>NW_004624735.1:7280015-7295204 GCF_000247695.1 Heterocephalus glaber | reverse complement strand
AAAAAAAAAAAAAAGAAAGAAGCCAGGCACAGAAAGACAAGTACTTCACTAGCTCATTCATATGAGAAATTTTTTTAAAAACCTGATCTCCTGGAAGTTGAGAGCAGAGTGGTGGAATGGTGGTTCCCAGAGCCTGTGGAGGGTGGTGTGCAGAGAAGAATGGGGGAAATTGACCAACAGGTATAGGGTATAGATAGGAGCAAGGAGTTCTGCTGTGCTCTTGCACAGGGTGATTATTGATAATGCGCTGTGTATTTAAGAGAGCTGGAAGAAGGGACTTTGAACGTTTTCACTGTAAAGACATGATAAATGTTTGAGGAGATAGATACATTTAGCCTGATTTAAATATTACACAGTGTACACCACATGTATTGAAATATGGCATGGTACTTATAAATATATGCAATATGTATGTTTTTATACATCAGTTGAAAGGTAAATTTAAATATGAATTGAATTTTGAGCACTTTTCTGATTGGCCTATGTACACGTGGCTTGATATATAAAGGTGGTTGGCCTATAGCTATTTGTTTCTATTTAATCTTGAATAGTTTGCTTACTGAAACACTGGCATCTATATTCTGGTTGGTAGTTCCTCTATTTATTATTATTTTTTACCTATAATGTAAAACACAACTTCTCTGGTCTCTTTAACTTCCACATCTGTCACCATGTTTGTTGTCACAGCCCCAGGCTGTCACTCACTGACAGTTTCCCTTCTCTGGAACCACTATGTGGTTACTATTTAAAGAAGGGAATGAAGGAAGAATCTGAAAAATAGGAAAAGGGTGCAAAATACAAACACAGAAAATGTGGATATTATGCATATTGTGTACTCCATTCATTTCTAGAGGCTAGAGGTTTCAAGTGCCATCTTAGGGAGAAGCTGATTTTTCCTACACAGCCAAGACCGACAAAGGACAACAAAAAATCAAAAGGGGAAATGAAAAAGGTCAGAAGTGTTCAGGCTGGTGCTGCAGTAGCCCCGAGATCCCCTAGGTGTCACAGTGTCACTCTAGTGTGCTTGCTCTTTCTAGGGAGACAAGTTTCAGTTTACTTCCATCCAAGACAAACAGCTGTACTGCTTAAGGAAAGATTAATTTTTTTGTGGAAAAAAAAGGACTTGGATATGATAACACAAAAACACAGCTAATGGTTTGTTCCCTAGCCTGTAAACTGCAGAGACATTATCTATATAGTTTGATAGGTTCAGAAAGATGTCAAAATGTTTGTATTGGTGTTTCTTTGCACCTTCCATTTGGAAACACAAATGGGAACAGGTCGGTGAAATGCTTTCTTTCCTTTTTGCGGCCAACCCACAGGACATCCTCTTACCTCTTTGCTCTGGGTTGCCCTTTTCCACTCTTGCTTTGCCCCATTCAGCTCCTTAACTTTACTCCTTTTCTTTTCTTTTTTTTGGGGGGGAGTGGTTAACAGGGATCAAACTCGGGACCTTGTGCTTGTGAGGCAGTCAGCGGAACAACTGAGCTAAATCCCTGGCCCCCTTTACACCTTTTCTTAGTAGTAGGGGTAGCTGGCTGCAGGTTCTTTGTCCTAGAAGTTGATTGGCAGACCATGTTTTTTGGAAGAAGCACTCAGCTCCTGTGGTTCCATCCTTATCCTCAAGTCACTTGACGAAATGCTTCATTTAGGTCCATTTAACTTAGGCTCTGGCCCCACTTAGCAAGCAGTTACTCCTGGAGCTCTTGCCACAAGAGGATTTCTAGGAAGGCCAGAAGCTGAGAGAGAGAGAGAGAGAGAGAGAGAGAGAGAGAGAGAGAGAGAGACAGAAATACCCACAGAGTTTATTTTCAGATAATATCCTGACTTGCTCTGCCTGAAAATAGTGTTGAATAGCTGCTGAGTAGGTGGTCTCCAGATTTACAAAGGATGAATCATTTGACCTATTTATTTCAACAGCAAATTTTACATTAAGTTTTTTTTTTTGTACCGGGGATTGAACTGAGGACCTTGTGCTTGTGAGGCAGGCATCAGAACCACTGAGCTAAATCCCCAGCCCCTACGTTAAGTTTTTGACGACAGCTTTCTAAATGATGTTGACCACTGAATTAATCATGCATGCTATCATTCAAGCCATCACTCTTCTGAGTGGGGAAAAATCTGCTTTCACTAGCAGTTGGTTCAACCAATACATTAGCCTCTGGAATTCTTTGGAATTTTTTTTAACCTTTCCCATGAACTATATTTTTGTGTCTTAAGGAGCACCAGGACAGGTGTCAAGATGTGCAGGGGAAATAGCGGTGTGAGTGTGGCTCACTCTCCATTCTCCCTTTGTCAGCTTCCTTTGGGAATTTAAAAAGTGGAGATTGTAACACCTGCTCTATGTAAAGTACAGAGCTGTTGTGAAGATCTAATAAGGTAATGCGTGTGAAAGGCTATATAAATTAGAAACTATAGTTTACATAAATTATAAGTCATCTGAATATTCACTGCCATCTGGCAGTATTACATCTCGATGTACATCTTTAATTTTCTTCTGTTACTTATTTGCAAAGGCTGTGTCAGGAACATATCAGTCAAAGAATATGTTCAGTTTCCCAACTCCAACGAATTTAGATGAGAAATTTAATTTGATCCTTCCCTTTTACTAAAATATCACAGAAAGGGTACTCTTCATTTTGTAGCCCCTCCTCTCTCTTCAAATATAGGCATAACTTCAATAAAGAAATGAATTATGTGTCAAAGGACTATGGCTGGGGCCTCAGGAGAGAGTGGTAGCATGGGTTCCAGCCCTCAAGGGACCTGAGGACTATTGGGAGTTTAATGAAAGTTTGTTGGGCTGGGTGGGATAAAGGAGGAGGGAAGGTGAGGTTCTGGCATGTACTCTATGCCTGTGTGTATGTGGTGTGTATGTTGAATGGGGTAATAGCGTGGTGAATGGGGAGGTGTGGAGTTCGGTGTGTGTGTGGTATGTGAGGTGTGCCATGGCAAGTGTTTGCTGAGGTGTGGTGTGTGTGTATGTGGCTTTAAGGATGGAGATAATCTTGTTTATTGAGTACTGAAGCCTAAGGCTTAGGTCCTTAGACTCCGTTATCAGTGTGGCTCTCTCGTCCCCCCCCCCCCCCCCGTTTCCCTGATATCCACTGCAGACACAGTTTCATGATCCTTGTGGCCCCTGGCTCCAGCACACTCTCTGGAAACCTCAATTTTATATTAAGAACAGTACACCGTTAGGTGTCCTACACCACAGAGTGGCAGAGAAAAGATGGCCCATATCTCTCAGGCATCAGGAAGGCTCCACAGATCAGGGACCTCCAGACTCCAGAAGGAGCTGGGCAAGTGGATGTGGGGAGCAGGACAGGGGCTGCTCTCTGGGTGTGAAGGCTGGCAGAACAGTAGACACGGGGTGCAGAGAGGATAGAGTCCGTGCCTGCATGGCTGAGGTTAGGAAGAAGCGGGGTGCTCCGGGGACGGTGTTGGGTAGAGTGAGGAGTGGAGAGTTGTCTACACAGCCCCTGGCAACAGTGCGTAGGATTTAGAACTCTGCTGATGGCCATGGAGAGCTGCTAAGCAAGCATTGGGAGAGTCAAGGACCATATGTGACGGAGAAAATGAAAGGAAGGCTTTGGGGAGGACAAGGCTGGAGTGGGGAGGCAGCGCGTAGTTGCTACCACAGCAGTTCCGGGTTCTGTGGCTAGAGAGAAGGACCAGACAGTGGGGAAGGGTTTGGCTGCCCCTGACCAGCCTGGTGATTTAGTGCATTTGGGATGTTAGGGGCTGGGAAGGGCATAGTCTTGCATGAAGCTGAGGTTAAGCAAACTTTCTGTCTCAGCTTAGAATGGTGTGTTTTCAAAACACACTTAAATTACTTCATTGCCTTGCTATTTAATTTATATTTGTTTAATCCATCTTCTAAATTTTGTTCTTCTTCATTGGAAAGCTTCTACAGACAGAAACCATTTGTTCACTTCATTTGGAGCAGCACGAAATAAAACGCCCCATGCAGGATCTCACCCTAGTTTTTATTCTGAATTGAACACTCATTTGAGTAAATGCAGCATGCTGATTTCTGAAATGTTTGGTCAAGTTTTGTGGTTGGTTGGGCAGTTTTCTGTGGCTGACAAGCTCATCTCTTGTGCTCCACCTAGGTTACTAATATCCTTATGAAAATGTGTAAGAATTTATGATGCAGTTGTTGACTTTTTAATCAAAATACTTTGTTTTAATTTGTTATTTAAAATAGAAGAAACAATTAGACCCTTTTGTGGGTCTAATTGCTCACCATTTAAATGGAACTTGTTTCCAAACTGCAATGGGTTTGGAGCTGTCCTACCACAAACAGCATTTGGAACCAGTAAGCTGTATTTATTTTTAGATTTTAAAATAGCCAAATAGTTTGCCCTCAATTTTCAGGGCAAAAAAAAAATTTCTGGGCTAAAGCCTTGTGTACTGAGTGTTATTTATGCCTGACTATTCCAATCTGAACTCCAAATAGTGGAAAACAAAGGTTTCCAGTGATTCACTCTTAATAACAGTTTGGCTGGTGCCGGTGCTTATTAAATACCAGTTTCTTAAATTACATGTCGTTATAGGCTGAAGTAGATTTAGTCAAACACAGGGACCAAAAAACATCACTACGATGTGAGGAATTAGGAGGAGAAGGGGCTGAGCCATTTCTCTTAGGAGCAACATGACAAGCTTTTAGGTGCTGGGTTCTGTACCTTTGGGTTGATACTGGGGATGTGGGCCAAACGAATGACCAATTTGACTTAAAGTTTGATTAAGTGGAGGAGAAGTGACACATGTCCCAAGCACTGTGTTCTAGACATCCTGTCTCCTTGATCCCATTTAACTGTCAGGAAATGTTAATCTTCCTGAGTCACCTGCTCCAGGTGTCACAAAACTGGGACGCAGCAGTGGTGGGACTCACACATGCTTTGTCTCAGATTGCTGAGGCTGCTACCTGGCTCTTCGCTGTCAATGTTGGCTGATAGTTTGATACGTTTATCAAAATTTTGTTATATTTTGACCCTATATAGATTTAATTCTAGTTGACTATAGACTTAGCAAATAGGAATATATATATACACTCACCAGCTTGGCCAGCCTAGGCCCACACTGACCTCAGACTTCCTCTGCTCCTGGGACTTTGAACTGCATCCCTGGCATTCAGGGAAGATCACAGGGACAGAATCTTCTCTTCTCATGTCCTGGGGTGGCTGTCTAGAAAATGTCCAGAACAAAAGTGTGATCAGAACTGGATGCCAACAACTGAACTTTGGTTTAGTTGTGAAGGATGACTTGTCTTTTAAGTGGCTACACAGTACTTGACCTTTTTTTCACCAGAAAGGGATTGGTTTTGTGGAAGACAATTTTTCCACAGATGAGGCAAGGGGGTGGTCTTGGGATGATGTGAGTACATTACATTTATTGTGCACTCTATTTCTATTATAATTAAATTGCAATACATGATGAAGTAATTATACAACTCACCATAATGCAGAATCAGTGGGAGCCCTGAACTGGTTTCCCTGCAACTAGATGGTCCCATCTGGGAGTGATAGGCAACAGAGGCACACAAAGTGTGTTGCTTATTTTCGGTCTACTCAGTAATCTTGTAATCTCAGTAATTTTGCCTGGGATCACTACAGAAAATCCTGCCTCACAAAGATAGGATGTTGAAAGTGGAAGCAACCTTTTCATGCCTTTATGGTAATCTCCACATGCCTTTCCTTTAACGCTGAATGTATGGTGATTTAAAGTTGTCTCAAACATACTTACGGCTAACTATCATTTGTAGTCTCAAGTAGTTGCTCATCTTTTGCATGGACAAAATTAATTCACCTGGTTTATTCACAGATGGGGCACAGATTCATTCCTTCCTAGTTCAGGGGTCTTATGTGGTTGGGAAGTAAGGGTCAAACTCTTTTGAAAAGTGTGATAGCTTATCATGCACCAGCTGGGAGAAAGAAGGCTCTAGATCAGTCTCTTTAAAAATTTCTGCTAGTATTTGAAACATGTCAAAAATCCCAGTGTTCACTTGTTGCTCTCATAATTCCAGTTTGGCTTTGAATGCAGGCACTTTTCTGCTGACTTGAACATTCTGCCCTGAAATGACAGATGGAGTTCACTGGGCAAGTTGAATATGTCACATGGGTAAGCAAATGTGACCCATTCTCTGTCACTGAAATGTGCTGCCAGTGTGACTGTTTTTCTAAAAGGAATTTCTGAAGCAGCTCTTGGAACTCAAAAACTCTGGCCAATGATCTACTTTTAGGAACCATCTCATGTCAGTATATAACAGAAGTTATGTGTGTTCTGTGTCCATCTCCTCACAGAGCTGTGTGAAAGACAGTGTTAAAGACCTGTACTTTAATGTGGTTGATAATTTTAATCACATTCTGCATGACACTGTTCAGTTGACATTTTTTGCTAACCAGCATTTCCCCATGGATGACATAGTATGCAGACTCACCTTAAAAAGTCACGTCTTTGACTCAAGTAGTGAAATCAGAAAGCCATCTAGTCATGGCGGCCACTCTGTCCATGGATATAACAACACAAAAGGACCAATTCAGTTCTCCTGATATGTAGTCATTCAAAGACAGGAATAGCTCTGCAGCTGTGATGTTGACGGGCAACAAAAGTTCACATAAAGGCGTTGTTGCCTTGTAAATATCAATAGACTTGTCAACCTGGATTGTGTATCATGGCGACTCATTAATCCTAACAACTGAACCTCAATATTCTCTGCTATTTTGTCAATTCCTTTACTTACATTGCTAGCCAAAAGTGGAACACATGCCACCTTTTAAACTACAGCCTCTCCTAAAATTTTGCAATAAATATCTTTAGGGGCAGGCAGGATGGCGTCTTCACCAATAGTAAAGGGCTCCTTAGCTTTAGCAATTGCAGTTAGCTACTAACAGTGAAGACATATTTCATGAAGTGGTGGCCTTCAAAAATTGCTTTTAATGCAATGTACTTGATCTCCAGTCTTGTCTGGAATCTGGGATGTGTGAGAGAAAGTCAGTCTCCCAAGAATTCTCCCTTAGGCTTACTCATGTTTTTATACTTCACACCTAGATTTAGGTACCCAGCATGTGGCATCTCCTCAGTGACACTGGGAGAATTATCTAAGAAATTCTCACTAGATGAAGATGAACTGATAAACTGGATCATGTAGAGCCATGTGGGTTTTTGTGGCCAAGTCCTGCTGTAACAGGAAGAACTCAGGGCCCAGCAATGAGTGACAGAGCTGTGCATATCTCCTGGAGAGAATGCAAGATCTGGGAGCTGGGGGTCATGTTGTCAGGAGAAAGCCCATTGTTTGCAGAAAAGGCCAGGACCATACTTGCTATGCACTCTGGACTATTTTGACTATAGAGCTCTGAAGGAGGGAAGGCTCTCAGAGTATGGCCAGGTACAGTTGCCTAAGCTTACGTGTCTTCTCCTTACATCAGAGGGCTTAATTGTTGCTAACAACTTATTTCAGGGCACTAGTATTCTTGGTACTACCACAGCTAGGGACTGTCTAATACCTCTTAAGCACTATGTTCCAGGCATTGTGTTTATTGGTTTTTTGTTTGTTTGTTTGTTTTGTTTTGTTTTTGTTTTTGGTACCAGGGATAGAACTCAGGACCTTGGGCTTTCGAGGCAGGCAGCGGAACCACTGAGCTAAATCCCTGGCTATTGTTTTAATTGTTACACATATGTATGAGTTTTACGTATATGTATTGTCTCATTGAATTTCATGACAAAGGTATTAAAAAGCCAGTTTCCAAGATAAGAAGGACTGAGGCACCAGAAGGAGGACATGGATGATATGGCTGGCCCAAGGTCTTATAGTTGATGGTGAAGCCAGACTTTCTGTGTGCCTTGTCCATGGCCCTGGCTTTGAATTTCAAAGCCAGCTGGCCATGGTCTTTTAATAGAAGCACTTTTTCTTATGTGAGTCCTGGGTTCGGAGCTTTCCAATCTTGGTGTCCTAAAAGGGTGTCTTTGAAGAGGGTTACTTTCATATTTAAATTGTATGTATAAGCTGTGTTGCACACTTATTACATATAAAATGTTGGTTTCAGGCTGGGGATTTAGCTTAGTGGTGGCGCCATCTGCCTCGAAAGCACAAGGTTCTGAGTTCGATTCGAGGTACCAAACCAAACCAAACAAAAACAAACAAAATACCCCCCAAAACCTTGGTTTTCCTTCTTTTTCCCCCTTTTCTATCCTGGAAAGCAAATAAAAGTAAAAATATCTAAAGACCAGGTTTTATCCTAGCAGATTCCACTGAGATTACATTGAGTCCTATATTAATAGGTGAGGTTAAACTGGATGTGGTGATGCATGCGTCTAATCCCAACACTCTGGGAGGCTGAGGCAGGAGAGGTTGGCAAGTTCAAGCCCAGTCTGGGTGACTTAGGGACTTGGCAAGATTTTGTCTAAAAATAAATATTGAAAAAGGGCTGGAAATATAGCTCAGTGTGGACAGCCTGGGTTTCAGCTCCCAGTACGAGCAAAAAAAAATGTGTGTGTGTGTGTGTGTGTGTGTGTGTGTGTATGTTTGTGTGATTTAAAGTTTAAGATGATGGGTCTTGTTTCCTGAGATTGTTAATAAATGTATAAATATTTATCATGTAATAAAGCTGAACCGAAATGCAGGAAACTAAAGTGTAATATAGTAGAAGTCTGGGATAGATAAACTGCAAGAAACAAAAATAGCTAGAGTTCAGAATTATGAAACAAACACAGGAGAAGAATAAGCTTTTGAATGGTGTGGGAGAAGCCATTTAAAAGAAAAACACTCTGCTGATGAATCTCATATCCTTTCATCTCTTTGCACTGTCTGTGCCTAGGGCAGTGTCTTACATGGCTGGATGTATGACATCTCTGTGTGTAAAAGTATATAGCTACAATTCCTACCCCACCAATGTTTTCCTGCCTTAAATCGCACTACTATCTGCCTGTTCTGCCTCCCCATCCCCAAGTAGGTGTATCTATATCTTCTTTACTCCTTGATCACTAGTTTTGTATGTTCAGGCACATCTTTGATGATCTATTTTATTTTATTTTATTGGTGCATTTTAGGTATACAATATGATGACATTCATCATTGGAAATTTGCACCTTTACATAGTCTCTCTTGGTTCTTATTTTTTCCCCTTCCCCTGCCCTCCCTTCAACCCCTTTATCTCTCCCTATTTACAAAGACTTTGTCTCCATTTTTTCATTTTCTCATATTAATTCCATTCCCTTCTTTCCTTTCTCCTACCCCTCCCACTTCCCCTTCCCCTTTTCCCCTTTTCTTTCTATTTCACATTATCTATTGATGATCTATTAATCTTGCTATATTCCTCTTCTACACAAAATGATTTCTTGTTACTATACGAGATTAACTTCTTTGAATGCAGTTACTCATAGACTTATGATGGAGTTATGTCTCTATAAAGCTATTCTAAATTGAAAACACTGTAAGCAAAAAATGCATTGAATACACTTAACCTACTGAACATCATAGCTTAGCCTAGCCTATCTTACTTAAATGCCTACAGTAGGTAAAACAATGTAATACAAAACATGTTGTATAATAAAGTGTTGCTATCTCATGTAATGCACTTAATACTGTACTGAAAGTGAAAAACAGGAATGGTTGTATAATTACACTTATATGAAAAATCATATATGTGGAACCATTGTTAAGTTAGGAATTATCTGTATAGTGTTTTGACAAAGCGAGAATTTCATTCAGAGGAGAAACGTTTGGATAGAGCAAGTCAGAGGAGTCATTTCCTCATTACCATTGGCATTTTGTGACGTCTGTGGTCTTATTTTGCAAATATAATTTCTGTTGTGTCTCAGAAACCTCAAGGAAGAGGATATAAATAGGTTTCAACTTCTGGTTTGGACCCTCCAAGCCTGAACACTACAACACATTCCTGAGAAGGCTACAAAAAATGCGCTGTTCTTCCAGAAGAATCCCTCCTCTGCCTGTGCCTGGCTCTGTGCTCTTGACTGTCCCAGATCTGCTTTCTTCGATGGCCTCTCCTCACAGGGCAGAGGATGTGGATAAATGAGGATGGGACTCACTTAGCTAAGCCAGGTCACCTTTTCCTTCTGGAAGGTTATTTATCCACAGCTTCCGTTTTCATTTGTCAGAACAGGTTGCCATTGCGTGGCACAGAGACACTTCATTCACATTTACAAGCACCCATCTTAAAAATGTCTACTCACATTCTTTCCCCAGCCTCAACTTGAACATGTCTTCATTCTGATACCTTCCTGCTAGAGATGCATTGGGATTTTCCTAGCCCCCTTGCCGTTCTGAGCCTGCTGTGCACCTGCTGCAGCCTCAGCTGGGCTGTGGGTTTCCTGACCCACATCATGACCCCTGCCCTGCTGGCTCACATCACACCAGCTCATGCTGCTCTGTGTTCACGTCCTCAGCCCGAAGCCATCACCTGCCATCATAGAACTGGACCCCTTGCCCATCCCCATGGGGTCCCAGTCAGACCCTCTTCCTGAAATACCTGCTTCTAAGGCCTCCATCACATCCATACACCTACAGTCCAACCGCATGCAGCAGTTTGAGAAGTGATTTTGTATCCACTGCTTATTTCTTGGTCAGTGAAAGATAATACATTATTTTCGAGGGGAAGACATTGACATTTTCTTTTGACTAAATTGGCAAATTAATTTTTTTCTTTTCGCTGAAGACTACATTTTTGTTTTAAGCAAAGGCTTTAAACAGAGCTGCTCCTTTAGTTCTTGGCTTGGACATGAAACTTGAGAAATATGAATACGCTTTTCAAAGATGTAATCAAGAGAAGAAGACTTTAGTTAAAGGTGCAATTGATGCTAGCAATAAAAACCTATGGAGAAAAAAATTGTTAATAAATTTGCTAATTACTTTTGCTGATGTGTGTCTAAAGAGATATTTTTAGTCTTAACTTTTTAAATGTACTTAATTTTTTAAATGATTTATTTACAGCTGGATACTGAGAACAAAAGCTCAAAAACAACTCACTGCAAAGATGGAAAGGTCTAGAACAATTATGTTAATTGGGCCTATAAAAACCCATTTTTTCATTAAAAGGAATTTTAATATTAAGAGCTTGTATTTTGCTTTGATCCAAAAAAAAAGTTAACAATTTTTTAAAAATAGAAAGTGGTTATTACATTGTATGTTCAAAGTACAGGATTCAAACGAGACAAATGAACAGAAAATTAAGTAGGTCAAACCAAAACTCACATGGCTCTGCTTCCCGAGGTGCAGGAAATTTGAGAGAACCACTTATAACAGCTTTTCATTTTGTGGTCTTTCAACTTAACCTTTAATTACAACTCACAATAACACAGAAACTGAAGCTGGAAAGGATGAGAAGGAAAAGGGGAAAGTTAAGAGTAACAACCACCATATTCTTGCAATTTTTACTATCAAAAGCAGTTGTATTAATAGTCTGAACGACCAAGATGGAATTTGAATAGTCATTATTTTTTAGAGATTTCCCAAAACATGCTTTACTTTATAAATAACTGTGCATACTAGTTTCTTTGTTGCTGTTGGAGTAAGTTATCATAAACTTAGTGGTTTAAAATAATACAAGGTTATTAATTTCCATTTCTGTACACTAGAAATCCAGCATTGGTCTTACTTGGCTAAAATCAAGATGGCAGCAGGAATTTGTTATTCTTGAAGTGTCCCAGAGGACAGAGCTTCCCTTTCTCAACTTTGAGAAGCTGTCCTTCTTTAGCCCATGGCTCTTTTCCTCCATCTTCCAAGGCAGCCATGACAACATGTGAGTCCTCCTTGTACTGCATCACTCTCACACTGGCTCTTCTGCCTTTCTCTTCCACATTTAAGGACCTTGTGATTACACTGGAATAGTGCATGATAGTCTCCCTATTTGATTAGCACTCTTAATTTCATCTGCTACCTTAATTCCCTATTGCTACATGTGACTAATGGTCAACTTGTAATGCCCAGCTGAACAGAATCAGTGTGGTTGGGTGTGGAAGACCCACTTGAGGATTGTTGCCAATGGCATAAAAAGAGAACTGGAGGGAAAGATCGGGGCTGTTGATTTTCTAGGAGAAGCTTGCTGTGGCTGGTTTTCCTGATGTGAACTTGGCTGTTCTCATTGGAGGAGGAGCTCAGATCCTCACTGTCACTGGGAATGGCTACTGTTCCTGTTAGGGGAGCTCTGATCTTCACTGTGAGCATCACTTCTGGGTTCCCTAGATCCCTCAGCCTGGTGATACAAGTCCTTCACCCACCTGTGCAGATTTTCTGGCTTCCCCCATTGGCCTTTGGGCCTTCCTGGTGCGGATCCTTGGTATGGACAAGCATGAGTCATTGCCGTAGGCTCTAAGTCACTGGATGGGCTCCTGGAGGACATTGCCTTGGACTCTAGGCCTTTAGCTGGACTTGTGTGGGACACTGCTGCGGGATCCAGACCCTTGGCTGGATTCTTTGGGTTTCTAGTGTGTGACTAGATCTCTTGCACCCCTCTACATTTGACTTTTTGGGTGACTATAATAAAATAATTCTGTAAATTATGTGTCCTGTATTAAATCTATTTTCCTTGCAGACCCTGGCTGGAACACTATGTAATGTAATATATTCACAGGTCCTGGGAATTGGGATGGTGGACACCCTTGGGGCCATTTTTTTCATCTACTTCATATGATATGGTTTAGGTTTTCAATGATCTGTAATTAAGAATAAAACTGCAGGGCCCAGGATTTAGCTCAGTGGTTCTGCCACCTGCCTCAAAAGTGCAAGGTCCTGAGTTCGATCCGCGATACCAAAAAAAAAAAAAAAAAAAATAGAACTGCAAGAGGTAAAAATGTATGTCTCCAAAACCTTTAGATATTTACTCTTCTTTTTCAAGATTTTAGATGACTTATACATTTATGGTGTTTGAGTAAAAATATACTATTTCAGAGGTTTCTCACTACTGAACCCAACTAGTCATTATATTTTGGCAGGTTTACAGAATAAAGTGAATGTTTCTCATTTTTTCTGATTAGACAGAGAATTACATGTAATCAGAGGCCCTAACAAGAACTAGACAGGTGCACAGAGGGCTTTTATCCAGAGAGAGGAAGTAGAGGACGGCTGGAGTTCAGGCTACATTCGAAGACACTGGGGACTCCGGGATAAGTAATGCTTCCCCATCTGATTTGCTGTCTGGGGTCTTGGATTGATACCTAATACATGCTATGATTATAAAATCACAAGGAGATGTTTGTTGAAGAAAAGAGAATTCCACATTCAGTTTCTATCTGGGAACCTTTATTCATCATTTGGCTTCAGCAAGACTATTAAATTACAAGATAAAAGTTTTTGTTTGGTTATGAAAACTACTTGAGCTAAGATGGGGCTAGGGATTCAGTTTGCTCTACCATGATTTAAATTTTATTTATAGATTTTTATTTTTAATTTCAAATTTTACAGGTGGAGCTGGGGATGTAGCTCATGGTAGAACACATACCTAGTATGCACAAGGTCCTGGGTTCAGTCTCTGGCACCACAAAACTATTTTACTTATTTTTGAATGGGATTCTAGATACAGAAGTTATAAAAGGCATACAAGGAAAACTTCCTTCCCGATGCTGCCTCTGGAACACTCAGTTTCCTTTCCTAGAGAAATCAGTGTTTCTTGTACATCTTTCTAGAAGTATTTTATGTATTTCAAGAAAGTATGTACAAATAACTCCCACCCCACTAATTTGTATATAACTGACTGTATACTTTATATATTACTTCTTCCACTTAAGAATTTCTTTCTGAGGTTGTTAAATATTAGTAGATAAAGTACATCTCTGTTTTTCTTCCTACTATAAAAAGAAAGAAATAACTTTAGATTTGCAGTTGCAAAAAGGCATTCATAGATTCCTTCACTGATTTGTTTTATATCTTATATTACCATCTAATAATGATCAAGAAGTTGACGTTGGTACAATATGCTTATTAACTAAAGCATTTCTTTAACTTCACTTTCCACTGATGACATATTTCTTTGCTTCAGAATCTAATCAGAATCCCATATTGCATTTAATCTTCATGTCTCCTTATTCTCTTTTGAAAATCATCATAGTTGTTCCTTGTTTTTCTTGATCTTGAAGAGTATAGTCAATTATTTTATAGAATATCTCTCAATCTGGTTTCTCTTGATTAGTCTGAGATATGCATTACTGCCTCAGAGGTGACCTGTCTGATGCATTGCATCAGGGGAGCATGATGTTTATATATATTTAATCAACTCTGAATAACTGGTGAAGAAGGTGACTATAGAAATTGCCACCATAAAGTTACTATTTCACTTTTTGCAATTACTAAATATTTTGGGAGAAATACCTTGATACTAGAAAAATACCACTTTTCTGCTTAAACTTTTGTTCATCATTTTAGCACCTATGTTTGGACCTGTGGTGCTCCATAGTGAGTTTCTATTTTCCTTAATCCATGTTTACTAATTGGATTTTTATTTTTATTTTAAAAAATAAGTGTTGTCCCTTCTCTCTGATTTATGTGTTCATTCAGTTATTGTTTTATATCAGTATGGACACATGAATATTTATTTAATTAGATTATAATCTAATAGTATTTTTATATACCTTATTGCTTCAAGTTCTTTGAAGCTCTGAGTTTTGTTGTTGGGAACCTATTCAGGTTAGCTACTGTAACTATTTTTCTTTCTTTCTTCCTTCCTCTCTTTTCCTTTGACTTTCTTCCTCCTTCTCCTCCTCTCCCCCATCTTTTTCCCTTTCCTCCTCTTTTATCATTGTTTTTGTATTTCTTGCTCTCAGTACAAGGTAGTGACTAGGATCATTTTTTACTTTCTATGCTCCAGCCCTGGAATCAACCAATTTTATCCAATTCCTTTATTGGTATTTATAAACAAGGAGATAAGTGTTAAATGTGCTTATTACGATGAGGATATTACTGTCTTTAATTTCTTTCAATGAGCAGAATTAGGAAGCATACATATGTACTCTTATGCATACACATTTATTTCTGTCTACTTTTTATATTTTAAAACTTACACTTATATTGATACTTCAGACTCCAGTCAGTGCTACAGGGTCCATTCTTGCTTTTGCCTTTTCTTTTTTTTTTTTGTAAAATTCTTTTATTGGTACATTGTGGGTATACAACACAATTACATTTCTCATTGGGAATTGTACCTTTACATAGTGCATCTTGGTTCTTATTTTTTCCCCATTCCT
>NW_004624735.1:7235728-7264541 GCF_000247695.1 Heterocephalus glaber | reverse complement strand
CAGTTTTTTATGTTGTTTGCACTATCTCCTGTTTCTCCATTGACTCCAATCAGTCTTATGTTATTCTTCTTTGCATCTTCTTAGCAGGTACTGGATTGATTTCTCGTGGTCCCTTGCTATTTTTGAGATTTTCTTTTCCTGGTCACTAATTGCAATCCTGTCTTCTGTATCTGATAGTCTGTCCTCACATTGGCTCATTCTGCTGTCTATGGTTTCAATGGAGTTTTTAATCTCCTGTTTCCATCTGTTTTATGGATTCCATTTGTTTCCTATGCTGGGATTCCATCATGTTCCTCAGCTCCTCTATTTTTTAAATCTGTGTCTACTCTAGAATTATTATTCATGTCTTTCACTATGGACACAATCTCTGTTTTTATGTGAGAAATTATTTCTGATTTTACTTTTTTCAGATTCTCTTTCATGGCCAGTTCAGGTTGAATTTCAAATTGTTCCATCTTGTTGGCTTTTGGGCTTGCCTTTGGTGATCTGGAAGTATGGTTTTGTGACTTGTTTAAGTGTCTTCTCATTTCAACCAATGCAGTCTGCTGTGCCTTTATTGAGGTGACTCTTTGCTCTCCCAGTGGGCTTCAATTCTCAACGAGCCTCAGAGTGGCCTTCTCTTTGCTGCTCACCACTGCACCAATACCTGGGTTCAGAATGATGGCCTTCTGGATCCCTGTGCTGGCCTGTTGTCCTGGTGGGCTTCTGGCTCTGGCTGGCATGCACTTAGTGATGGTATCTGGGTGGGCCTCTGGCTGGAGCCTGTGCACCTGCATAGCTGTTTTCCAGGGGGAACTTCGGCTGGGCCCTGTGTGCCCAAACCATCGGTGCCTGGGTGGGGCCCTGCTGGGGCCTGTGCACCTGCACTGCTATTATCTGGACCAGTGTGCTTCTAGCTGGGGTCTGCACTGCCAAGCCTCTGGTGTCTGGGTGGGGTTCTCCACTTTTACTACTCATATTCAATGCAGAATGGGAAGTCCTACTTAATACAGTGAGAAAAGGAAACATAAAGATACAGATTGGAATGGAATAAATAAAATTGTCTTTGTTTGAAAATAATATGACTGTAGAAAATCTCAAAGAAGAATCAACAATAGCAAAAAACAAAACAGAACAAAAACAAATAAAAACAAAAAACTCTTAAAGAAAGACATAGGTATAGGCAAAGACTTTCTGAACAAAACCTCAGTTGAACAAGAAATAATATCAAGAATTAACAAATGGGATAACATCAAATTAAAGAGCTTCTGTACAGCAAAGGAATCCATCAACAGAGTAGAGACAACCTACAGAATGGGAAAAATTTTTGCCAGCTACTCCTCAGCTAAAGGACTAATATTTTAGAATATTTAAAGAACTAAAAAAAATCAGACCCCCAAATTTAAAGACTCAATTAAAAAATGGGCATCTAAAGTGCATAGACACTGCTCAGATGAAGAAACATAAATATCCAATAAATACATGAGAAAATGCTCCACATCTCTGGCCATTTGAGACACAAATTAAAATGAGATTCCATCTCACTTCAGAAAGAATGGCCACTATCAAGAAATCAAGCAATAAGAAATGCTGGTGAGGCTATGGGGAGAAAAGAATCCTTCTTCATTATTGGTGGGACTGTAAACTGATACTACCACTATGGAAATCACTATGGAGATTCCTCAAGAAACTAAGAATAGAAATTCCATTTGATCCAGCTGTTCTCCTTCTAAGTATCTTCCAAAAAGAGTTAAAGACATCATACCATATGGATATATGCATACTCATGTTTATAGCAATTTGTAATAGCTAAGTCTTGGAAATAGCCTGTATGTCCATCAATGAATGAATGGATAAAGAAAGTGTTATTTATACACAATGGAGTACTACTCTGCAGAAGGACAAACTTGAGTCATTTGTAGGAAAATGGGTTAATCTTGAGACCATAATATTA
This sequence comes from Heterocephalus glaber, assembly GCF_000247695.1. Next base: position 7,262,608 of record NW_004624735.1, on the reverse strand, counting down.
AGTGAAGTAATGCAGATTCATAAGTTCAGATATTGCATGGTTTCTCTTAAATGAGCACTACCACTGCTGGTGGGAGTGTAGACTGGTGCAACCACTGTGGAAATCAGTGTGGAGATACCTCAGAGAACTAGGACTGGAAGTCCCATTTGACCCAGCTCTTCCCCTGCTGAATGTTTTCCCAAAAGAATTAAAAGAATCATACCACAGCAATATATATGCACCTATGTTCAGAGCAACACAGTTTGTGATAGCTAAAACTTGGAAGCAGCCCAATTGCCCATGCACTTGAGACTGGATAAAGAAAATGTGATTTCTCTTATAAAATGGAGTACTACTCAGCCATAAAGAATGAGAAATTAGAGACATTTATAGCTAAATGGATGTACATTGAGGCGATACTCTTAAGTGAAATAAATAGGACACACATGCATAAATACCAAATAGTTTCTCTAGTGTGAGGAAACTGAAAGTGTAAATAAGGACTAAAAGGTATAATAGATAATGTGAAATAGGACGAAAAGGGGCAAAGGGGAAGGGGAAGTGGGAGGGGTAGGGGCAAGGAAAGAAGGGAATGGAATTAATATGAGAAAATGGAAAAATGGAGACAAAGTCTTTGTAAATAGGGAGAGATGGAGGAGTTGAAGGGAGGGCAGGAGAAGGGGCAAAAATAAGAACCAAGATACATCATGTACAGGTACAATACCCAATGATAAATGTAAATATATTGTATACCTAAATTTTACCAATAAAATTTAAAAAACAGATTAAAAAAAGAAAAACAACATACATTATGAAATAAAAGAGATAATAGGAAAAGTGAGAGAGAAAAAAGGTATTGTAATTCAATGGAGACAATATATCTAAAAGTGTACCTTGACTTAGTACAATTTTCTTACATTTTTAAAATGTTCTTTGACCTATTAGTCTAGGTTTCAATCTGTATATATCAGTGGTGGCAAACCTATGACATGCATGCCACAGTGGGCTGTTTTTACCATTGAAAGCTCTAAAATATTTGCTAACCACATACCTACCTGTAAGTCCAGCACGTAGGAGGCTGAGGCAGGAGGATCACTGTAAGTTAGAGGCCAGCCTGTTCTACAAAGTGAGACCCTGTCTCAGATAATCAAAAGAAAAACTGTTTTGCTATCACTGGTAAGTATGATAACTAACTTTATAAGGTCTTGTAAGATAAATAAGTGAACTGATGGGCTGGGGATTTAGCTCAGTGGTTCTGCCACCTGCCTTGCAAGTGCAAGGTCCTGAGTTCAATCCCTGGTACCAAAAAAAGGTGAACTGATGCTGAAAAAATAAAAGGGGAGTAGAGGGAAAGGGTGAAAAAAGAATTGAAATATGTTATGTACACGTACAAATTCCCTACAGTGAATGTAATCATTTTGTACTACAAACATGTACAAATAAAAGTGAAAAACAAAAGAAAACAAAGAATAAATAATAGCTCTTAAAAAATAAGAGAACAACAAAAGAAAAAACAAAAAGCTGTCCTGGAACCAATAGGTGATCATAACAAAGTTGCAGGACATAAATGTTATTATACAAAAGTCATTTGCTTTCCTATATATTGCAAATGAACAATTTGATTTTGAAATTAAAAATAAAATATCATTTACACTAGACCCTCATTCCTCTAAAGTAAATATTTAGTAGAAGTCAAAATGTGTACTATATGTGAGGAAAAATATAATGCTTTCATGAAAAAAATCAAAGAAAAATCTTAATAAATGAAGAGATGGTCATATTCAGGCTTGGGGAGGCTCAACAGTGTTAAGATGTCAGTTCTTCCCACCTGGTCTATAAATTTCACATAATTCTAGTCAAAGTCTCAATATTAATTTTGTGGACATCAAGAAATTATAAAGTTTCAATGAAGATGTGAAAGACCTAGAATAGCCAACACAGTATTGAAGAACAGCAGGGTTAAGGTCGAATTTCAAGGCTTATAAACCTGTAGTAATCAAGATAGTATGATATGACGAAAGAAAGACAAATAGGTCAATGAGATACAATAGAAAATATAAAAGTATACTCACACAAGTTTATTCAGCTGATGTTTGACAAAGAGCAAATGCAATAGAGAAATAATTATCTTTTCAACACACGGTGCTGGAACAAGTGGGCATCCATATGAAAAAAATTGAATTTAAACATAGTCCATATTTCATAAAAGTTAGCTAAAAATAAACCATAGATCTAAATGTTAGGTGCAAACCCAGAAATCTTCTAGTAAAAATAGGAGAAAAATCTAGGTGACCTTAGGCTTAGCAATGCTCTTTTGCATACGATACCAAAAACACGATCTAAGAAATAATTTTGTTGACAGTCATAGAACTACTTAGAATTTCTATTTCTTTTTGGTCAGTTTTGGTAATTGTTACAGTTCTTCCATAAAAAATTAACTCTCAAACTTAGTGTCTTACAATAGTCCTTTTTATCATAGTCATTTATTCTATAGATAAGAATTCCATCAAGTCATAGTGGAAATAGCTCATATTTGTTCCATGATGTCGGGGGCTTTATCTGGGCAGACTCCATGGCTGGGCAAAACTTCATGGCCAGAGGCTACAGTCACCTGGAGGCATCGTCACTTACTCCTCTGATGATTAATGCTGACTTTCAACTGCAGTTTCAGCCTGGCTTTTGCATAGTATAGTGCCTTCAGAGTAGTTAGATTTCTTAAACTGTGGCTCGGGCTTCCCAGTGAAAAAAGTGAAAGCTTTATTACCTTTCATGGCATAGCTTTGGAAATTGCACATCAATTTCCAAGATTATATGATTATCTGTGAGTTATTAAAGGCAGCTAAGATTTATGGGAGGTGACATGATTCATATGTTTTAGTAGGAAAGGTTCAAAGGATTAGTAGGCATGGTTTTTTTTTTTTTTTTGGTGCCGGGGATTGAACTCAGGTCCTTGCGCTTGTGCAGCAGGCGGCGAAACCACTGAGCTAAATCCCGTCCCCCAAGTAGGCATGTTTAAAAAATGCCACAGTTCTATTTTTTGTCATTTGTCTGCATTTTCAAAGTCATTGACATAGAGACATTGATAGAATTATCTTTATTTTCTTTCAAATCTCTGCTCAAACTATAGATATATCATCTATGTACTTGTGCTGTTTTCTTTTTCCTTGAGGCAAGATACTTGTATATTTTGTAAGTTTTTTTAAAGGAGAAATTTGTGGATTTATTGATTCTATTATAACTTTGTTATCTATTCTGTTACAATTTGTTATTTTCTTTTAATTCCTTTGGGTTCAGTTTATTTTTTCCTATTATTTTCTTATTTTGGGCTAAATACATAATTGTAGGTTGAGTATTATTTTTTAATAACACTTTGTAGTCATCACTCTATTTATCTTCTAATGCCCATTATTAGCGAAAATATTTTGCTTTATTTATTTATTTATTTATTTTTGGTATCTGGAATTGAACTCAGGACCTTGTGCTTGCGAGGCAGGTGGTGGAACCACTGAGCTAAATCCCTGGCCCCAAAAATCACTGTCTATATGTTCTTTTTTTTTTTTTTTTTGGTACCAGGATCTAACTCAGGACCTTGCGCTTGTGCAGCAGGCGGCGAAACCACTGAGCTAGATCCCCAGCCTCTCTGGCTTTCTTTTTGGTACAGAGGACCAAACTCAGGACCTTGTGCTTGCAAGGCAGGTGGTGGCACCACTGAGCTAAGTCCTCAGCCCTCTCTGGCTTTTTTAGACAGACTCTCATTTTGTAGTACAGGCTGGCCTTAAATTCACTATGTAGGCCAGGCTGTCTTTATACTTGTGGTAATCCTCCTGCCTCAGCCTCCAAAGTGCTAGAATTACAGGCATGTGTTATCATGCCTGGCCTACATGTTCTTTCTGGAGACTAATGTTTTAAAATTCTGATGTCTGGCTGGGGATTTAGCTCAGTGGTTCCGACGCCTGCCTCGCAAGCACAAGGTCCTGAGTTCGATCCCTGGTACCAAAAAAACAACAAAACCCCCCCAAATAAAATTCTGATGTGTTTGCTAGTCTTTGTGAAGCCTCTCATGAATTGTATGTATGACAGACATGAAATCCTGACTTGAGAAAGCTTTCTTCCAAAGAGGATTTATTTCTACTCCTATCAGTAGCCTAGGGGAACTCTTACACACTGAAGATCTACTTCATGCCTTCCTAAAGATTTTGTTTTAGAGTGAAAATCTCAGGTCCAATTTCCTCTTCAATGCTATTGTGCAGGCCAACACACTTCAGCTATTTATCCCTGTAATCCAAGACTTAAGCAGCTGTCACCACTGTTGGTTCTCACTGTGTAGCTCCTCCATGAATTCCTGCTGCTCTGCCCAGGTGTCTTGTGGCTGTCATCCTGACTTCTCCCACCTGCCATGCCCTTAATTCCAATTTACTCCAGACCTGCCCTGTCTGTTTTCCATCACAGGAAGCTCTGACTCCACCTCTTCCTATTTACAAAAACTTTGTTTCCATTTTTTCCTTCTTATATTTTTTTCTTTCCCTTCTTTCCTTTCCACTAGCCCCATTCCCTACTACCCCTTCCCCTTTGGATCTTGTCTTCCTATTTCACATTATCTGTTATACATTTTGGTCCTCATTTACACTTTCAGTTTCTCACACCAGAGAAACTATTGGGCATTTACACATGTGTGTCCTATTTATTTCACTTAAGAGTATGGCCTCAGTTTGCATCCATTTAGCTATAAATGTCTCTAGTTTATCATTTATGGCTGAGTAGTACTCCATTTTATATAAAAAATCTTCTTTATCCAGTCATCAGTTGATAAAGGTTTAGTTATTTGGGTTGTTCCCAAGATTTAGCTATTACAAACTGAGATGCTATAAACATGGGTGAACATATGTTGCTGTAGTATTCTAATTCTTTCTATTTTAATTCTTTTGGGAAGTTACCCAGCAGGGGAATAGCTGGGTCAAATGGGACCTCTAATCCTAGTTTTTTTTTAAGTATCTTCACACTGATTTCCACAGTGGTTGCAGCACTCTACACTCCCACCAACAGTGGAGAAGGGTTCCACAACCCCTCCAGCATTTGTTATTGGTTGATTTCTTAATAGCAGCTATTCTTTCTGCAGTGAGGTAGAATCTCAGCATTGTTTTCATTTGCATCTCTCAGATGACCAGTGATGTTGAACTGGTTTGTGACAACTTAATATTTCCACTTCCAAGTTCTCTATTTGCAGAAACTTTCAGTCCATCGTTTGCATGGCATGTCTGACGTGACAGAGGTCTCAGCATATATGTGCAAACTCACCAGAAGGCATCTTTACTACACAACTGTATTTTTGTTCTGGAATTCCAAGTTGTTCAACATCTAAATCCATTAACTTCATTTTATAGTTGGATACTTTCTCCTGATTTGGTGCTTCAAATACTAGTGCCAGGGTGTCTGCATTATCTTTGGCTCTTAGGGTAAGGATGTCGTCATTGTCAGAGGATTTTAATATTTTGGACAAGCTGGCGAGGTTTACATCCGAGGTCAGTTTGTGGTCATATTGGTGCATGTCAAGCCCTTGGAGTGCAGCATGAGCTGCACTAGGGAGATATGGGATGAGTCCATGCTTTGCAGGTTCACACTGCCTGAACAGATGTCCCAGCAGGCCTTGCTGATGAGGTCCTTGAGTGCCTCCAGCACCTTTTTCAGGACGGAGCCCTGAACCGTGTGCCCCTCAAACCTAGTAGCAGAGTTGTGACAACACAGCTGCACAGCAGGAGGAAGGAGTAAAGCCCAGGAGTAAAGCTTAGGTTTCTGGAGGATGACAGCTAGTAGGTGAAGGCACACCAAGAACCTCAGACCAGGAGGAACGTGAATCAATGACATTTAATGATTATTTTCTCTATATAAAAATACTGAGCTGGAGGCGTCTTGGGATTCACAGGTGAGTAATATATATTCTCCGTCCTCAAAAAGTTCACAATCTCGAGAGACAAACACATAAATATTGCAATACAGTGCAGAGTATGGATTCCAAAGAGGAAATAAAAAGCATTTAGGGGATTTATAAGAATAAGAAATACATTCTGGGTAAGGAATCAAGGAAGCTTAGCTTTATGAATGATTTTTTTTTTTTTGCAATTAGCTTTGCAGTGTAGGGAGTAGACTGGGAGAGGTGGTGAGATAGAATCTTGCATGATAAATGTGCAAAGCAGTCAAGAGCAGGGCCCTTGCAAGAGCCCTGTTATGGCTTGTATCTAGCTGTTGCCCAAAGCCTCATGTGGTCGTAGGTGGTGCTTTTCCATGTGTGATGCTGGGATTAATGGTGTGTGATTACTGAATTAGTTCACTAATTGCTTTAACATAGTTCTGGGTTTGGATAATGGGAAGAAGGCCCACCCTGGGTGTGGGTGGCACTACCCAAAATGCAGCTAGCCTAAAAAGGATAAAAGGGGGAGGCAGACTGCTGCTGCTGCTCTTGCTGCTTGCTGCTTGCTGTCTCCTGCCTGCTTGCCGTGGGCTGTTTCTCCTCAGTGATGCCTCTCTGCCATGCCACCCTACCTTAGAGCCAGCCAACTGTGAACTGAAAACTCTACCAACTGTGAACTGAAATGAATTTTTCTTCCTTTCACTTTGGGTGTCTGGTATTTTGTTCCAGCAAGGAGAAAAGTAACCAACAAGCCTTAAGCCCTGTTGGGGCTCAGGGAGAGGGGGAATCAGGGAAGGAGGCTGTGAGAGGGAGTAAACTTATCAAGTGCATAAATATTAAACTCTTGGCCTAGGGGCAACTTCCAACTTCAGCAGCAACAGAGGATTGCAACTCTGTGAGAAAAGCTGAAAACCTAGGTGATTAAGTCACTGCTCATTAGTTGAATTGACTGACTTGCTGGAATCCACACGTAGTACCCCTGAAGACATTTAAAATTACTTTAGAGATCTAGATGTGTGATAGAATTTCAACAGACCAGCTGAAGCTGCAACAAAAGTTCAGTTTTGTGACTTTGGCCTAGGATTCCCATACTGCACAGGAATGTAGCAATAGTTGCATATCTATGTACGTTTGAGGTGAGTGTGTGTGTTTACCTGGAGGTATCTAGAAACTGCAACCTGCCAGTAATAACTTTAAAACTTAAACAGAATGTTAAAGGTGTTTTTGGAAAGTTGCATTTCTCAGCTATATGGCTTTGGATCTTGTTAGAAAACTTTCTGAAGGACCATGTTGCGAGGAACCTTAAAAATGGCTTGTGATAAAGAACTGTGGCCAATGCTTTGAGGACAATGAACCAAGATCAACAAATAGGGTAGGGCAGGAGACAGCTGCACTTTGGCAGAAGGTTTCCATAGGTCCAGACTGTCTTTCTGCCTGTTGAGCCTTCTGGATCCCTCTAAATGGGGTCATCCTGCCCATTGTGATCCTTGAAAAGCACACAGAATTGGGGCCATCCAGGTTAAACCAAGATATCAGATCCATTTCAGTTCCTAAGAAATCTCCATATTTTGTCTCAGAGTGATGTTTTTCTTGTCATAGAAACTGAACTCTTCTTGTGCAGAAGGAGTAGAAGAAGCGTTTGATGCCATTCTGAGGGATGACTGGGTAGAAGGAGAATGCTATAGTAGGAGAGCACAGGGCTGGCTCAAGCCAGGGTGGGAGCCTGGAAGGATAGTGCCAGAGACTGTTTGGGCTAGGTTGTGGGCCATGTCCTGACCAGGCATACAGACTGGCTGGGTGATGGGCGTTCTGAGGCTGGCTCATCCTGGACCAACCCTGCCACCTCAGCCCTTCACTCGTGGTGCCCTGAGTTTCCTCAACTCCAAGGTTAGCTATTTGGGTTGGCTCATTGTTGGTTTCCCCTCTGCTCTCCCCTAACTTTCACTACAGATGTGGTGATCCATGACTTTCTCCTGTGGGACCCTGTACTCTGCAGATGTGGGAGGCTTCCCTGAATGGTGGCAGGAGGTGTGTGTGGGGTGTTGTCTTGTTTTTAAAGTGCTTGGTTCTGTTCTAAGGCTTCTCTCTGGTTTCTATCACCTTTACATTTCTTCAGAATGCTTCTCTTGGCTAATACTCTTTCTTTAATCATATTCTTTCTTTAATCCTCATAAGAAAGATCTTGAATTTTATGGTTGCTTCAAAGCTAGGTTGGTTTTCTTTTCTTTTTAATTAAGGCAGCATCAAAGAACAGAAAGCAATTGAATTTCTGATGAACTGGGAGGGTATACAGTGGGCGTTCAAAACTTAGAATACTGGGTGATCAAATCTGGAGGATTTACTGTAAGTGGTGTATTAATGGGCAACTTAATAGAGTTCATACTGAGGACTGGGACCCTAAGGAAATTCCAGGTAAAGTAGTAATTCCTTTTTGGTGGGATATCACATAATTTTCATAGGCAGCTTTGAGAAGTTATCTCAACCCTGCATTCACCTTCCAAAGACAATAATTTTTACTTGGCAATGCAGTAATTAAAAATATGATGTATAAAAAGTCATAAAAGGTAGACCAAAGTTAATGGCTAAAATGCACATTTCCTTAATAAAATAGATGGAGAAAAATTCGAACAAAATACTTGACAATCTTTGTAATGTTTAAATATTTGGTTTGGGGCCAATTCCAGTTTTATGAGACCGAAATTCAGTCATTAAAAAGATGGCGCCAGGGCTCTGACTGGGTTCCCCGCCAACAAAAGTCTGCTGAGGGCACCACGGTGAAGGGGCGACCCTCTCAGTGTGACTCCGATGAAGTCTGCAGTGTGCCTAATGTCACAGGATCATATGTTTTAGATTCACTCCTTCCCACCCTCCCTCCTTCCTCTCTCCCTTTCTTCCATATGTTTACTCAGTGTGCGTCACCCCAGAAGCTATTCTAGACACTGGGACAAGCAAAAAAGACAAGGTCTGTGTCTTCATGGAGTTGACTTTCTAGTGGGTGAGGTGAAACAGTTGCATGATTGCTGAGAGTAATTAATGCTTTAACAAAAATGTGTCAGAGAAAAAGCGATGGGGACTTCCTTTAGATAAGGGGCCTTATTCCAGAGGACTGCCCTGGAAGGGTGTAAGTATTATCCAGGCCCATCTTCCAAGTGGGCAGCATAGGTAACTACCCACCTGATCTTCCTGTGTGGCACCCAAGGGCTCTGCAGCCCCTCAGATCAGTTCTCCAGCCTACCTGCCACACAACCTTGTTGTAGGCATGCAGCTCTATTCTTTCCCATGTGATGGAGGCCTCTGTAGCTTTCTTGTTTTAAGGATTAAATTTATAGTCTCATCTGACCCTTAGCACAACTCCATGGAGTGGATACAATTATTATCCCCATTTTACTTTTGAGGACATTTCAGCACGGGAGCAGTGCTAGGAAGCAGACAGCGTGGCGCAGAAGGCGGGCTCTCCCTCTGCTCCATGCAGTCTTCCTGTGTGGAGAGGGGTTGGAGCCCACAGCAGAATCTCACCCCTGCCACGAAACTCTTCCTATCTACTAAAAACAGCCACAAGTTGCCCCTTTTAACTGTAAACTTCTCTGTACAAGTTCCACTTACCCTGTGCTGAATTGGGTGTGGAACTCAGGATTGAGCAGAATAACCAGCAAATCCCCAAATATAAAGCCAAATCTGAGTCCACAGATATTCTGACACCCATGAATCATCCGAGAAATGCATTTGGGTGCATCTGGAACCAGAGGGGACGTGGGTGATGGAAAGCTTTCAAAGGGACAATGGTATAGGCTGCATTGATTCTGGGAACAGTTCTGTGGTGCTGGTTTCTAGTTTGAAAGTCTGGCCGTCTCTTTGGCCTCTCAGGCTTCTTTTACTCAGCAACAACTGTATAATCTCCCTTGTGTGTTCAGAATGTGCCTGGTGGACAGTCGTCCTAGGCTTCCCTGTGGCACACTTTTGTCAGAGGCATGCGCAAGAGGAAGGCTTGGGCAGAACTAAGCCAGTTCTGGAACAGTGGGCACAGCTCCTACATTTTGGTTTGACAACTCTTGCATCATGGAACCTTGTGTTTTAAGAAACCAGTTAGGGGAATCAAAATAATTCAGGTCTCAAAGGTCCAGCCTTGAAGCATGTAGAGGGGACCATAGTTCCTGCTTGCACCTGGGACTCAATTATCAAACCTTTTGTCAACTGTCAAAAAAGATACAGTTCTTGTCATCTCTGGAATAACACACACATATGCACCCATGCCACGATACAGATAATAATAAAAATATGTCTAAAATTTAATAGGTGCTTATTTTATGTTAAATATTTTACTAAGTATTTCACATATGTCATTCCATCTATTCCCGTAACAGACTTATGAATTAGATATAGTAGTATTACACATTTGTCTTTTATTATTAAGGAAACTGAAGCACTTTATCCAATGGTTATATTAAACATTCTCAAAAAACAAGATCGAGACTAGAAGTCAACTGATTTTGGGGAAGGGGCCTGGTCTTACATCTGCTTCTCCGAGTTGAGCACAAAGTAAAATTATTTTAATTGTTTCATGTTCTCACTTGAAAAACAAAAAGTCCACGGGGAGGTCCCTACAGCCTGGATGTGTGGTCTCCTACCCCATCTACACAGCTAGACTGTGGTCCTGAGCGTGTTTACATGTGCATGGCCAGTGCACAGCATGCTGTCCACAGCTCACAGTGTGTACATAAGCCCAGCCCTCTGGGGACAGGGGCTCCCACATACAGAAATGGTCTCAGTGACCCATGGGAACATTGAATCTCAGCATATTTAGATCAGATTTAACAAAAAATTCTCCTAGAAATCATCCTGACATTGCCAACTTTCACTTATTTCTCAAATTCCTGAGGAAGGAGATGTTTCTTCATTTATTATTTATCCATTAATATTTCTCTGTTCTCTAATCAAGTTGTTAAAGTCTGGGGATAGAAAAGTAAGATTTATGATGATCTGTTGTATGGGAGAATTTTTTACTGATTTGAAAAGCTCCAAGATTGTTTAGAAGCTTTTTTTCAGAACTTCTGCTTTGTCTGCTTGGATTTTTTTTTTTTTTAAATCTTTTCCCAGTCTCAACATTTTAAGAAGTCTTCTCATGCCACAGTAGCCAGGGAAAACTGGAAGAGCCTAAATGCCTTTTAAAACAGCTCTCCAATTTTATAAGTAGATTTTATACTTATTTAGTATTTTAGGTAAGTAATTTCCTGATTTGGCTTCTCCAAAAAATAAAAGATTTCACACAAAGACAAATAAACTTACTTTTAAAACTTTGCCTGTCTAAACTTGCTCTCTAAATTGGTTCATTAGGCTGTTAGGAAGAACCATGTGGTGGCATCTGTTTGTTTAGGGAACAGCCATGAGGCAAACACAAGATGGGTGGACCATGATGGCAGCAGAGGTCTGGAATCTCAGGGACCATGTACAGGACAGGTGGGCATGGGGTCTGTCTCTTGTGGGTTGCTAGTAAAGATATGTATATGTGGGTTGCTGGTAAGGATATGGTGGCAGCCACTGCTGTCTGCCATCTCTAGCTCAGGTACAAGTGTGACACTTCCCTGAGATGTCCACATGTGGAGGTTACTCACTGGGACTCCCATATGGAGACCCATCATCTCAAGGCTTTCCTGTGGGTTATCAGTTCTTATTCAGCAGAATATTTGCTTTTTCTGAGAGTGGTTTGGCTTTCTGAGTCTGCATGAACTTGCACTCTTTCGGAGTTTGTTCTTTTGGCCTTTCCCGCATCATTTTGTAACTTTACCCCATTAATATTAAAAAGACATTTTCTTTGAGGTACAATTCCTCAAACGTATTGCTATTTTTATGTTTCTACTTCCTTCTGACTTCATATTTGTTTTCTTTTCCATAAATAAGCGATGTTTCGTAATTGGAAAAACTTAGGGCAACTATATGTCATCTTTGCCCTTTCCCAGTGCCAATTCTCTATCTCTGTTGATTTTTATTATTCTATTTTCTCATTAATAAATTTCTATAGCTCTTTCTTCTGTGAAGACCATACTCTGGAATTGACAGGCAAGGCACAGCTCCTGGAAGTAGGTCTATGTAACTCAACATTTCTCTCTTCCAAGAGCTGGGAAGTCATTTGATTCAGTTGGCAGCATGCATGGTGAGCTGTGGATTGGGGTAGACTGTCAGCTATTTGAGGTCATTAGTGTCTATTTCCTCATTCTAGATAGGACCCCAAGTCACTCTGGGCTATGAGTTTGCACAGGACTCATTTGAACTCTTGCATTCAGAGACCTGGAGATCCATCCAGATGTTTAAAATTCCCAGGTGACTTCCACCTTGCTCTCCCAGTGTATTTGTGGGAACTTAGAAGAATTGGGCCTTCCATTTCCTCTCCTTTCAGAGTGGAACTCTGTGTGTCTCTGGTTAGAACCTAGTGACTTATTGGACTTGAGATCTTGTAGATCGACACTTTAATTATTTATCTGAACACTAGGAAGTGTTACAGATTCAGATTGCCTAGGAATCCAGAAAGCTAGTATAAAACCAGATAACCTTAAATGTAGTTATCTTTCTTGTAAACTGTTCTATTAATTGTTGTTTCCTACTGGGATCCATCCTCAAATGACATTTGCCAGTCCTTACTTTCATTGCTCTACTTAATTGCATGCTCAATCTCATCCAATTTTTGATTCGACTTGAAAAGCTGGCAAGAATAAGAAGCCCTGCCCCTGTCAGAAGGCAAGAACAGTGTTTGTCTTGTTGCCTTAAGCCCTGTTCAGGTCAGTAGGAGGGGCATTTGGTGACACACGTGGCCTCTGAACGTGCCTGGTAACTGAATTGCTTCCTTGTCTACTCTGGTGGTACCTGAATCCTCTGAGAGGCCAACTTGGTGGGCTGAGTCCTCATTGGCTTTTTAATCCTGACTAGGTCTCCAGCCCCTGTACCTTGAGCTGCAAGGGGTGCTCCCATTTAAAGATGGAGGCCCTTCTCATTACTATCTGTCCCTCTGGAAGTATATTCAGCCCTTGGAGTCTAGACCCTTGTATTCAACTGATTTTGTGCTGAAAATATCTGAACAATTTTTATGACTGTATTGAGCACATAGACATTTTTCTTGTCATTATTCCCTAACCCATGCAGCGTAACAAAGGGTTACATAGATTTTATATTATATTAGGTATTATAAATAATCTAGAAATGATTTAAAGTCTTTGAGAGGGTGTACATAGATTATATGTAAATACTATGTCTTGTTATTAAGGGAGTTGAGTATCAGATTTGTAATCTGTGGGAGTCCTGGATTCAGTCTCTTGTGGCTACTGAGATATGACTGTATTGTTACAAAGATACCTGATGCCACCCACTCGGCAGGGACTGTCCTTACTTGCCAACATTGGCTTGGTAGAGAACCTGTTCCCCATGGCAGCCTCTTGCTGTGGGGGCACAGTTGGGTACTGCTCCAGCTGGGTCCCCACCTACTGCGTCTTTCCCACACGGTAGACAGTTAAGTTCTGTCCTATCAAATGGATGACCTGGCTTTTCTAGCCCATAGGCCAAATCTGGCCACCAACTCCTGCCAGGTTAAGAATGGATTTTACATTTTAAATGTTTGAAAAAAATCAAAAGAAGAATATTATCTTGTGACTCATGAAAGCTTATAAAATTATAATTTGAAGCCTGGTGTGGTGGTGCTGGCCTCTAATCCCAGCACTGGGGAGGCTGAGGCAGGAGGATCACCGTGAGTTTGCAGCCAGCCTGGGCTACATAGTGAGACCCTGTCTCAAAAAAAATTTATACTTTGAACATTCATAAATTAAGGCTGTATTGCAGCACAGCAACATGCACTCATTTCTGCATCATCTGTGGTTGCTTTTTAATGTAGTGGCACAGGTGAGAGCTTGCAGCAGAGACCAATGGCCCAAAGCCACTACAGCGGCTCTTTGTAAAAGGCTCGCCAAACCCTGGATAGTCTCCACAGGCGGGTTTGTAAAAATTATGACAACTTTGTTTTACTCCACTTTTTGCTACTATTGTGGTTCAAAAGGTAAACCAAGGCACAATGAAATGTTAAAGAGCTTATTTGGATAAACAGTGAGTCATGAACTGGGAAACTCCAGATTGGAGGTGGTTTGAGAGCTGTGCTCAAAGAAGGCAAGGGGAATGGTTTTATAGGATAAGCATGAAAGTAATGCAGAGAAAATGGAGTGTTCAAGGGCCCTATCTCTATAGAAATCAAATAAGCGGAAGCCATGATGTGAGGTATTATTGATTTTGTTAATTGACGGTATTTATGGACTTTCAGCTTAGGTAGGTTCTTTCAGAAAAAGTAGAGACCTAGGGAATGTTTTGTACCAAACACCATTTCTATGGTCAGTCAAGGTCACCCACCATACTTCCTCCCGCTCCGTGCAGTAGAATAGGAGAGCGCATGGCGAACAGAGCCCCGGACTTTTGTGATTCATGGTATGGAATGCCCGATTGCCCTTCCAGCCCTGAGGGGTATTACAAACAGTGAGCCGCCCTTTGCTCCCCTTCATCTCTGGGTTGCCTTTGCCTTGTCAGTGGTCATCACACCCACAGATTCGAGTGTGGGGCTGTTTGCCTGCCTGCTTCCCACGGGGTGTCTTGCTGTGGCTGCCACTGGATCTTACACAGGCTTCCTATAAACTATTGCTTTCTTATCCCTAGTGTCTACTGGGCCTTCCACAAGTAGTTCCTGGGAATTTATTTTGGGCTTACTTTGTATTAGAAATAATCCATCACCTCCAAGGGGGTCACCCTGTCGGTAGAGACGATGCATGGGCAATTTGGTTATGTATCCTACCAAGACCCCAAGAACGTCAGTAATCTCTGGCTTTTCATGGTTTATGCTTGCAGTGTTCTGTCTCGTCGTTTGTGTGGCTCAGCTAAGTTGGTTTTCTAGTGGGTTTTGCTTTGTGGCTATCTGGATACTAAGTTGCTTATTACAGCAGAATTAAGATATGTTTGCAAAAAAATGTTTGCAAAGCATATTATTTTCGAAGTTTTGGAATGGGGGGGTGCTTTTCTGTTCCTTTATGTAATCCAAAGTTTTTCAGGCAGCATGGTTTTAGAGTAGAAATAAGGCAACAAAGAGAGAAGTTTAAGACTATTTTTCTGTAGAAATCTCTGCGTACAGTTTAGGAATTATAATTCATCCTTATATTTCCCCAGTTTCTGTGAGTCTGTAGGGCTTGTCTCACACGTCTGTGAGTGCTGATTCTCTGAGCTATCTGTGCCTGTCATTTCCGTTTTCTGCTCTAGCTTCAAGGGAGGATTTCTCCCATGGCTGTGTAAACCCTGATGCTCTGGGCTTCTGGGACCCTTTGCCCAGGCTGCCCTTAATAATCATGTCCTATGTGCCATCTGGGCAATATTTAATGTTATAAATCAAGCTAACAGTAAATGTATATATTCTTTCTGTCTTGGTAAAAAGTCCATAATGACAAAACAAAAATATATGTAAAACTCAGATTTTTATATGACAAAGTATCAAAGATGAGTTTAATTATTATTCCACACATATGAGTGTTTTGTGAATATTTGAATAGATAATAAAGCATGCATAATTTATAGATTACATGTTTAGCACATAAAATTTGGTTTTCTTGCCTTTATATCTAATTTTAAATCAAGTTATTTAAATGAAGGTGAAGGTATAAATTTGGTTTTTAAAAATCTCATTACATCTTACATAGTTTTTATTATATTTATATTTTTATAGCCATAAAAATTTGCGGTTCTCGCATTCCGTGTTCATCTAGTTGCTGATGTGAAAATTGGCATTATGCTTTGTGTGTGATGTGCTCTACATATATTTAAGAGTAATAAAAAATTGTTTAATGTTGGAAAATATTTCTCTGTCATCGGTGGTTTCTCAACAGCTGTGGTGAATATTGTGCTGTATGTGGGTCCCTGAGGAAGCAAGTTAGCAAGGAAATGGATTTTGGGCAATGTGGGGTGCTACTGGGAACTGATATTTTGCTATGTGAGAATCTGTTGCATTTGTGCTGAGGAAGGATTGAAAAGGTAAATTTTCCTACGTGTGTAAATTTTGTGTCTTATCTCTCAGCTTCATCTTTATTAACTCCTCACTGTGTGCAACAGCAGTGTTGGTGTCAGCTATGGGTGGTGGTACATCCCACAAACTCTTATAGCATTTGGACGGGGCAACTTTTGTGTTGAGGCCATCATGGTGCTTGGGCCTGGGAGTGCCACACCATCGATAGGCAGGCTATGCCACCAGGGTACCAGATCTCAGGTGAAAGATGTGAGTTGGGGTATTGTATATATTTTTTGGCTTGTTGTGTGTGATGTTCAGGGTCCTTTGTACCTAGTCTAGGTCCTAAGCTGTGGATCTTATAATAATTTCCTTGAGTAGTGTTTTATTATATTATTTCAAGTATAAAAGAAAGTGGACTTGTACCTTGATATCTCAAGGGAATCAGTGAAATAGCTTTTATTTCTACTTGCCTTTCTTGCATTTCTTTCTTTCCAGGGGTCAGGTGTGAGCTCAGGAAGCCAGGTAGAGGACAACTTGTGGAGAGCGGTGTGTGGAGGGCGGTGTTAGCCAAAGGGGCTCCATTTTGAATCTTACCCTCCATTGTACAGAGCAAGGAGACGATGTTATGAGGAACCGCGTCCTTGCCGAATTAGATTGCCCTGGAACGTGATGAACGTTCTGTAACCCCGAGAAACAAGGAAGCCCATGAGGGTGGGGAATTCCCAAAGAACTAGAAAACGAGGAAGCAGGTGTCTCTGGATAAGGGTCATGATTAACAACCAAACTCACCTGCTGTATAAAAAAGAGGAGAAAAATAAACTTGGGTGCTTGGTCTCTGGGAGCCCTCCCGACTCTATCTCTGTGTCTTTCTTTCTGCGTCTTTCTTTTTCTTCATCCTCACTCCCCCATTCAGGTACTGTTTGACAAGTGACGGCTGGCTCCGTCAACAACTGAAGAACCATATACCACTATGCTGTGCTCAAAGGAACCCTTAAATTTTGACTTGTACTCACTGGATTAGGCCACATCTGTGGACCTTTCTCTTTCTTTATAAAGAAATATCTCTTTGGAAGCTTCTTCTTCTTTTCTTTTGGTACTGGGGATCAAGCTCAGGACCTTGCGCTTGTGATGCAGGCGATGGAACCACTGAGCTAAATCCCCGGCCCTCTTTGGAAGCTTCTTGACTCTTTATGCAAATAGCCCTCAAGTGGACTTATCGATGTTTCTTCCAAAAACATTTTAGGCGTTTACCCTAGGACTGTTCAGTATGTCTCTGTCATATTTATATGATGTTACATTAATGGAAATGGGAAGCATATAAATGTATGGCACTCATATAATACTTCTTAATAAAATTAGCTAAAATAAATAGCTTTGGGGAAAAGGATGAGTCTAAATTATGTTCCTCTTTTGCCTAGTGAAGTGTACTTTGTATTCAGTATTAGGACTTCAGACGTGCTATCTTATTTAATTTTCTTAGTATCCTTGTAAGGCTGTTGTGTTTTCCATTTTCTCAGATGAGAAAGCAGGGTTTTAGAGGGTGAGTCACTTGCCTAATTAGTAAGTGCTAGGTTAATATTTAAATACTAGTCCATTAGATTTCAAAATTTTTGCTCTACTAGATAAACCATCCCCTGGGTTTTACTTCCACAATTAAAGTTTCACTTGAAAATTTTAAATAGGAAGCAGAATTATTCCTATAATGGAATTAGGAAATGAATGAACTCATGTCACTTAAAAGCCATCAGTAAGCCTGTCCTTTGACTTTATGTACTTCTGCCATCTGGAGACTGTTAGGTGTCTGCTACTGTGCTCCCTGAGGAGGTTTCATAGCTTGGGAACCTTGGTTTATGATTCATTAAAAACCAAAATAGCTGCAATGCAGGGCTCGGATTGTGGGATAGATGTTGGTGAGAAGATGAAGAAGACAGGGCAGAGAAGAATGGAATTACACTGGGATTGATCACGACGTTCTTTTAAAGGTTGAAATAGAAAATTGGAGACTAGTGAGGAGTTTGCTTATTGGATGTGGATGATAAGAAGCAGGTAGAGATCTAGAGCGTGTTGGATGAGGTCATCTGAAAGCTATCTAGTAGGCTAAAGAAGCTAACTTGTAGATTTCTTCATTTTGGCTCAAAAGATCACTGCACCACTATGAAGGAAAGCAGAGCTATGAAAAGAGAACTCGGGGAGAGGGAGATGGTTAGCGGAATGGTGGAACAAGCAGCTTGAGCTCTCATTTGGCCCCAGAAACTTTGTAAGAAACAAACTCTAACTTGGCTAGTGCCCTGAAGAGCGGCTGAAAGTTTTCAGTAACCAAGCAAATGTCCAGTCAAAAAGAGCTCTCCCTCTCAGGATCAAAGTCAGGACCTTGAGAGAGGGAGACAGGATTGAACTCAGGACCTTGTACTTACCAGGCAGGTGCCGGCTCCACTGAACTACGTGCCACATCCCTGGTCTTGCTCTCACTCTCTCTGTGAGCTACATCCCCAGTCTCTCACTCTCACTTGATTAGTATCAACTGGATGGCTGCAGCTTCAGTTCAGGCCAGAAGATTGGTATCAGATGTAGGGCTTCATTTGGTCTTGTGAAGTTCTGAAGAATAGAAGACAGCATCCCTGATTGGTCTTAGGTGTAGGGCTTGGCTCCATCCCATGAAGATCTCGTTCCAGGAGAATTAAAGACAGTATTCTCTGTGATGATCAGATACCAAGTCATTTGCATAAGCGTTTTCCAGTGGCTATCTGAATAGAGAAGTTCTGCACAAATTTGAACTTCAGGGTTATTTATCAGAATTTTTAGACAACAGGATTTCAACAGCCAGACTTAATAATCTTTCCTGCTTGGAGCCAATGCTTCATCTTCTGGGTGTGCAGTGTGATGAGAATATGGCACAAAGCATCATTGCAGAAAAGTGTGGAGCAGCCACAAGACTCCTGTATCAATTGTACATTGCTTTTCAGAAAAAGGAAAAAAAGTGGGCTGACTGGAGTACAAATACCAATCACACAGCCTCTGGCAAGCTTAAAATTTCAAAACATGAAAAGTGAGGCTTCCCAAGAGCAATGCTTAAACAGAAGACGGCAAAATGAAATAATGGCCAAAATCCAAGCAGCTATCATACAGATTCCTTAAACCTGCATCCAATTGCACTCTGAAAGCACTTGAGGCCCCCAAAATGATGAAAAAGCAGCAGGAGGCAGAGGATGTCACTGCTAAGGAGACCATGAAGTTTGAAGCATTAATAAAACAGGATCTCCAGGCAAAAGAAAGTTCATCCAAGACTGGGTTAGATACAGTGGACCATACAACCACCAACCTGTTAAACACTTATTCAGATGATGACTACATTAAAAAAAAAAATCCGGAAGTGCCTAGAAGAAGATGCTTTTGCACAAGAGCAAAGGGAGAAAAAGACAGCAGAGGTTGCTAATGGACCAGTTCATCGCCCAGGAAGCACAGGAGGAGGCTCACCATGAGGAGCAGCTGATACACAGGCTCGTGTGACAGTCCCAACAGGAAGGAGCACAGGGTTGCTGTGCAGCTCATGCACGTTAGGCATGAAAAGGAGGTTTTATGGCAAAACAGAATTTTCAGAGAAAATATGAGGAAAGGTGACTTAAAAGATTTCCAGGATGCTCTTGATTGAGAAGTGGCTTTGGCCAAACAAGCCAAGATTGATTTTGAAAAACAAATCCTCAGAGAGAAAGAAGTTCATGAACAGATTGCTGTGGAAAGAGTTTAGGCTTGTTATAGTAAGCTTTATAAAATATGCAGAGAAATTTTGGATCAAATACTTGATTTGTTCACCAAAGTGGCAGGCTATCGAATGTTGACAAATAATCTGATTCCACTTAAGATGATGCGTGATTGGAAGGAATTGCTTTTTCATGGAAGGCCCATATATGAACAAACTTCTGTTAAGCAGATGCCTGCTAATCCCACAGAAGAACAACTTAGAGAACTGGATAAAAGAGACTTACTAGTAGCAAAGATTATGAAGAATATAAGAACACGGCTGGAGAGTGGGCTGTAACAGAAGAAATGACGGATAATTTACCACCCTCCAACAATTCTATACTGGGCCATGAACCTCACAGACTCATTGAAAAATCTCTTCCTCCTCAAGTTGAGCCAATAGAGCCTGAACTGCCTTCATTGCTATTAAAGGATGCTTACTGGGGAAAACACTTAGTGGGAAAACTATCACTTTAAAGACTCTACAAAGAGAGTTTCCTATTGAGGTACTTTGTATGAGCACTCTTGTCCAAGAAGCTATCCAAGCATTTTCTGACAATGAAAAAGTCAGTGAGAACCTACCAATTCAGAAAGAAGGTGGGGAAGTTCATCAGATCTGCAGGAGGACAGTAAAGAAATCCAGGACTCACACAATGAATCTTCAGATGCTCCAGTTTCAGGCGAACCATTAGCAGAAACAGAAGGTGAAACTACATCTAGTACACACACTAATAGAACACCAGAAACTGAAGAAGTCACATCAAGTGGTAGTGATCATTTCTCTAAACTCACTGAATGTGCTCAGCTTGGTGCAAAATCACAATTGCTGAAGAAAGGAAAGAACATTCCAGATATGTTATTAGTTAACATCATAGTAAATGCTATTAATGAGATACCTGTGAATCAAGGGTGGATCCTTGATAGTTTTCCAATGACATTAAACCAAGCACAGCTTCTAGAGGAAGCTCTCACCAGCTGCAATAGAAACCTCATAGAAATGGAGGCAAAGAAAACACAAATATCCACATTGGCTGTGGATCCTATGGCTTCAAAAGAAGGACCTCTTCCTCTTCTGCATTTGATTTTGTCATATTACTAGATATTTCAGATATTTTCTTGCTGAGTCACATGAATGATACCATAGCTGAAGAATTTTCACATGAAATGGCTCATAAAGATATTGGTCAACATGGCGCTGCTGAAAACCAAGATAAGCATGGGTACTAGAACTTAAGAGATCACATACAAAAGAGAATTATAGGCTTCTTGGACAACTGGCCTTTGTTGGAACAGTGGTTTTCAGAACTAGAAAATATTTTGATAAAAATCAGTGCTGAAATAAAGAACCTTTATGCCAGAAACTAAAAGAAATTGGTCTTTTCTGTGGTCCAACTGGGAGGAGGGTGGTGTAGCCTCAGTGGCACTGTGGAGACCTCCACCCGGGACAGTTCTCCCTCCTGGGCCTCTCGCCTCCTGCCCTCAAGTGTCCTTGCCTGCTAGGCCTCTCACATCTGATATCATGGGATGAGATGAGAGAAGGCCTGGTGATCACTCTGAGGAGCCGCAGTCTCTACCAAGATGATAGAAGTCCTGACACAACTGATTCCCAGAAACTGCTACACCAGCTGAATACCCTGTTGGAGCAGGAGGCTAGATGACAGCCAAAGGTCTGCAGCTTGAGACTAACTGAATCTGCACAAGATAATAGCCTTGGAATGACTGCAAGACTGAGGGACTTGGAAGTGAAAGATCTTAGTCTAACTCAGTTCTTTGGCTTTGATATGGAGACATTTTCTCTAGCTGTACATTTTCTCTAGATGTGAATTTACTGGACAGATTCCTGTCTAAAATGAAGGTACAGCCTAACCACCTTGGGTGTGTTGGACTGAGCCCCTTTTATTTGGCTGTAAAATCAGTAGAAGAGGAAAGAAATGTCCCATTGGCAACTGACTTGATCTGAATAAGTCAGTATCGGTTCATGGTTTCAGACTTGATGCAAATGGAAAAGATTGTATTGGAGAAGGTATGTGGAAAGTCAAAGCTACCACTGCCTTACAATTTCTAGAACTATTATTATTCACTCATTCAAGCGAGCTTGCCATTTGAAAGGAAAAATAGCCTAAATTTTGAAAGACTAGAAGCTCAGTTTAAGGCATGTCACTGCAGGACCACATTCTCTAAAACAAAGCCTTCTGTGTTGGCCTTATCTATCATTGGATTGGAGATCCAAGCACAGAAGTTTATAGAGTTAACAGAAGGTGTAGAATGTCTTCAGAAACATTCCAAGATAAATGGCAGAGATCTGACCTTCTGGCAAGACCTTGTATCCAAGTGCTTAACTGAATATTCATCAAACAAGTGTTCCAAACCAAATGTTCAGAAGTTGAAGTGGATTGTTTCTGGGCATACTGCATGGCAACTGAAGCATAGTTATTATAGAGTAACTCACCTTCCAACAATTCCTGAAATGGTTTCTTAATTGGTAAGTTTTTTTGTTATTCTCTGTATAGAGAAAATTGTATAATTTTCTTCTACAATTGAAGTATTGAAATATTCAAAATAAACCAACTGGACTTGGAATAGCTAAAGGGAAAAAATGGTATCACCAATCTAGTCAGCTAATCTTTGAAGGCATTTGCTATATATATAAGGCACAATACTCTAAGGGCCGGGCATGGTGGCACACACCTGTAATCCTGGCATTTGGGAGGCTGAGGCAGGAGGATCACCATGAGTTTGAGGCCAGCCTGGGCTACATAGTGAGTTCAAGTTCAGCCTAAATTACATAGCGAGACTCTGTCTCAAAAACAAAAAAAAATTAAAAAAAATGCCCTTAGGAATTTCCAATCTCTGATATATATGTTAACCATTTAATTAGGTTAGCAGCTTAGAAAACAACATCCTCTTTAATAACCTGAATTTTTAAGGTAGTGCTGAAGTAATGGTTTTTTTAACTGCACACATTTTGCTAAATGTAGCCCTAAGCTCTTACTCATTTCAAGTTATAATAGGACCAAAAGTTTGAACCATATATGAACTTATTTGTGACTGTGAGCTTATAAGCAGAATCATTATGAACTAGAATGTTACACCTAAAGAAAAAGTAATACAAAGTAGATGATCTCTTTTGGATTTCTGAAAATTTCCAGTATGTCTCAACATACTGCTATTGCAATTGGAATAATAGAAAGTAATTATATTCATAAAAAACATAAATTCAGTCACTGCATGTATTCTATATGTTCTTGCCATCTAAATTTATTAACTTACAGTAATGATTTATCTTTTCCTACTCAAAACTAAATGTTAATATTTAACACATCTACATATGATTATGAAGCTTAGGTATGAAAAATTTAAACAGCTAGTAGTATTTAGATAAACTTTTGATAAGTTGGGGGTTTTTGTTCTTTACAGAAATAGTATTATTGCAGCAACAAAATAATTCTTTGATGCCTTTCTCCACAACCCTGAACTATGGATTCCGTAATGTTATAATGGATTTAAGTTATAAACCCTCAAAACATCACAACTAGATTGGTATGATGGTCTCCATCTTTGGAAAACAACCTAATTAATATAATGGTGCAGTAGGAAAGTTTAGATTTGAATTCATCTGTAAAGCTAAAGGCATAAATGTGAAAAACATAATACAAGCCTGAAAAGGTAAACTTCATTTCTAACATTAATCTAACTTTCTGTTTGGATCAGTATATTTAGGTGATATTGAAAATGATAACCTACTTAATTTAAATATTAAGTTTTAAATTATGAGGTTACATCAAAACCAATATTTCACACATGCACTTTTTAAAGGCATAATAAATGTTATATTCTAGATAATGTAGTGGTTTCTTATCACCCATAATGCAAGTAATAGATAGTTTACAGATGTGAATGTTATTGCTATATGGGAATTATATTTAAATTTAAAAAGATTTTGTATTAAACTAAAATACAGAACTACTAAATTTGGCATATTCATTGAGCTATCTTTAATGTTTCTTCTAAAAAACAGGTGACATGTGTATCAATGATAAAAATTTCTATACAGAATCTACTTCCTCAGTCTATCTAGTTCCATTTAAAAAAGTTCTATTATATTGCATAGTAAGTCAAAATCAATTACCACTCTGAAACTTGCTTCACCCTAAGTTCTGGCTAGATAAAGCACTCCAGGTTTTACTGTGGACTGTTTCTATAAAACTGCCATTGCTTCCAGGTTTTCTTTTAAAGGAATAGAATATTTCCATAATGTGTCTTAAGAAAAATAAGGAGGCACCACCATAATTATGAGATTGCTGAGGTAGTGTTTGGAATTCTCCATGTGAGCCAATCAATATTAGGAGTTGTACATATATTGTTAGTGTTGTAAACAGTTTGTGTAGCCTGAAGCCTGAGTCTATCCAGAATGGATGTAACCAATTTTGACATCATGTTTCGGATAACTAAGCATTGAAAAATAAACCAAAGAAGCACAGTATATTCTACCTTTAACTTTTTGTAAACCATGTTTTGTGGATACCTTCAGTTTTACCAAAAGGCTGATATATTTCAATATTTTGAAAACATCAGTATTAATTTTGAGTTGGCACAGGTAACCTAATCAACTACCATTATGTTTGGTACTAAGAGATATACCTTTCAATAAAATTATTGAAATTCAAAAAAAAAAAGAAACTAAAAGAAATTTTTGCAACTGAGATAGTGAAAAAAAAGAATAAGGGTAATTACATTTATGATAATTTAAGCTTATATTACTAAAATATGTGTTTCTACTGACTTTAGAAGGAAATTAAAGTGTGATTGCAAAGTTTAAAAAAAGTCATTTTCAGAATGGTCAGAAAATTCAGAAAGTTTTTATGTGTTTTTATTCAACCTTGTCTCACTCTCTGTGGTGTGGCAGCAGTCTTGATTTTGAAGCAATAACAGCTCAGTTACTAGTTTCCTCTCTTAAATGAGAGGGATCAGAGCAGACTTTATTGGAAAGTTGTGTACATCTGTTCTAAACTGTCTGGGACAATAACTGAAAGGCTAATGTAAGCCATTCATCTATATTTTGCCTAACTGAGAAATCAAGTAGAAAAATCTGTGGATGCTGCTCATAAGAGCTGTATGGTGATTACAGACCCACAGATGCCAGGGGGCAACGAGAGATTATGGGAACAGACATAGAAAAGACAGTCTAAGGCCCAAGGGGAAAGTCTGGGGGCAGGAGTTGGAAATTAAGACATTTAGAAGCCGCCATATATATGGGGGTGTTTAGAAAACCACACGTGTGCCCAGGCAAGGCACAGGCTCTGGAATGTGTTGGAAAAACATTAAGGTTTCTGCCTTGGTCCTGAGCTTGGGCTCAGAGAAGCCTAAGTGTTGGAGTTCTCCAGCACACAGCCAACCTGCCGAGTCTAGGATAGCTCTTGGCATTCAAGGAAATCTCTGTCATAACATTCACTAAATATAGGCTAAAAGAACAGAAGCTTCAGATAGTTACGTGTGACAAGGACTAGCTTTGCAAAAGTAGTTTAGAAACCTAATGGAATCCCACTACTATTACAACCTTTAGTAATAAACTAACCAACCTAACCTCTTCTTGAGAAAAGAGACAATCTGATTTTCCAAGATCTTGCATTATAATTGTCAAAGGGAAAAATTTCAAGAAAAGAATCACAAAGCACACAAGGAAACAGGAAGAAATGGCACATTCAAAGGAACAAAAACTGGCAGAACCCACTTTTAGGGAAGCTCAAACATGGGAGTTACATGTTAAGACATTAAAATAACTGTCTTCAATATGCCTAAAGGACTAAAGGGGAATATAGATAAAGAACTTAAAGCCAGGAAAACTATCTATGAACAAAGTGAGAATAGCAAGAAAGAAATATAATTTATAAAAATGGTCAAATAGAAACACTAGAGATATTTCAATAACTGAAATGAAAAAATTGATAGAAGGATTCGAAAGATTTGATCAAACAGAAAAAAGAATCAGTGAACTTGAAGATCAGACAATTGAAACTGAGTCTGTGGAACAGGATAATAAATGAAGACAGGTGAACAGAGCCAAAAGGATTTCTGGGACGCCCTAAAACAGACCATTATGGAATTGCCAGGAGAAATGCCTGAGAATGATTCAGAAAGGCCCTTTGGAAAACTAGTGGCTAAAAATATCCCAAATTTGGTGAAGGAGATGAGTTTATAAATAAAAGAAACTCAAACTTCAAGTAGGATAAGCTCAATGAGACATGTACAGATTATAGTCAAATTGTCAAAAGCTACACACACACACACACACACACAATCCTGAATGCAGCCAAAGAAAAGTAGATCTTTACATACAAGCTACCCCCAGTAATCAACCTATTTTTCAAAAGAAATATTGTCAGCCACAAGGCAGTGGGATGATATATTAAAGTGATCAAAGTGGAAAAAAGTAAACTGCAAATTCCAATATCTAGCAATACTGGCCTTCAATAGTGAGGATGAAATCAAGACATTATCAGATGAATACAGAAGGTTGTTACTATTTCTCTACAAGAAATGCTAAAGAGAGTCCCTTAGGTTGTAAGGAAAGAGTCATATGAGCAAACAGATCTCTAGTAAAGATAAATGTATGAGCAAGTATAAAATTAGTATTATTATAATTTAGATTTCTAACTCTATTTTTATTTTCTACTGAATTTCCAAGAAAAATACATAAAAATCATTAAAATCTATGTTATTTGACATACAATGCATAAAGATGTAATTTGTGACATTAATGACATGAAGTTAGGGCATAGAGTTGTAGAGGAATAGAATTTGTGTCTGTGATTGCAGTTAAATTGATATCAACTCAAATTTGACTGTCATGTTAAGATGTAATTCCTATGGCAACAAAAAATTTTACAAAATATACACATAAAGGAGTGAGAAGGGAGTAAAAATGTCACTATGAAAAATAAACCACAAAGGAGGTAGTAGTGGAGGAAATGGGATAGAAAAATTATATAAAAATCCTGAAAACAGGTAGCAAAATGGCAGAAGTGAGTCCTTCCTTTTTTTCCCATTAAGTTTACTGGTACATTTTAGGTGTAAAATACAGTTACATTCATCATTGGGATCTTGTACCATTACATGAGTCTCTTGGTACTTATTTTTTTCCCCATTCCCCTGACCTCCCTCCCTTCACCCCTTCCACCCTTCCCTATTTGCAAAGACTTTGTTTCCATTTTTTTCCTTTTCTCATATTTTTTCTTTTCCCTTTTTT
>NW_004624735.1:7196046-7231803 GCF_000247695.1 Heterocephalus glaber | reverse complement strand
TTCTATTTGCCAGTATCTTATTAAGGATTTTTGCATCTATGTTCATTCGTGAGATTGGCCTGTAGTTCTCCTTTTTGGTTGGGTCTTTCTCTGCTTTGGGGATCAAGGTGATGCTTGCTTACGGAAATGAATTCAAGAGTATTGCTTCCCTTTCAGTTTCATTGAAGAGTTTAAAGAGTAGTGGCAGTAGTTCCTCTCTAAATATCTTATAGAATTCAGCAGTGAATCCATCAGGACCTGGACTTTTCTTAGTTGGTAATTTTTAAATTATGTTTTCAATTTCATTGATTTATATTGGGTAATGTAGAATTTTTAGGTCTTCTTCGTTCAACTTTGGTAATTCATACATATCTAGGAATCTGTCCATTTCTTCTGTGTTTTCCATCTTATTGGTGTATAGGATCTGGAAGTAGGTATTGATGATCCTCTGGATTTCTTCTGGGTCCATTGTAATTTCATCCTTTTCATTCCTAATTGCATGGATTTGGGCCTTTTGTTTGCTTTTTTTGATAAGGTTGGCTAAGGGTTTGTCAATTTTGTTTATTCTTTTGAAAATCAACTCTTGGCTTCATTGATTTTTTGTATCATTCTCTTAGTCTCCATTGCATTGATTTCTGCTCTGATCTTCCAACTCCTATTTTATACTTTTTTTTTTTTTACTTAATTTGATAACTTTAGTTGTTTCTGATTTTAAATTGGCAAGTGAACATAGCCTTAGTTTCCTCTGTCATAGTGCTTGGCTATGTCATTATTTTGTCCAAGAAGTCAGTCTGCATTCTTTTATGCTTTAAATATAATTGCTTTCTGGTGTTAATTGAGTACATTTTTAAATGGACACTTCTCAAGAAGTTGTAGAAGTCTAGGACTAACTGATAGACATCACATGTTATCTAAACAATTTTGTGGAAAGAATAAGAAAAAGGTAATATTTTTATATGTGTTGAAGTTGATGGAAAAGTATTATATAATATACTTGAAACCCTATATTGTCCTTTATGCCTCCTTTTGTGCCCAACATCATATAACTGAAATCTGACCCATGGAACCACCAATACTGGTCAGAGTAGGCCCTAGGAGATGATGCATTGGTTAACCTCTGGGAAGCACACGCTATTGTTCTGTGGCTTTGATGCATTCAGAACCCTGCTTACCATTGTGTCTGAGGTTTCCATGATTGGGTTCTTCTTTCGGTGGATGCATTTGTTGTCACAGTTGCTTCTTGAGATTTTGGAGCGTATCCTAAATTGGCCTTTTATGTTACTGTTAATTCTAATCACAGCCATCAAGTGGCTTGTGAGACATTTGTGCTGAGGAATCATTGCAGATATAGTTTCAGGATTGAAAAACAGAAAATTTCAGAGATATACTAACATGATTCTTACAGGCAAAATGAGAAGCATTTTATTGTAATAAAACTCACATGAGTAGATGGATTTATTTGACATAAACATGTAGAAGAAAAGTTTGAATTTAGCAAGAATAAAAACATTTTAAATAGATTGCACCTGTTTTTAATTTGTTCAACATAAGTCTTCAATTTTTTAAGCCAGTTTAAACTGTCTGTGTTAGTCAGATTTTTATTTCTGTGACAAAATACCTGAGATAAAAAATCTTAAATGAAGAGAGGTTTGTTCTGGCTCACAGCTGGAGAGTTTGATGGTCATCTGGCTCCCTTGCTTTTAGGCCTGTGGTTAAGCAGAACATCACAGCATTCATTGACATAAGCACACGAAGGTCCTAGATAGGGGTATTAGTAAGCAATGCTCTCTGAAGAGCAGAAACTGTATGTGGAGTAGGCTGAGCAGTGAGAGGTCAGTAGGTGCTAGAAGACAGCAAATACAACCTTTGAATATTTTGGGGACATAGTAGGTGCTGAAAAGGGTAAGTTGGGAGTGATTTTTTGGGAGCATGTGTAAACATATTAAAGTTGATGATAAAGAGTTAGCAGAGAGGGAGATTTGGAGACTCAGGAGAGAGGAGTTAATACTACAAGAGGTGAAGGAAATGACTTTTAGACCACAGATGGAAGATGAGATCTTTGAAAGGAGAAGACACAAAGTGCGGGGCAGGTATGGACATGGTTTGGGTTTGCTGATGGGAATTGAGGAGACCTCATATGTTGAGCTCTGCTTTTCTCTGTAGAGCAGGGCATGTGGATATCTGAGGAGCATGGGAAGGAATTTGGCAGTGGGATTGAGAGGGCTGGGGAAGATAGAAAGAATTATTGTGAAATGTAGGAAGGCAAGTTTTCCCAGAGAATGATATTATTTCCAGGCAAATAAAGCTCAAATAAAGTCAGTTATCATAAACTTGGAAAGGAGCCAATCTGCCTGAGTGTGGGATTTTCTTCAGCAATGCTCAGCAGACTTACTCTATGCACAGTGAAAGAGAATATGTCATTATTGATCCCTGAGTTTGGGGACATGGTAGGGAGCTGCACCTGCTCATTCATCCTTCTAATACAAATTCTACTTGATTATATGTTTCTGGATTGGCAAAAAAGTGAAGAAACTTCAATTTGAGCCAGGGATAAGTCACCATTCTTACTGAACTTCAATTACAGAACAGACCTTGTGACCTGTGCAGCTGAGGGACCATGAAAAATAAGTTGAAAGAGAAGAAGTGACAATGGAGAGGCATTAGAGATGTCCATGATGAAAAGTCTATATGAGATAGAAATCACTGAAGAAGCAAGCTAGAATGAGTATAGGTTTTGGTTAGATGAAGGTTCCCTTGAATTCTTCATTTTATGAGACATTGGGTAATGATAAGGACAAGGGTGTGACCTGTGGGAGAGTGGCTGGGGTGGAGAGAAGGTTGATGATCTGGAAGGTTGGCGTGCTAGGTAAATGCTCCTCCTCTCAGGAAGAGGCAGGGATTGGGTGAAGAGGAAGATGGAAAGCTTAGCACCAAACAAGGATGCATAGGGAGGCCAGACAGCCAGAAGTACATGATAGACTTAGCTCTATGTAGAGAGAGGCAATGCAGAGCACTGCAGCCAACTCTGTGGAAGTTGGTAAGGCTATAAGCAGGGCCTTTTGTTTTCTTTTAAAAGTCATTGTTCCTGCACTGTCCTGATAGTACAGAAAAACGGAAATAGCTTCATTCTTTATTTCTACTTATGTTGTTTTGTTTAAACCTCACAACAAAACCAAATTAAGATGTAGACAGCTAAGTGACTCGCCTTAGGTCACAGAGCTAATAAATTGCACAGGCAGTATTCAAATCAGGTCCACTGGAAAACAAAGATCATGATGAATGTATCATGTTTTAATGACTATTGCCAAAAATGCCAACATGATATATATTATTATAGGTCACTAATTACCATTGGGGGAGAGGTACAGAAGCCAGGTTAGTTTTCATCCATGGATATTGGATTATTAAATTTCAGACTGAGGTGGTCTGGAATAAGTGAAAGGTGTGTATGGAAATAGGTGAAGGAATAGATTGAAGAAGAGGTCCTGGAAAGAGAACAGTGTTCAAGAAGAAAGAACACGGGGAGGTTAGTTACCCACACCAAAGCCTGGCACTTTCAAAATTTGCAGAGGCTCACTGTACACGCATGTGATTAAATTTTATGCCAACTGTAAACTATTTTATTGTTATTTTTTCTGAATTATCTCTACTTGTTTTTCCCCCCAAGTTTAAAATGACTTCTAGTATAGTTGTTCATCCAGACCATTGCTCACTCTTAATCCTAGAGGCAGAATAACCACTTAATCTGAAATAGTCGCTAGATGTCTTTATGCCACTAAAAGATTGCAATAAACAAGACGTTCTACAGCAGCTCTGTTCCTTGCCTGCAGTTATAAAGGCATCCTCCCAAGGGTGTCCTTAAATGGAAATACTTTCTTACAAGGAAGTCCAAGAACATCTGTGGATAAATTATTAAAATTAATAATAGTTGAATGAGGTTGATGATATAGGATCTATGTATATATAATAAATTATATTGTCATATCTCCTTTATAAACCCTTAAATGAACTTTAAAAGACACTTTATGAAAAATACAATGGTTATATTAATTATTAACTAATAAGTAAATGTGTGTGGGGGGAAGAAGTGTTGAAGGGAGAGGAGGGAAATGGGGAAAAAGAATTAAAATATATTATGTACAGGTACAAATTCCCTATGATGAATGTGACCATTATGTATGGCAAATATGTACTAATAAAAATAAATAAAATTAAACACTCAGCTGTAAATCCAACAGAATCTATTTTTGTGATTTTGAAAATGCTTCTAAAATGTATATGGAATATACATCAGTTGAATTCTTTTTTATTGTTGGTACATCTTTGCCATATATAATAATTATATTCACCTTGGGGAATATATATCCACATTGCATCTCAACCATTTTTACTTCCCCTTCCTTTCCTTCCCTTTTCCCCTTTCCCCAACTCCCTTTCCCATCATCAAAAGCCTGGCTGTCTCCTACTATCTCTCTTTCATTGTGCTGTGTAAATTATTTAAATTTTGAGTTCGCCATATAAGAGAAACCACATGGTATTTCTCCTCTGTCAGATTCACTTAGCAAGATCCATCCATTTTCTTACAAATGACTCAAATTTATCTTTCTTTATAACAGTGATATATCTATCACATTTTCTTATTCATTCATCTGTTGATGGGCCTATAGGCTATTTCCATAGTTTAGCTTTGTGAATTGTGCTGCTGTAAACATGGGTATGCATGTATCACTGTAACAAGATGACTTTAACTCTTATCCAGAAGAGGTATAGCTGGATCAAATGGAATTTCTATTTTTGTTTTTTTTAAGCAATCTCCATGCTGATTTTCATAGTGGTTGTACTAATTTACATTCCCACCAGTAATGTAAAAGTGTTCCCTTTCCCCTGCATCTTAGCCAGCATTTGTTGTTTTTTCATTCTTTGATGACACCCATTCTTATTAGAGTGAGATGGAATCGTATTGTTTTGATTTTCATTTTTCTAATGATCAAGGATGCTGAATATTTTTTCATGTGCTCATTAGCCATTAGGTTGAATTCTGACATGCCCTCTGTGTTTGCTCTTCCACTCCTCACAATGAAGAGGAACCCTTTTCCCTACCTTTGGAATCTGAATTTGTCTCAGGACTTGCTTTAGCTAGCAAAGTGTGACTTCAAGAAACTTGGTGTAATTTTGTTTACTTTTGTGTTCCTTTGCCTTTACCATGGCTAAGACAACTAGGTATTAAAAGACAGGTGTCCTATTTACTCCCTTTGGCAAGCCAATGCTAGATAGGTGAGCCTGCCCAGGCTACATCAGAAGAACCATCACTCTGAGTTTAGTTAAATTGGAGGTTCACAGACTTTGAGAACCAAATAAATATTGCCTTAACAATCTAAATTTTGGAATGATTTGTTATGAACCTTACTGATTCAAGAGCCAAGATAACTTTCAAGGAAAAGCAAAATGAAGGGACTCATCCTATCAGGTATTAAGATTTATAATAGTATTTTAATAATTAGGACCTTATAGGTTGATTTAGACAAATTGATGGACAAAATCAGAGATCTAGAAAGAAATGCATACAAATAAGAGAATAGGACATGTGATGGGAGAGGGAAGTGTTACAAATCAAGGACAGTACTAGAACAATGGATTATAAAAATGAGAATATGTAATTCCTACTTCACATAATTCTTAAAGTCTCAATTTAATACTTTTAGAAGAAAATATGGGAGAACATCTTTATGACTTCTGGATAGTATACTTCTGAGACATGAAAAGGACCTTAAAAGAAAAGACCAATATATCCTATTTTTATTTTAATTAAAACATATTATGGTATATTTAAAAAATAAAATGGAGTAGTGAAAATGAATAGAGTATAGGCATATAATAACATGGATAATTCTCAAGAGCATGTTAAGCAAAAAAAAAAAAAAAAAAAAAGAAAGAAAGAAAGAAAGAAGGAAAGAGAGGAAAAAGAGTTTGGGCATGGTGGTGGTCCAGCATTCAGGAATCTAAGGCAGGGGGATTGCTACAAATTCAAGGCCAATCTGGGATAAATAGTGAGTTCAAGGCCAGCCTGAGCTACATAGCTAAATCCTGTCTCAGAAAACAAAACAAAACAAAAATAAAGAAAGAAAATTATAAGGGACTTATGTTAGAATCATTTATGCAAGGTTTCAAACATGAAAAGTGTTATAAATATCTTCAGGGGATATATACTTCCATATTATATGTATCTCTATCTACCTCTATTATCTATCTTCTAGTATCTTTCTGTCAATCCATGTGTTATCTATCAATCAATCATATATCTATATATTATTTTCTATCCTTCCTATCTTTATAATATGTATGACTCAAGATACAAAATCAATAGCATCAATAATGAATTAGTTGAGAAAGAAATCAGTAAAATAATTACAGTCACAGTAGCTTAAAAAAACCTAGGGATCA
Organism: Heterocephalus glaber; assembly: GCF_000247695.1. The sequence continues at coordinate 7,225,383 of NW_004624735.1, read as the reverse complement.
ACCTAATTAAGGAGATAAAAGACCTTACAATTAAAATTATAGAAAACTAAAGAAAGAAATTGCAAAAAACAGTGGAAGATAGAAACACATCCCATGTTCATGGATCAGCAGAATTCATATTGTTAACGGGTATTGTAGTGACCAGAGGTTCTTTCCAGGCTTTTATTGTCCAGTTCAAAGAGTTGAATAGGACAATTAATGAATGTGAAAGTTTAATATTTATTTAGACCAAAAGAAGAAGAAAAGAAGAAGAAAAAGATTTACAAAAGAAGTGTTCATGAAGAAAAAGAACTCTGAAAAGAAGTGCTCTTCAGAGTGAGTGTGGGACAGTTAAAGCAGGAATAGAAGTATGCTCTGCAAAATGCAGGGAAGGCTGGTGAAAAGGCTCCTGCAGCCAAAGCTTAATGGCTACTGTGTTTTATATTCCCTATGTGACATCAGATCTAAGCCATCCCATCAAAGCTGGGTCACTTGATCTCATGACAGAAGATTTGGTATCAGTTGCAGGACTCAGAAGCTGTGTCCTGAATATGCATGATTAACAGGTCCCTGTGATTGACAAGTCATGCCCAATTGTCCAGCCACTTTGCCATGCTCTAATCTTCTGTCTCAATATTGTTTAAATAGCCATGTTACCAAAAGTGATCTGCAGATTCAGGGTAACTCCCATCAAAATCTCATTAATATTCTACATAGAACTAGACAAAACAATCTTAAAAGTTTATATGGAAACATAAAAGACCCAGTATTATCAAAGCATTCCTAAGCAAAAAGAACAAGGCTGGAGAAATCACAATACCCAATTTCAAATTATACTACAAAACCATAGTGATAAAAAGGCATAGTATGGGCAGAAAAATAGGCACATGGAACAATGGAATAGAACAGTGGACACAGAAACAAACCCACACAACTACAGCTATTTGATTATTGACAGAGAAGCAAATAAAAAATGTGTTGGAGAAAAGATAGCCTTTTAAACAAATGGTACTGTGAAAACTGGATATCTATAAGTAGAAGATTGTAACTAGATTTCTGTTTCTCGCCCTGTACAAAAATCAATATAAGATGGATCAAAACTCTACATGTAAGATCTGAAATTTTAAAACTGCTGAAAGAAAACATGGGGGAACACTTGAAGCCATTGGCACAGCTAAAGACTTTTTGAACAGGACCCCAATTGCATAGGAAGTAATAATACGAATCAATAAGTGGGTCTACATGAAATTAAAAGTGTCTGCACAGCAACGAAAACAACTTAGAGAGTGAAGAGACAGACTAGAGAATGGATAAAAATCTTTGCCAGCTACTTTTTTCCATTCATTAATTTTATTGGTACATTTAAGGTATACAGTATGCTGGCATTTATTATTGGGAACTTGTACTTTTATGTAATATACCTTTGTTCTTAGCTTTTGCCCATTCCCCTGCCCTCCCTTCAACCCCTCCACCCCTCCCTATTTACAAACACTTTGTTTCCATTTTTTCCTTTTCTCATATTTTAGCCTTTCCCTTCTTTCCTTTCCCCTACCCCTCCCCTTTCCCTTCCCCTCTGGACTTTTTCTTCCTATTTCACATTGTCTATTATACATTTTGATTCTTATTTACACTTTCAGTTTTTCACACCAGAGAAACTATTTGGTATTTACATGTGTGACCTATTTATTTCACTGAAGAGTATGGCCTCAATGTGCATGCATTTAGCTATAAATGTCTCTAGTTTCTCACTCTTTATGGCTGAGTAGTATTCCATTTTATAAAAAGCCCACAGTTTCTTTATCCAGTCTCCAGTTGATGGGTAACTGGGCTATTTTCAAGTTTTAGCTATTACAAACTGTGTCTTTGCCAGCTACTTTTATGATAGAGGATTAATTAATATCTAGAATATATAAAGAATGCAAAAAACACCAAAAAATCAAATAGCCCAATCAACAAATGGACAAATGAATTGATCAAACACTTCTCAAAATGGCCAATAGGTATATGAAAAAAATGTGAAACAACTTTATCCATTAGAGATCTGCAAATCAAAACTACACTGAGATTCCATCTCACCCAGTCAAAATGGCTATCATGAAGAATACAAAAAACCAATAAATACTGGTGAGGGTGTGGGGAAGAAGGAACCCTTCTACATGCTGGTGGGAATGTTAATTAGTAGAGCCACTGTTTTTTTAAAAACTAAAAATAGAGCTATTTGATCCAGCTATACCACTGCTTGGCATATATCTGAAGGAATTAAAGCCATCATACTATAAGGATGCCTGCATATCCATGTTTATTGTGGCTCAATTCACAATTGCCATGATATGGAACCAGCCTACGTGCATATCAAAAGATGAAAGGATAAGGACAATATGACTGTAAACACGTCATAGAATGAAATCACAGAATGAAATTTCACAAAATCAAATTTTATTATTTGCAGGAAAATGAATAGAATTGGAGATCATCATGGTAAGTGAAATAAGCCAGGTTCACAAAGACAAGTATTGGATGTTTTTCCTAATATATGGAATCTAAAAAAGATGACATAAAAGTAGAAAGGAGATTTATTCCTAGCTAAGAGGAAGGGACTAGGGAGAGGGGAAGGGGGTGTAAAGGAGGGTAATGGATGGATGGATATGATCAGAATATATGCATTGAAGCTCAATATTCTGTAAAATTAATAGGCACTAAACACTCATACAGAAACCCAAACCAACCAAACAGAAAGTTATTGCTGGAGGCAGCTGCATGCACCATTACTGTCACCTCCATGAAAGCCTCCAGCCTCCGCTGTTGTCAATATTGTTGACAATTACTGTTAACTAAAACAAAGCTCAGTGTGAGGCAGTCAGTGTTTCTGTGGCTGGAGGTCATTGGGGCTTATGCTTTGCATTTTACATTTATGTTGTATGGATCTCTGAGAAGTAGAGTTTACATCTTTGGTGACCTCACTTGACAGTCCAAAACTCTCACTGACTTAAATGGAGGGAAGCAAAAGGCTCAGACTATAGAATCAGAGAGATCTGGGTTCAAATCAAGCTTTGTTAACTTGTAGGCTATCACGTCAGTTGACTTTTTTGTAGCCTCAGTTTTCTCATCTGACAAATTGGAACACCATTGAATCGTCATAAGGATTAAAGGTATTTGTACACATGTAGCAATGACTGCTTTCCCCTTATCCCTAAATAGTGCCACACTGGGACGTATTGGTTAACATGTCCAGGGACATCAAGCCCTGTTCTGATAGTGATATCCAAGTTCTCATCAAAGGCAAGAGCTTGGAGCAGGTTGGATGGGAGGGAGAGGAGAGAATGGAGCAGACAAAGATGAGAAGGTGGAAGGGTAGGGGAAGGGAGGGAGAGTCTGAAAACAATCGAGACTCTCATAATAGGGCCTGGCTCCAGCTCAGCCAGACCTGTGGTATGACGTACACCCTTGAGTCTCTGGATACCTGTGTTTCTCCAGCTGAGCAAGAGCACTGTGAACGTACTCAGCGACTAAAAGTGATCCATTCTTTAAGAAAGAAAGAGTACGTATTTTCAATAATCAGCACCTAACGCAGGAGTCAGGTTACCTCTTCGTGAGGAAGGGGCTGTTGGAAGAGATATCTGTGGGCCTCCGCTGTGTGTGTAGCATTTTCTCTCTGAAATTGGATGGTGGTTCCTTTTCTATGTGTCTGAAATCTTTCTTAGTGAAACTGAAGTAAAATCAGGTATTTAAGGAGCAGCTGAGCTGAGCAGAATGTGGACAGGACCCTGGCCCCAACTTGGAGTGGATTTGGCTGATTTTGGGGTCACATTCTATCTGAACTTTCTCACAGATCCACAAGGTTACTGCCTAGAGCTGAGTTAAGTAAGAATCTATGTAACTGTGAACTTGGTGCATTATTCATAGCCAGATCTACCAATACGTACTGAGCACCCGCTGTGTGTACACGGTGTGTACCTTGAGGTGGGGGTGTGTGGCTTTGTTTAGCTCGTCCTTGAAAGAGCGATGGCAAAGCTGCCCTGGCAAATGGGATTAAAAGGGCAGCCATGGGCAGATGGGACATTTTAATTCCCATTCCTGCTCAACTAAACCGTTTCTGTGTTTCCCTCTATTTATGATCTGAGATTTCCTGTAAGCCCTTTCTGGGAGATAACTTCCCAGAATGGAGAAGGGCTGGGCCTGGTGGCTCTAGCTTTTGGTGGAGGTGAGCAGCCCCTCCTCATAGGGTCCGAGGGCCTCTCCCCCACCGCCATCCCCCACATTTTTGAGGAGGTGGAAAGGGTTCCTGGAGTAGGGGCAAGTGAGTTTTACATACTCCCTATGCACAGCCTGCCAGGAGCAAGACAGAATCTCCGAGCCATACCTGCAGGAGCAGAGTGAATACTGTCACCCTGGCCCTCACCTATCTGCCCAGGTCTGGGGCTTATAGAAAATGTTTGTCTAGAGAGGTTGCCAAGCCTGCTGACAAAGTCCCGTGAGAGCTCACTGCACAGGGAGCTCCATATCCAGCGTTTCTAACTGGGACTTTGGCAGCACTGCTGGGGTTTGAGTTCATTAGCTGGATGACCCTGGGCAGCTTTCTCGTCTGTGGAGTGGAACTAGCAGTGATGTCCTCTCATAGTCCTGCTGTGATAGGTCAGTGAAGTCACACATGGACAGCACTTGGAACTGTGCCTGGTACAGAGTAGTAATAAAATAGCTTTTCTGATTGCTCATGCATCTAAATAGGCCTGGACACTCTTTGTGGCAAAAGTGACAAGTCTGTTTTTTCATAATGGGTCTAAAAATGTTGCTTCATTTATTCAGTAATTCAGTAAATGTTTGTGGAGCCCGTACTACGTGCCGGTGATTGTCCGAGCATCGGTGGACAGGGAGTGAGGAAAACTGACGAAGCTCTGTCCTCTCAGAGTCCTGTTCTAGTCAGGGACTGTGTGGAACTGACTGAAAGTAAGCAAGGATGTACAGTCAACCCACCCTACCTATGGTGGAGTCAACAACCACAGATTAAGAATATTTGGACAAAATTGCATCTGTATTAGATAGGTACAGACTTTTCCATGTCATTATTCTCTGAACAGTACTGTAGAATGAGTATTTACACAGCATTTACATTGCATCGCTAATAAGTAATCTAGGGATCATTTAAAGCATACAAGAGGATGTGCATAGGTTCTTGGCAAATACTATGCCACTTTATATAAGTGACTTGGGCATCCTTGGATTTTGTTATCCATGGGGGTACCAGAACCAGCCTGTTAGGTGGTGATGTGGAGGAAAACAAGGCAGCATGTATAAAACTCCTTTGGAGACATCTTATTTTAGGATACAAGGACCATCGCACTGGGGTTTGGAGACAGTGAAGCTTCCAGTCCTGGCTTCCTTACTTAATGTGGACCTGAGACTTTTAGAAACTGAAAACTGTGGTCTGTAGCAATTTATCTTTAGCCATTCCAATATCTGTTTAAGCTCTTAGAATCCACAGATGAGTCAAGCACAGTTAGTGCAGGGCAGACTAGCAGTTTCTTCCACACACAGGGCCAGTCTGTGGGCAGGACTGGCAGTTATGGGGGCTGTTACAGTGATGTGGGCAAGTAGCAGTCGTAGACACAAACATTTTCTGTTAGTGAAGAACCAACCACTTCACTAGTTTTTTTTTCTTTGAGCTACTGGGGATTGAACCCAGGGCCTTTGCACTGAGCTGCATCCTCATGCCTTTTTGTATTTTTTGTTTTGAGACAGGTCTTATTATGTTGCTAAGTTGCCCAGGCTGGGTTGAAACTTGCTGTTCTCCTACCTTATCCTCCATAGGTGTGTACTACCATTCCCGGCTTTTTAAAGTGGTATTTGTAGTGGTAGAATTCAGGGTTAACACTGGGTGGTACATTTTACTTGACAGTGTGGCAGGTTTCTGACTTCCATCTCCTAATCTGGACCTCCTATTGGCTGTCTGTAGGCAATGTACAATGTACGTAGCCTCATGTATGATCTTATTTTGTTTCTTGTTTTCTGGTTCCATCATGAAAATTTTTAGCAAAGTGGCAGATAAACAGTTAAAAATGGAATAGTCTGTTTTTAGTTGACACATCTGAAGCAGAAATAGTAAATCTTGCTGTGAAAGGATGTAGATTTTCCTTTGAAAGTATGCCAAAGAGGCAATAGCATGGTCCTGCAGTGTCAGTGCCAGACGGGTTTGTGGCTGAACAGGAGAACATGGAATTGGCAATAAGGACTGGATGTGTGATATGGGGACCAGCGCAACATTCCAGAGCCTCAGTTTCTCTTTTTTGTAAACTGAGGCCTTTGAGTTCTGTCTCAGAGCCTTTGATGAAAGTTTCTGTACTTGGTGATGGCTTCTCCCCTGCCTCAGAGGTATGGTTTGCTGCTTCAGAAATATGTGTGAAATAACCTAGTTTAAAAGCTACAAACATGTAGAAAGGTGGTTAAAGGTGATGGAGACTGATTCACCCAGGTCAGGGGTTGATAGTGCAGCTAACTGAGGAAGTGGGAGTCTCAGATTTCATTGAAATAAAGATGATGTTTTTGGATAAAGCATAAAACAAAGTGATCTCAGTGTAAGTGTGGGCCACAAAGGAAGCTAGCTGTGGACAGTGGTTTCCACGCGATCCCCTGGTGGAGCTGTGTTTCTATGCATTGGAGGCGCCTCCCTGCCTGAGAGGGGCCAAGTCACGTTTACACAGTTGGTGGAGTTTCCCTGAAGTCTGTCTTAATTCCCATCTCTTAGCAGAGACAAATGTTATGTTCCAGGACTTTTACCTAATTTATTTCAAATGATAGAACGTAATTTGTCTAGAGCCAATAAGAAATTTAAGCTTTTTTTTGAGACTGTGCATGAGAAAAAGTATGGGTTCTTATAATGCATAAAAAGCAAAACAAAACAACCAAAACCCCTGAACATTCCTTGGAGGTTAAGGGGTGAGAGTAGTAGAGGGAGGAGGGGGGTTTACATCTGAGCATCAGTTGGCTCTTTTCTCCACTACTGCAGCCCTGGGGGGAAGCTGTGAGGGCTGATTGATACTTTTACGACCTTGCATTCAGGGAGAGGAGCTGCATGTTTGGTTGAATTTAGCTTGTATTTCGTTAGCCTAAGTTTGTGAGAGAACACAGCACATTGCCACACAAAGGTTAATGAGCAATTTTGTTAGTCAATTTAAAAAAAAAAATGACGAAAACAGACTGGTTTTCAACTTGAAGTAATTTACTGACACTTTATAAACTCATCATATGTCAGCCTGGGAGAGTTTGCAGTGTTTCCTGTTTGCTGAGTGGCCTTTGGCTCTCTGCTGTGCATCTCAGAAATTAAACCTAGGTTTGTTTCCTGCCAGAGACATCACGGAGCCTCCTGCATGAGTGCCACCACGAGCCTTTGGATGCTTGCAGTGCTGGTGCTTAGGGTCCTGGGAACCCAAGTGGGCTCAGCTTTTTCAGGTTCCCATAAGACCATCAAGCACCACGTATGTAAACAGGCATCTGGTGTGAAGGTGCCTTAAGTACTTCCAGTGCTTGGGAATGTGTGTTGTATGATTTACATGTATAATTACTGAAAATGTTTTACAACTTTGGTTATCCCACCCACTGGGAAACCATTTCTTACATTATTGGTATTAGTTTGGGCTTGCTTATTGCCTTGGGTAGAAGCCTCAGGAGGCCTGACAAGATTCAATTTTTATTTTATGAACTTTCCAGTTTTTTCTCTCCTGGTTGTCTCCTCTTGGTTGTGAGTGGATGCTGAGGTATACTTATGCCCAACATAGGAAACCACCTTTCTGAAAATTATTTTGTGTGAAATCTCCAATGATGGACACTGGACATTAATTCTCAAATCCCAGTTTCACCAGCAAAGAATATAGCATCAGTCTCACACCTCCCCAAGCAGTTGTTTTTACTGACCCAACCAAAAGTGAAGACCCCAGGATACAGAATATGAGGAGGGAAGGGCATCTCTTTCCATTTAGTTATTTAGGGTTTTCTTTTCCTTTGTAGTGCTGGGGATTGAACCCAGGCTTCACACATGGCAGGAAGGTAATCTATCACTGAACTGTACCTCCACGTTCCCCCCTTTTTTGAGCCAAGATCTCCCTATGTTGCCAAGGCTGACCTTAAACTCCTGGCAATTCTCCTTCTTCAGTTTCCTGATAGTTGGGACTATAGTACACCATGGCACTTGGCTCTGGGGTTTGCTGAATCAGCAAAGTCACTCTGCCTGATTGATTCCCTTGGATTTCAAAATGATCCTTCCTCCATTGGTGACTGCTCCTGCACAGGCTCCTCCCTAAACTCTCAGGGTCTGGGGAGGGGGCCGAGGAAGCAGGGTCCTCTGTTCCTGTCAACTGAAAGGCAGGGCTAAAGCACTTGTGTTTGATTTTAATGACTGTCCACTTGGGAAAAAAATCTTTTCCACATGGTGATATTTCTGACCCCTGTGAGTTACAGATGACATTTTCACCTTTTAAGAATTCTGGGTATTTTTACCAGAAGTACATTCCAATACTATGAATCAGTTGTTTGAGTCATTCCCAAAGAATAGAATGTCCAAGGACAGGTGTGAGAGATCAGGTTAGCATGGTTCTGGGTAAACTCTTAATTCCTTTGCTGCCTATGGGGTAATGTGCTTTTTAGCTTTTGCAAAGTTACTTTTGGAAAACAGAGCAACACGTTGTGAGAACTCAACGTCTTAGCAGGCTGGGCAACATGCAAGTGCTGTAGCTATCTGGCCTCAAGCCCAAGCTCCTTCGGAACCCCCTGGAGATCTCACTGGTGGGAGGTGACCAACATTTGGACCTTGAGTCCAGAGAGGAGACAGAGGCTGTGGCGAGGGGACTTGGGACCACCCCCAGCAGCATGGCCAGAGATGTGGCAGGGATGGTTTGGAGCTAGACGGAACCAGGCCCTGGCGCTGTGGGGAGCTGGCTGTGCCAAAGGCTGAGGCCTCAGGCTCTGTGCCCGGGCAGTGATCCAGGCAGATGGAGAGCCAGAGAAGGCTCTGGAAGTTACAGCTGTGGCCACAGTAAACCAGCAATGGTGACACGCTCACCTTTGTGAGTTAAGAGTTGTTAGCCCCACAGGGGGACACAAACAGTGACCATTCTCTACCCTACACCGGGGAGCTACATATGTCAGCATTGGAAGTGTAGACCCGAACCATTTGTTTTCTGCAGAAAAGCAGTAGGATTCTGGGCAAATGTCTCTACTGCCAGGCACTTATAGTTCATCATCTATAAAATAGAGACATCACTTCTGTTAAAGGAATGCTGTGAGGACTAAATGAGAAAATAGAAGGGAAGTACTTAGCTACTGACTACTAATCCATAACCAACTGTATAAATAATAATTACTATTTTTCCTGATGTGGGAATTATTATGCGTAGAGCAGATGACTTAGGAATCATCTGATAGCAAGGAAAGTAATAATGGAACAGTTTTTATAGAGCATAAAAGTTGCTGAGCAAGTGGTCTATAAGTTTTATGAAGCCAATAATTACTTATATCTGCAAAAGCATCATGGTTAATAGGGTTCACTTTGATTAGAAATCATCAGTGACTGGAATTAGAGAAATAGTGGTTCACCAATTTTAGACTTCTAGGGTGGCTGGCAAGATTTTCTCTGAATAGCTGATACCTGCAGATGAGTCATTTAAAAGACACCTGGGGAGATCTGAGGCCTTCTTCTGGCTCTCTGTGTGTGGTAGCTTGTCTTATGATGGCTGCCTTCCACCCTGTTCCCCCTTGGAAGTTCTTTGTACTCCATGCAGAGGTCCCCATGCAAAGGTAGCATCATTCCCCCACACCTTTGACTCTGGGCTGACCAGTGACTCCCTGGACCGGAACAATAGATGGCAGGGGAGACATAGCAGCTCTGGCCTGGCCTTTTCCTTTCCCTTCTTAGAGTACTCTATAGAGGAAGTGAGGCTGCCTACTATCTGAGGAAGCCTGAGTTAGCCACATGTGGAGGCTATGTGCAGGGTACCACACTGCCAGTCCCTACCCGTTCCAGGTCCCAGATGCCCTGAGCAGGGGGGTCCACTGAAACATGGAAGCTTTCACAGACAACAGATGGGGAGGAACTGAGCCCAGCTGCAGCGTATAGGTCAGGTTGTCCCACCAGCTCTAGCCAACAGCATGGAACGGGAGCCAGTCACCTGGCTGTCCTCCCCGAGTTTCTCCGGCTGATAACCATGTGGGATGCTTCTGTCCTGCTGGTCTTGGCCCTGGCCACTTGGGCCTCAGAGGACAGGGTGGTGGAGGTCAGCTTGCGCCACTCAGGCCTCTCATTCTGGGAGCTCTTGAACCCAGATCTCCTAGATCTGCTCCACCGTGCTTCACAGAGAAGGGGTGAGACAGACCATTGTTGAAGGGGTGTGGCCACGGGCAGCAGCTCTGTTAGGACAGGACAATCATATCAGCTGTACAGTCTTCCCACCCTTCTCAGTATTTCCAACCTACACCAAGTAGATCAAAAAAGACTCAACTTTGTCTTTTGACCTTTCCAGTCTCCTTCCTGCTCACTGGATCTTAGTTGTAGGTGGCTATTGCCAATGTATTGATAACCACAGAAAGTGACCAATAACAAGACCAATACCTAGAGCACCCAGGGTAGCCAGGAGTCATATATTTAAAGTTAGTGCCTTCTAAACAATTCTTAATTCATAATTTTCCTTTTATTGGCTGTTGCTTATTTAGCTTATTTTGTGAGGGGAATTGTGGATAGCATATGTTTAGGATGAGTAATTTTAATAACTTGCTAATGTATGTGCATATATATGCACCCCTGTATGTGTACACAAGTAGGCAGAGCTGTCCTACATGCACAGAGATGCATACACATGTGTGACTACAGGGCGCCATGTGAATGGCCTTCCATATGGGACTAATGGATTGTTTCTGTTCCTTGCATTCAAAGCCTCTGTCAGCAGCCACCATGGTCCTAGCTCTCTAAGCTCTGTGTGGCCTGGTGGTCTCCTTCTAGAGTATAGAGTTCTTAGATGGCAATGTTGAATGACTGTGAAATATTAACTTGAGCACAAAGAATTTAATTTTTAGAACTTTAGTAGGTTTCAGAGTATGGCTAGTGAATTAACAAAACAGGGCGTATTTTCTCAGTTAGTTAGAACTGCATTAGACTGAAGTAATAAATATAAATTCAACCAGTTATGCTGTAGTAGGGGCTATTTTCCCTTCCTTCTCAGGAGGTCTAGAGGGAGGCAGTCTGAGGCTGCTGTAGTTGCTCAGGGTTCTTTGTTCTTTTCAGCCATTATTAGATCCTTACTCTGCCATTATTAGATTGTGGCTTTTGTCTTTAGGATTCCCAAGATGCCTCATTTCCAGACATCACTCTGTTCTAGGCAGGAGGAAAGAGCAAGTGCAAAGGACAAACAAAGGTGTTCAGTAGGGACTCTTGCTTTTTAGTAAGAAATCAATGACTTTCTTGGAAGTGCAACAAAATGGAATTCTACATCATGTCATTGGCAGGGCCATGTCTGTCCCAGCTACAACCTTTATTGCTGTTAGTAGGGAAGAAGGAGGGAAAGGGCAACTGGGCACAGTAGCACGTCTGTACTCCTAGCATTTAGGAGGCTGAGACAAGAAGATTGCTTAAGGCCAGCAGTTGAGGACCACCCTGGACAAGATAGTCAGATGAGAGAGAGAAGATTCTGGCAGAATGTCGGCCACATTATCATTTAAATGGTGAAGCTCATTTGGCAAGTGTCTATCGGGGTGGGGCTGGTCAGGTGGGAGGCTCCTACCTAGTAGGAGTAGAAGAGAGTCCCAGCATCTACACCACAGGTGGTGCACAGAGACAGAGGTGGAATGCATTCCAGCTCTGCAAATAGGGAAGGTGGTCAGGGATGTCTGAAGCTGCTGAATTATTTTCGAGGCCCTACAAATTATAGAGCATGATTGTAATGAAGTTTTTGAGCAGAAACATACAAGTGATTTTTCTATCATTTTAAGTGATTTTGCATGGCCTTACACTTCTCCAGGTGAGACTGCATTGGCACCTCTGTTCTGAGACTGTGAAGGCTGAGGTCTGGGGCATTTTGACTTTTTCTCATTCTGCATCACAAAAGGCCAGCACAGAGAGAACCCAGGTCTTGGACTCTGAGTTCATGTCCCACATTCATGACACCTGTCTCTCGTTTTTATTTAATCCCTTCTTGAATTTTGTTTAATCTTTTAGTAGAATCCGGAAATTTATTTGTTGAGAGAGAAAATGGTAAAAAAAAAAAATGGCTGACCTCCTTCTCTCCTTTCCTTCCTTCCCTCCTTTTCTCCTTTTCATCCTTCTCTCTCTCCCTCCCTTCATTGACAGAGTCTGGCTGTGTTACCCAGGCTGTCCTTGAACTCCTGGGCTCAAACAATCCTCCTGCCTCAGCCTCAAGTAGTTGGGATTATAGGAGGCTACTGTCTGTGGTTGTAATAATGGCATTTTTAAACTTCTTATCATTCATCCAAGAGGCCACTGGCAGGAGGAGACCCTTAAGTTTAACCCTCACTCTTTGTCCAGTTTTGCCTTCACTGGGAGCTGGACCAATCTTCTGAAGGGTTCTCTTCCCCTTAGGCCCAGGATGTTCTCTGGGGGACCTGTAGGGGTCTGTGAGGCCACCTTGCCTGGCCACTCCTGAGCTCTTCCTCCAGCCTCCCCTAATGCCCTCTTGCCACCTCTTGTTTTACATACTTCATTCCTTTTGAAAAAACATTCTTTATTAAAAAACGATAGCTGTTCATTGTAAATTTTATATATTTTATGTGCATTAAATATTTTTATATCTATCTTCTTAGGGAGAAGTACAAACAAAAAATCAAAGATGACATCTTAGAATGCAGAAAAAAATTACCATTGATTGGTTTAACACTGTTCTAGAATATTCCCCTGCATATATATAAATATGCAAATATAGGTAGTTGTTTATCGTTTTTATGAATATGTTTATGTTTTATATGGTTCTGTTACCCAGATCTTCATACAGAAATACATTATGGACTTCTTTCCATGACAAAATCTAACTTTGCATCATTATTATTAGTGATTGGTAGAATTCAATCATATGCATGTACCATAATTTAATTAACCAGACCCTTGTTAATGGGTACATATACTGTTTTCTAAAAAAATAAAAAATAAAGGTAAAGCCAGGCAGACCGGGCCTCTGTGTCCCAGCAAGGTCCAACCCAGTGAGTGGCAGGCAACATGCCAGGTGTCTGTGTGCAAGGTGCTGGCACAGAGCCTGGAATGCTGAGCATTTTCTTATCTCAAAAGTGTTTGGCACAAAGCTTTGGCTCCAACCAAGTCTGATGAGAGCAGGGTGGAGCCATGAGGGACCCAGGCATCTGGAACCTGTTTCCATGGAGAGCAAAGGATCCTCCAGGCAGATTTAATCTCCTGTCTGTGACTAGAAACCCACATTGCTGCTATCAACTGCCCCTTGAGCAGTTCTTTGGGGAGGACACTCTCCTTGTGGGAATGCACGGTACCTATAAGTAAGGTTCATGCAAGGACAAGAAGACTTAATGGTATGTCAATGTTTGGTGAGGGTCACTTGTCCCAGCTTCTTTGCAGTGACAGGCTGAGTCATTGCAGGCATGCTCCACCTGGCAGACCTCACACAGGACACTGGGTCTCAATCAAGCCATGTTTTGCCCCAGGTCCAAGTCACCCTTGCTGAGCCTCTCCATCTATTGCTCAGGATTAGTCTGTCTTAGGCTGGTTCCTGGCTGGCTTGGGTGTGGTTCATATGGGATCCCAGGCTATCTTATCCAAGGCCTCTTATCTCATGGCACAGAGCCACCCTTCCCACTTGTAAGGGGGTGCGGAGAATCAGGGTTCACAAATAAAGGCAGAGGGTCAGAGCAGCTGTGACCAGTAACAATAACGACATGATTGCTGAGACAAACATTTTCACCGTGATGCATGGGAACACTAAATCCAAACCACACTGTTTAACTTTTACCCCAGTAGAAGGAATGCCACATCCCTTAAAGTAAATGGAAGAGATCATAGTTTAGAAAATATGACAGAGTTGAAAACTTAAAGCTGTATCACACAGTAACATCCTTTGGAAGGGAAAACAACTGATACAAGGGAGTGTGTATATATTTCCATAGCAGTTTATTCATTTGGAGGCTTTCTTAGTCCGAAAATTGAGCTGGGTGGTGATGAGTCAGAGGTGCCTCAGGCAGCAGTTAGTACAGCGGGAACACTGTTGCATCACTGTTGGGAAAGGGACTAGGACTAGTGGTGACAGGCTGAGGGGAGGCACTGACCCTGAGAACCACTTCCATGAGTCGACTTCCATTCAGTGATTGCTTCAGCTCGATATCAAACCCCACACACAGGGCTTATTATATATATGCTCTGGTTCCCTGCTTCTTTGTGGGTGGAAAGCTTAGGAGGAGTCTGTAAACTGTGCAATGGAGTTCAATTTCACAGAGGCCAGTGCAGGCTCCAGAGCAGTGCTGGCAGACCTTTTAGAGCTTTCAATGATAACAAACAGCCCGCTGTGGCATGCGTGCCATATGTTCTCCACTGCTGCTCTAGGGGAAGGGCTCTGGGGTTCTGTGATGCTCAGAAAACACTGTGCAGAAGTAAGCAGAGAAGGTGCTGCTCCTCTCCTGGCAGAGAAGCAGGTTCACTAGGAGCTGATGGAGCTCAAGCTTATGGGCCCTCCTAGTGCGGGCTGGATGGGAGATTCTGAGAGGTATGGAGTGTTCCAGGTGGGGAGAGGAACCAAGCTTTTCAAAGTAAGAATTTCTGTTAAATTAAGAGGCCCCCAGAAGAACAGACCTGACTCCCCAAACCTCATTGAATTTGTTGTGATTTCTTTTTTTTTTTTTTTTTCATTCTGGTGAGATTTCAACATTGTATGTCATTTTGTATTTGTTTCTTAAAAAAAGACTTCATCTTGTATAAGATTTGGTCTCCATAGGATCCAGGCCTAGCACTGTAATTTTTGGTTAGTGCTATCCTTGAAATCTGTGCATTCCAATAAGATGGCCCCAGGGAGCCTTCTGTAAACCCCAGCATGGCTTTGTCACCTGCTCCAGGCAGGAGGCAGAGAAAGTCACCAAGCAGGAGGTAGCCCTGCACAGTAGACCCTAGCTAGGGTCTGCAGTACAAGAAGGTGAACCTCTAGAACCTCTTCTTAACCTGTATAAGGTGCTTTTCACTCTAGGAAGCAAATGTGGAGGGTGCAGAGGCAGAATGACCATGGACAGCACTTCCTGGGGTGTGTACTGGCATCTGACAGCCACTATGGGGAGTGCACAGCTGAGGGTGGGAGGGTACCCTATATGGGTGCCTATATGGCACCTGACAAGGGGCAAAGGGGAGTGAGTGCTGGCAGGGGAACACTCCATGGTTCCTTAAGTGGTCAGAGCTTAAACACACTGTGCATAGAACTAGAGGTACTAGTTGTTGGAATTTATAGAAATCTGAGATATCATCTAGTTCAACATCTCATTTTACAGACTGGAAAACTGGTCTGTGAGATCCATGGTTGGGCCTAGGTACAGTCACTGTGCACTCTGACATGAGACTCAGGGAACTTGGGGCGGAAGCCCAGCAGAGGCCTAGGCTCAGGAGTTCCCTTGAAGGTCACTGTTGGCTCATGTGGCCTGTTCCTTTAAGGACGTGGCACATAGGAAAGCAAGCCAATGTGCCACATGTTACGGATTTAAAGACTTTTCTCAGGCATCCAGAGGATGTGATAACTTTTTCCATTATGGTATAACAATTTTCAAGGGTGTGAAAACCCCAAATGATGCAGGTGTGTGTCGTAGGAAAGCTATATACATGTGCCTTGTCAGAGGGTGCATCGATGCTCTGAGAGGGGGTGGAATGTGTGAGCACAGCCGCCTGAAGCTTTGTCTGTTTTTGCCAACTGAGTGCCCAAAGGCCTGAGCCTTACCTCGTGTCTTGCTTTCTGCTGTCTGGCAACAGTCACTGGCAGATACAGGCAGGAAGTGCAAAAGCAGGAACTCAAGTCCTGCCAGAGTTTGGTCTGGGAAGCCACACAGCAGGATCCTTTTAAACGGAGGGGATCTGGCCAGCCCAGGCAGCTCACACTCTTTCTTCCTTGAGCCATCAGTTAATTAAAAACCTCTGCAGCCTGGTTCACTAATGGGCCCAAACAGCATGTAACACAGCTCCCCCAAAAGAGGACATGCATGCTTTCATTTTATTTCATAATCCTTGGTCCCTGTTCAAAGTTTTAGTAAGTGAGGGAGCCTGGTGGGAAGTGAGGGCTCTGCTGCAGTGAGCTCTGTAGGGCCGCCGAGACAGTTGGCCAGTTCTTCTGTAAGATCCCTGGCATTTTCTCCGCAGGCTGGTCTGTGACCAGCTAGGCCCCAGGACAGTGTGGCCAGTTCCTTAGGGCTTGCTTGTGTGTAGATCTATGCCTTGGCAACCTTTTATTTATTTATTTATTTATTTAATTTATTTATTTCCCATTAAGTTTATTGGTACATTTTAGGTATAAAATATAGTTACATTCATCATTGGGATCTTGTTCCATTACATGAGTCTCTTGGTTCTTATTTTTTTCCCCTTCCCCTGCCCTCCCTTCACCCCCTCCACCCTTCCCTATTTGCAAAGACTTTGTTTCCATTTTTTCCTTTTCTTATATTTTTTCTTTTCCCTTCTTTCCTTTCCCCTCCCCCTCCCACTTCCCTTGCTCCTTTAGACCTTTTCTTCCTATTACACAATATCAATTATACATTTTAAAAATTACAATATCAAGATCTAGGAGACATTAGCACAGATTTTACAGAATTTAAAAGGATATAGAAAGCATATTACAAAAATCTTTTTTGAAATAAATTTGACAACTTCTAAGAAGTACCTTGGAAGACAAATTAATGAAATGAACTCTGGAGGAAATATAAAATTTGAATAGCACCTATTAAAGAAAGTATATTCCTAGCTTGAAAACCTACCTATATGACAACAGCAGGGTCATATATATTTTAACTGATAAACATATCAAACATTTAAAGCAGAAAAAAGAAGGAACAATTCTCCCCTCATTTTAGGAAATCCACATTGTGCTAATACTAAAACTGGATAAAGATAATAGAAGAAAAAAGTATGAACATAGAAATTTGTTTAACAAAACAAAACTCTTAGAAGTCAGATCTGGCAGTATGTAGAAAGTGGTTTTATTATAGGGATGGCAGTGTTGATTCAGCATTGGAAGATCCACCCCCAAAAGTCATCTTTTTAACAGAGGAAAGGAAAAAGCCATATGATCCTGTCACTAGTTGCAGAAAAAGTATTGGACTAAATTCTACAGCTGTTCATGGTAAAAGCTATCAGGAGACTAGAAGTAGAACAGAACCTTCTCAACAGATTAAAGCCATGTACTCCATACTTCCAGTGAGAACGCCTTATATGAATGGAGAAGATACAATGCTTTCTCCCTAAGGTGGGGAACAAGGGCAGATATGCTTACTCTTTATCTGTCCATTAAACTTTGAAACCTAGGCCCAAAACGAAATAGTCTGGCAATAAAATGACACAATTAGGATAGGATTGGCAAGGTAGAAGCGAAATCTTTATATGTAGATGAAATGGTCATCTACAGAGAAAATACTAAGAAATATCTAGGAGCCCCTAGGACTTGTATTTGAATTTATATGCCTTGGTAACCTTAATGCTTTGCAAGATGCATTGTTCTACACTTCATTTGTGGAAAGAGATAAGAAACTACTCTAGATGTGGCCTAGAGATCATTCTGTGCTTTGTTTCAAAAGGTGGTGCTAATGGGCTGAGAACGCTTGCCTGGGGGTGAAACCATGTAAAGATTGAGTATCATGGTCAGACTCCCTGAACTGCCCCTAGAACTGTGTGGAGTTGTCTTGCAGGACACTGGACTTGGGCCCATGGAGGCCTAGGATGGTGGTGGCTCATGTGTTCTAGCTCTTTGGTTACAAGAACACTGACCTACTGCTGCTCCATGCTGAGAGCTCAGGAGCTCAGACCTGGCTGCACAGAAGAATCCTTGAGGAATGTTAAAATGAGCATGCTGGGCTTCACTCACAGCGGTCTAATTTAATAGGTGGATGAGTCCTGAAAACAAGTGTTTCAAAGCTTTGAAGATGGGCATCACCATTGCAGACCTGATCTCTGTCATAGGCTACATCACATAGTCACAGACTAGATCTCAGCAACGCATGGACCCCTACCTCAGGCTGGATCACTGTTGAAAACTGGGTTACTTCTTCAGACTATGCTACTGCCTCAGACTGCATCATTGTCTGTATTAGTCCACTTTGCCTTGCTGTAACACAATACCTGAGACAAGCTATTTTACAGCGAAGAGTTTTCTTTTTTAGCTCACAGTCTCTAAGGCTGAAAGTCAAAGATATGCAGCCCCATTGGTGTGGCATCTGGCAGATGATGTCATGGTGAGAGTGTGTGCAAGAGGGAGAGATCACATTGAAAACCACAGAAGTGATTCAGAGGCCAGACTAGCTCTTCTAACAACTCAATTTCTCAAAAATAACTCAGAGACCCATGGGAACTACCTTTGAGAACAGTATTCCCAGGGATCGATCTCCCCTTATGTCTCAAAATCAGCATTAGTCAGGACAAGCTCCCAATACACGAATCCTTGGGCCACAAATTCAAATCATATCCAAACCATAGCACTGTCTCAGAGTTGATCACCTCCCGAGTCCAGATCCCTCACACAGGCTGGATCACTGCCTCAGACTAGGTCAGCACATGAGACTGGATCAAAGATTTTCTTTTTTCTTTTGTACTGGGGATTGAACTCGGGTCCTTGCACTTTCGAGGCTGGTGGTGGAAATACTGAGCTAAATCTCCGGTCCTGGGTCAATGAGTTTCAAGTGGCACCTCATTCAAATCACTCTGAAGGCCCCTGGTTTGGGAAGAAGCAGAAGAAGAGCTCAGGGCTTGGTCTCTTCCTCCTTGGAAAGGATGTGCATAGTGTACCACACACAGCACCAAGATCTTGAACAAACAGAACCCCACTGTCGTGAGTGTCAGGCTGATATGCTGTGCAGGGAGGAGAGTAGAAGAGCTCAGTGTCTCACCAAATCACTGGACTTTTAAAAAAGTCAGCATGCAGAGTTTTAGAACCAAAGTTAAGGCCTGAAAGAAATCAGGCAGCTGTTTCTGGTAAAGGTGACTGGAAGTGTGACAATTGTGGGGTTCCTTCTGGATTCTGCTCCTCCTGAACTGAGGAACGTACTGGTTTGGTGAAAAGTAAGAGCCAAGAAAATACGTACTCCTTGCTCTGAGCAACGGTTTGGTGACAAATTTGAGGAAAAAAAGTTACACTGAGTTACATTTTATACCTCAAACACATCTCAAGCATGTGCTTAATATGCAAACAATGTGGATTTTAGAAGATAAGAAATCTATTTCTCCTTTAAAACAGAAATGACACTCATTGGAGGCCCCTATCATGCTCCAAGAATGGACCTGCTTAAGCCTGAGAAAAAATAAAAGGCCAGGATTTTTGAGGTCCTCCTCCACCCCTTTACCTACACTTCTAGCATGTGAACTTGTTTCCCAAGCTAATGAAGAAACAAAATAAAAAACGCTGTCTGATCCTTGCCACCCCGACAGCTGCACTTCATGTGGCAGATGCGCTCAGGTTGAGTGTCTTGGAACTGCTTGTCCCCAGAGGCCAGTATCAGGTGGTCCTTGCCAGGCGATTGTGAAGTGAAACCTGTGACTCAGGGCTTTGTATTTCCAGACATAAACACAGAGCTAGCGAGCACTTTGGCCCTGCTTTCGCAGTGCAGCGCTTCCTGCCAGGCCTCTGCAGGCCACAGCCCCTCTGCTCACCTGCCTGAGCCTGGTGAGTGGCGGGCGGAAGCCGGGACATCAGAGGCCCTAGCTGGGTCTCGTGCTGGCCACCCCGCAGACCACTGCCCAGCTGTTTGCCCTGTAATAGCAGGTGTTTCAGGTCTGAGGTTTTACTACCTAACAGCTTCTTTCTCTGTGTGCTGTCTGCTTTTCCGACTTGCCAGATTTTTCTCACACTTTTCAAATCCAGTCTAAGTGACTCTGTGGCTGGCAAGTAAGGTACGTCCCTCACTACTGCCCAGGCCATGGGACTTTCATGAATGGTGCCACGGCAGGCTTCTTTCTCCCTCATCTTGTGAAACCTGGCCTGTGCTCTCCACTTGGGATACCCTTCCCGAGAGTGGGCTGCCTTCCACCACTGTGGGCCACCCTTTCCCACTGTAGGCCGTCCTCCCCTGCTGTCGGTCAGAGACCTGAGTTCGAGGGGCAGGCCACAGGGGACCTCGCAGTGGACAGAAACAATTCCTTCTTAAATTCTGGGCGTTCTCTGTCTCAGCTCTGGGATCGTGAAGTGACCCAAAGGCAGGTGTGCGGATGGACCACACACAAGTGTTCTGGAGTCTATCACACCTAGGTGAAGATTCAGCTTTTGTTTTTTCCCTCTCTCTCCAATTTCCAAAGTATCACAGAATTGTATTTTTCTAAATTACAATAAATGATTAAAAATGAAATTTAAAAAGTAGATGTACAAAGCACGAGTAGGTTTTTTAGATTCAACAGACATGAAATTACTCTGTCAAATTGCTATAGTTGTTTCTAAACACTCCCAATTCCTAAACTTGTCTTAAACCAGGAGCAGTAAGTTCAAAGGCCCCACTCTGTGTTACCATGCTTCAAGTATTTCAGTGAGTCCTGGGGAGTGTGTGTGTGTGTGTGTGTGTGTGTGTGCATGTTTATGTGTGTGTATCAACAAGTATGAGAGTATGTACGTCTGCAAGAATGTAAACATTGAGTGTGTCACCATGTGTGTGAGCATGTGCATGTTTGTGGGTGTGTCTGTGTGAGCAGGGGTGTATGTGTATCAGTGTATGGCTATTGAGTGTGAAAGTGTGTTCGTATTGTGTGTCTCTATGCATATTTGTGAATGTGTGTGAGTGTATGTGGGTTTTGAGCCTGAGAATGTGTTAATAGCATGTTTGTGTGTGCTTGTTTGTATGTGAGCTGTGAGTCTGAGTCACTTTCTTTGTTGCTGAGACAGCTGCCTGATACAACTTCAAGCAGGAGACATTTATTGTGGCTTGGTTCCAGGGTAGGGTGGCATGGCAGAGAAGAAGCTACTCCTGTTGTGGTGGTGGGGAAGCGGAGAGATCAGTGGAGGAGCTGGGAGGCCTTCTGGGCGACACCCCAGTGACCCACTTCTGACCAGGCCACCCTACCTCTGTCAGCTGGGAGCCCCATCCAATCACTCTCCTAAAGCCCATGAGCACCTAGAGGGCTTGGGAGGACATCTAGGTATAAACCATAGCAGTGTGTATGTGTGTGGGCACAAGGGTAGTGGGTGAAGTGTGTCAGTAATGTGTGCGTATGCTTGTTTGTATGTGTGAGTGTGTGAATGAGTGAAAGTACAGAGAGGTGGAGAGGGGCCTAGTGCAGGACTGTGAGAAGAATATGTGCATGGGTTAGGTATGCCTACACCTACACACAGGTTTATTTAACCAGTGGCTGAGGAAGGGCACACACAACCAGGACAAATGGCCAGAGGGAGTGTGGGGAAGGGCGCAGCTTTTCTCCAGAGCAGACTAGACCAGATGGCCATTGCCACTCCTCCTGCCTGGAGTGGCCGAGCACTCAGTGTGGATCTGTGCTGTGTGCGGGAGCTGGCCAGGTGTGTGTGCATCTTCCTTCCCATCTGGGCCTGTCAGCCCCGTGAAGCTGTGTTAATATCAGTCCTCTTTCAGAGCAGGGGCATTGAGACCCAAACCCTAGGAGCCTGCTGAAGTGGTGGGGCTTGAAGCCAATCCATGGTTGTGTCCCCGACTCCAGCTCTCACTCACAGCATTATAGCAGCTCCCAAAGCATCCCTCCCTTTGAGACTGCTATCGTCGTTGTTGAGACTTGGACAGGAATTGACTTAAAGAGACCTCTTCTTGGCCGGCCGCTGAGATGCACTGCCATTCCAGGCGAGGCTTGGACTGAGGAGCCTGTGATCAGAAGTACAGACTAATAAAATATATTATAACTATAAATTATTTAGATAGATATTTTAACTTCTCGGTGTTATTCAGACTTCTGAAAGAATTGGCAGGGAATGGGGCATTAGGTGTCTAGGGTTCTGTAGAAATGTATTCATTTTCTATTTTAAGAACATGAAACAAATATTTTCTGATTTATTTTCACTTGTGGTTAAGAAATGAATCTAGTTGTAATTAAATCTTCCTTCTTATCCATCCCAAGCCACCTGTCTTCATGATTTCTGAGGACTTCAGAAGCGCTTAACAGGGAGCCAGACCAGAACAGCAAGTCCCAGCCGCAGCTCCCCCAAGCCCGAGCTCCACTGGGCCTCCCCATGACCCGACTTCTGTCCCACTGGCTCCAATGCCTCCAGGTTCCTGATGCTCTCCTTCCTCAAAGACTAGTTGTAGCAGAGTCCTAGCAACCTTATGATACAACATTATGGACATGATTTAAAAAACACCACAAAAAAATCCCCACTTTAAAAAACCAAATACAGTGGTATTATGGTTGATGAACTTAATTTGTGCTATGATTTTGGAAAAGGTGGCTATGTGAGTGTTTGTGTGGGAGAGATAGCTTTGGCCCTGTTTGTCCTCTGATGCAGAGTTTGCAAACAAAAACAAGATTTTGACAAGTGCTCGTTTGTGAACCAAAGTGTTTGCAAACAAAAGTGTTTGTGAACCAAGGTGCCACTGTACTGCCATCAACAGAACCACTGGCCAGGATAGATGGACATAAACGATAGAAAATGATCTCTTCCGCTGACCATTATTTCTTTTCCTAGCATGTTTCCCCCACTTTCTGTGGCTATACTGTCTTGCCCTAGAAGGTACAGAAAGCCAGTGAGAGATGTCAGAGGAGCTGCCAGACTGAGCTCTGGCTCTGGCTCTGGCTGGTCCCTTCTGGTGCTCCGTGGTGAGGAATGCTCTGCACATGTGTTGTACTTGGTGGATATGCAGGGGTCTGATGGGGCTCAGAGATTCATTGCTTGTTCCTTAGAAGGAATGATGACATATAGTGTTGACACCAGGCGTACAAAATGTGGAAGGTTTAGTATCTAATGGATCCTAGAGTCAGGAAGACATAACCTAGGTGGAAATAAAAGCAATACGCAATCGAGGAGAGGTTGCAAATATTTAACTATTTACTTTACTTTATGAATTACCTTTGGTGTGCTGCAGAAGTCCTATGTGCTGCTGGGACAAGTGAGATGAAAGGAGATAAAAAAATATAGCTTTTTGCTATATATGTAAATGATCAAATCACTTATGAGGGTCCTACTGTTCACTTCATGACCAGTAAAGGAAACTGTGATGAGCATCAGTTTTCAGCCATTTGTCTTCCCTCTGCTTTCAATGCCAGTATATGTGATTCTGCTCAGCTGGTCTGGAGAATCTACTGTGTCAAAGTAAAGTGAACAGTTGTGCCCCTCGGCTGCAGTCTGAGTATCCTGGGCCGTCTAGAAGGCTGCTGCCTCCTTGGAGTTGAGTGGTCATGCTGGGGCCAAGCTGGAGAAAAGTGCATAGGGGCAGTGAGAGACGGGGCAATATCAGCAGCTAAAGTAAAAAGTCTGGGGGGACAGAACCAGAAGAAGTTGACCAGAGGGGTGAGATTGTGGCATTGAGGTTAGTGAATGCCCACCCGGCCCTGGCCTTCTCTTAATGAACATTTGCTCAGGGAGACCCGGCCCCTGTCTGAGGAAACACTTCTGCTCATTCCCAAGTGGGTCCTGGCGTTCCAGGCCTTGATTCCACCATACTGGAAAGTTGCAGCAGGCTCTAAAAATTAAAAATAGAACTACCGTGTGATCCAGTACTCTTGATACTGGGCTACATCCAAAGGAAATGAGATCAGCATGTCACATGGACATCTGTACTTTCATGTTCATTTCAGCACTATTTACAATAGCTAAGAAATGAAAAAACCTCAGTGCCCATCAACTGATGAATGGATAAAGAGAACGTGGAAGTCTATATATGATGGAACACAATTCAGCCTAAAAAATGATAAAATCTTGTCATTTGCAACAACGTGTATGGAACTGGAGATAATTATGTTATGTTAAATAAGCCAGGAACAGAAAGGCAAATACTGCATTATATCACTCATATGGAGAATCTAAAAAAGTTGGTCTCATAGAAATTGAGAGGAGAATGGTGGTTACTGGAGGTTGGGGAGAGTAGGAAGGAGGGAAGATGGGAAAATGTGGACCAGTGGGTACTAAATTACAGTTGATAGAAGCAAGAATTTCTGTTGTGTTTTTGCGCAGTCAGGTGCCTATAGATAGTGATAATGTATTATCCATGAGAAAAACCCAAGAGAACAGATTTGGGGGTGTTTTCATTGCAAAAAACTGAGAAATGTTTGAAGAGTTAGTTTTATTTATCCTGATTTGAACACTTATGCAATGTACATATGTATCAAAACGTTACCTGGTACCCCATAAATATGTACAATTTTTATATGTCCATTTTAATACGTTGAAAAAGAGGAAACGAAACACAAAGATGCCCATGCACTGTGAGTCAGCAGTTTCACTCCTATGTTTGTACAAAAAAGCTGACACAAGGATATTTATTTCACTATTACTTGCACTATTCGTTATAGCAAGTTAATGGCAACAAACATTTGTTTTCCTAGAGGTGGAAAAATTCCTAACAAGAAGTGTTGACTGAATGAAATGTCAATAAGATTTTTAAAAAAACACTCATTTTTGTAATTCTTTCCACTGCCCAGAAGCAAATTATTTTTATCATTTTGGTGTGACTGCTACATGTTTTATTTTTTGTATTTGTTACAGTTGTGTGTACTTAGAAAAATGTACAGGTACAAGAACCTGCCTGGTATACTATACATGTTACTCCACAAATTAGTTTTGCACTTGCCACTTTATTTTAGGACTTAGCTGTGCTTGTCATATTATAATAGTTACATTATGCCTTAGTTAATTTAGTCATTTTCTCTATTGACACATATTTAGGTTTTTCTGATTGGTCCCAATACAAATATTGTTGCAATGAATATCCTTTAAGTTGTTCTCATATTTGAGTACTTTTCTAGAATACATTTGTGGATGTGAAATTTGAGGGACTTAAAGAGTCCCTGTTTCATCCTTCTAAAAAAATATGTAGGTGCTTCCAGGATTGCTGCTGGGCTTGATTTATTCAGGAGCAGCTGTGATTGGCCAGTTTGCTCTGTGTAAGATGACTCTTGCCGAGTAAAGATGATGCTTTATGAGCAGCAGTCCTTGGTGTGTACGGAAATGGCTGAATTCCTCTTTCAGGGGTACCCGCAGTGACCTGGAGGAAAGGTGTGTTCTAAGCTGAGTAAATGCCATCTAGACACCTCGGAACTGTGCCAGGTTCTTAGACCTCCAGCCTGGGTTTTGGATAATCCAGATAGAGCACATTGGAAACTTTCTTGGGAACTTTAATTTCACTGTGGGTCAACTGTCAGGTGGTCAGATAACTTTATTGAACTCTTTGGTGGGCAGGTAAGGTATTTTGGATTGTGTCACTTTTGCCACAGAACAAAGGACCTGTTGTAATTGCTGCCCCCTAATCTCCTACTTCCCTGGCATGGCCTTCGGACAGCCAAAACTCTTCACCTAAGAAGAGAGAGCATTGTTAGAAATTACCAATGTTTTAATCTGTTGAAGAATATACCCTTTGGAATGGTGGCCAGTCTTGACTTAGCAGCTATCAAGTTTGATCATCTCACTAAGAAAACCTGAGTTTTCAACTTCTGAATGAAAATTTTGAGCTAATAGTATTCTGGCCACCATAACCCTCTCTGTGGTTTATCTATCTGTCTTCGACTTTGCAGAACAGTAATCTTGGGTTTGTTTCCTATGTTGGAACTTGGTGTAAATGTCTATGATGCTACAAAATCAGTATATTCTGGTCACAGATGAGGAGGTATTATGGTTTGGATCAAAAATGCTCCCACAAGGCACATGTGTTTAGAAGTGAGGCTTTTGTATGGTGATTAGATCACAGAGGTACCAACTTCAACAATGGATTTGTTCACTGATGAGTCTATAGCTGAATGTGCTATGGGTAGGACCTTCTTGGAGGAGGTCAGTCAGTGAAGGAATAACCAGGAAGAGTATATTTTTGTCCCCAGTTCCTTCCTTTCTTTTTGTTTTTTTCCTTTACTCTCTGCTTCTTGGCTCCCATGAGGTGAGCAACTTTTATCTGCCATGTTGTTTCTGCCTTGGAGTCAGTTGACCATGGACTGAAACCTCTGAAACCATGAGTTAAAATAAATTTTCTTTGAAGCAGCATTTGCCAGATGTTTTGTCCCAGCAACAGAAAGGTGATTAATATAGGGGGCATGATGTGGAAGGCACCCAGGCGAGCCAGGTTCTCACTCTGATGTTCACGGCACCACCAGGACACAAATGGAACATGTCCTCCATTTTAAGCCCCATAGCATTCACATGTGTCATATTTCCTCTTTAATAATCCGAGAGGCTTGGGGTCCTCCAAAACGGTGGCTGCAGCCATAGCTGCGCCCCGGGTTTCTCGGCTGCTAGGCCGGTCCCGCCCGCAGGTGGGGCGGTTTATATCGAGTGGCGCCCACGGCAAGCAGGGCTCAGCTCGCAGGTGGAAGGCCCTCGCCTATTTCGTGGCGCTCCCCGGGGTGGGAGAGAGCATGCTGAATGTTTTCCTGAAGTCGCGCCACGGAGAGGAGGAGAGACCCGAGTTCATCGCCTACCTCCGCCTCCGCATCAGGACCCAGCCCTTTCCATGGGGAGATGGTAACCATACTCTATTCCATAACCCTCACGTGAATGCGCTTCCGACTGGCTATGAAGATGAAGAAAGAGAACCTGGACCATTATCTAGGCATTAGGGACCAAAGCTCTGATTTGGACCATTACTCATTCAGACCAGAAAAATGTATGGGACCTTAAGCTCATCTTCCTTACTTGTATCAGATGATGACTATCAATAATAATAATAATAATATTAATAATAATAATAATAATACGAGAGGCTTGAAGTGACTCTTCTGAGTTTACTTCCTGCTGCAAGTCTTTTGAGTTTGACTAAGGTCTCTCTCAAGGAAGCTTTTTGGCTTAGTGTGATCTGAAGAAAAGAAATAATTTTTAAATATTCTTTTAATACTGTCATCAGGCCACAGGCTTTTCCTGGAATCAGGAGATATGATTAAAAGAGCCCTGAATCTGGGATCTTGACATTCACTGCCTGGATTTGGCTGAAAGCTCTGGACCAACCTGAGCATCTATTTCCTCAGTCTTCAGTGCAGCATGGATGAGGATGAGCAAGGGCTCTGAGGCCCACACTGAGCCCTGAGAGTCTCAAGAATCTTGGTTTTACAACTCCTTTGTGAAATGCAATCTCACAGACTCCTTTCTGTGCCCTGCCTTGTCATGGCCCATCACATTGCTTCTAAAACATGGTGGTTCTTTCTCAGATTCACCCTCAGGAATGTAAAACTTGTTGTTACTCTTTGGTATCCCTTGATGGGTTAGACTCTCCACAGCGAGGAGTCAAGAGTAGGTACTGAGAATAAGCCAGGCCTGTTTGCAGCACCATTATGTTCAGAGGCTCTTCACAGTCAGGACTGGCCATACAAACTGTGAAGGAGGTGGAGGTGCCCTTGAGCCTCTCTCTTTTCCTTTTTGCCACTTTCCCTTTCCAAACATTCTCCTCCTTTCAATCCATCAGCATCTACCCATTTAATGCCCTCTTCCTACACTAAAATTGCTTTCCAGGGACGTAACTTGAAAACTTAATTCACATTAATTTATAAATGAATTTTATCATTTCACATGAAGGCAGTAAACACACAAAATCCATCAAACTTATTTTCAGGGTAATTATGTTTCTGTATTTTAAATAAATTAATTTTATCGGTACATTTTAGGTATACAATATATGACAATCATCTTTGGAAATTTGCACCTTGACATACTCTCTCTTGGTTCTTATTTCTTTCCCCCTTCTCCTGCCCTCCCTTCAACCCCTCCATCCCACCCTATTTTCAAAGACTTTGTTTCCATTTTTCCATTTTCTCATATTAATTCCATTCCCTTCTTTCCTTCTCTGTATCTTGAATGCTTTCTTTCCTTCAGGGAAGGGACCTCGGTGATGAGTAGGAGCTGTTGTGTGGTGTTTTGTCTTGCCCCACTGATGTTGCTAACAGTATAAGATGTTATCAGCTGACGTATTTATGGCACCACCAGAACACAAATGAAACATGTCCTCCATTTTAAGCCCCATAGCATTCACATATGTCATATTTCCTATGAGAATGCACTTTGTGAATTTGATTTTCAAAGATCTTATCACTTCAGTGCTAGCTGAACCAGTGCCTCTTATTTTCCTTCAGAAGTCCTTAAAATAAGGACATTGTCAGTGAGGAATGTATACCTTCATGGCTTCATCAAATACTTGAATCTTAAAAAAGACCTGTTGGCATGTTTGTCCCTTTTCCTTTGGCTGGAACAAGCAAGAATGATGGTGAATTGTGACATCTGCTGTTCTTTTTAGGTAAGGGTCTTTGAACATGTGAAGTTTGTATATGCCTTTTTAAAAAAATTGTGGTGACTCTAGCCTTCCTTTATACCCTTCTGCTATATTGTTTAGAACTTTCTTGCCTAAGAAGTTTCCTGCTTTTCCTGTGCCACCTTTACTATAGTTTGGGTAAGTGTTCCCCGAAGTCTTAGTACCCAGCTTGTGATGCTGTCGGGAGGTGGTGAAACCTTTAGGAGGCAGAAGGAAGTTAGGTCATGCCCGTGAGGGGGATATTTGGACCCTTCTTCTCTTTATTTTCTGACAATTATAAAGTGAGTAGTTTCCTCCACCATGTACTCTACCCACGGCACTCTGTGTCACCTCACGTCCCCAAATCAATGGAACCAACCAATTATAGACTGAAGCCTCTGAAAACATGAGCAGAACTATTCCTTTTCGCCTTAAAAGTTGATTATCTTTGTCACAGCAATGGAACCTAACTAACACATCTTTAATGTTCTAGGTTGTTACTATTAGTCTTAATAGTCACAAATGGTCCCCCTTTCCTTTACTTTTTTTATTATAAACTTAGAGACATCATGCATGCTTGCAGCCATCCATTAATAGATGGTGAATCTTCTGGAGGTATTAGAAACCTCAAAATAGGTAAGATGGTCTAAATCCCTCTGTGTTCTAGCCATCAGCATTTCACATGAGGGTTGCAAGCTGTGACTTTGTTTACAAGATGCTCAGTGGCCAAAAACATTGTGAGCATTAAAAGTGGACTTGGTGACACCAAAGCAGCCCGCTGCAGACAGGCAGGTCTGTGCACGCCCTATCGAGGTCCCG
>NW_004624735.1:7148864-7180390 GCF_000247695.1 Heterocephalus glaber | reverse complement strand
TATATAGTTGGGTGCACTAGTGTTTGGTGCATAGATATTTATGATTGTCATCTCTTCCTCTTGGATTGTTCCCTTTACAAGGATATAGTGTCCTTCTTTGTCTCTTTTATTCAGTGTTTTGAAATCCACTTGATGTGCAAAGAGGAGAGCTACTCCTGCTTTTTTTTGGGTTCCTGTCACATGGAGTATTGTTTTCAATCCTTTAACTTTCAGTCCCTGAGTTTCTCTTTGAATTCAGTGTGTTTCTTGTATGCAGTATATTGTTGGATCTTGCTTCTTGACCCATTCTGCCAGTCTATTTCTTTTGATTGGTGAATTGAGACCATTAATATTGATGGTTATAACTGATATATATTGACTTATCATTGTCATGACTTTTTCTTTTTGTTGGGTTCTCCCCCTTTGCATTTAATTTCTTATCTTGCTCAATGGATTCATTCTGCTGGGCTTCTTGGGGTTGTGGTCCTTTTTGTCTTTTCCTAGGATATTGTTTAAAATTGTTTTGAGTGCTGGTTTGGTATTCATGAAGTTCTAAAGTTGCTCTTTGTCATGAAAATTTCTTATTTCTCCATCAGTTTTGAAAGATAGTTTTGCAGGGTACATCGATCTGAGTTTGAGGCTCTTTTCCTTTAGGGCTTGAAATACATTACTCCATGGTCTTCTTGCCTTGATGGTTTGTGTTGAGAAGTCTGCTGTGGTTCTGATAGGCTTTCCTTTGTATGGGATTTGTTCCTTTTCTCTCACTGCTTGTAGAATTTTGTTCTTGCGTTGAGTTTCTGGAATCGTAACTATTATATCACTATGTGTAGATTTTTTTTTTGGTCAAGGCTAGTTGGAGTCCTGTATGCCTCACTTATTTGTATGTGAAGTTCTTTCCCCCTGCTTGGGAAGTTTTCTGCCATCACTTCTGTGAACATTTTTTTTTAATGTCATCTGCATTCTCTCCTGTTTCTTCATTGACTCTAATCATTCTTATTTTATTCTTCTTTGGATCATCTAGCAGCTGC
The DNA here is from genome assembly GCF_000247695.1 of Heterocephalus glaber. The sequence continues at coordinate 7,179,383 of NW_004624735.1, read as the reverse complement.
TGGATTGATTTCTCATGGTCCTTTACTATTTTAAAGCAATTTTTCTTTGCCTGATCACTAATTGCAATCTTATCTTCTATATCTGAAATTCTATCCTCACATTGGCTCATTCTGCTGTGTAAGCTTTCAGTGGAGTTTTGAATCTCCTGGAAATCTGTTTGCATCTGTTTTATGGATTCCATTTGTTTCCTATGTTGTGATTCCATCATGCTCCTCAGCTCCTCTATTTTTTTTTATCTGTTTCCTCTCTAGATTTATTAATCTTGTCTTGCACTATGGACACAATCTCTGCTGTTCTCTGAGAAATTATTTCTGATTTCATTTTTTCCAGGTCCTCTTTTTCTACCAGTTCAGGGAGTCCAGGTGGTTGAGTATCAGATTGTTCCATCTTGTTGCCTTTTGGGGTTGCCTTAGGTGATCTGGAAGTCTGGTTTTGAGACTTATATATGTGTCTTCTCATTTCAACAGATGCAGCCTTCTGTGCCTTTATTGAGGTGACTTTTTGCTCACTCAGTGTTCTTCAATTCTCAGCAAGCCACTGAGAAGCCTTTACTCTGCTCCTCACCAGTCCAGTAATTCTTGGGTTCAGAGTGGTGACCTTCTGGGTCCCTGAGCTGACCTGTTGTCTGGTCAGGCTTCTGGCTGGGGCCTGTACTCACTTGGCATAGTATCTAGGTGTGCCTCTTGCTGGGGCCCCTTTGTAGCTGTTGTCTGAGAGGGACTTTGGCTGTGGGATGTGCACTCCAGTTCCTGTTGTATGCGCAGGCTCCTGGCTAGGGTCTCCAAGCACTTATCAATGGTATCGGGGCAAGCCTCTGGTTATTGGTTGTGCGCCTGTGTAGCTGTTTTCCAGGCAGGTCCTTGGCTGTGGCCGATTGTATGGCAGGCCTCTGGCTGAAGCTTGTATGCCTGTGCAGTTCTTTTTTGGGTGGACCTGGCTTGGGCAGGTGTTCCCAGGCCTCCGGGGTCAGGGCAGAGCCCTGGCTGGTATCTGTCTGCAGCCACACTGGTCTGGTCCACTCACCTGCTCCCTGGGATCTGTGTGCACTTATTGATGGAATGGAGGGCCTCTGGCTGAAGCTTGTGCACCTGTGCAGTTCTTTTCTGGGTGGGCCTTTGGCTTGGGCGGGTGTGCCAGCCTTTACTCTGCTGCTCACCAGTCCACTAATTCCTGGGTTCAGAGTGGTGACCTTCTGGGTCCCTGAGCTGACTTCTTGTCTGGGCGGGCTTCTGGCTGGGGCCTATGCACACTTCAGATGGTATCTAGGCATGCCTTTCACTGGGGGCCCTATGTAGCTGTTGTCTGGGAGGGCCTTTGGGTGGGGGCCCTGCACCCTAGTTCCTGTTGTCTGTGTATGCTTCTGGCTAGGGTCTTCATGCACTTATCAATGGTATCAGGGTGAACCTCTGGTTATTGCTTGTGTGCCTGTGTAGATCTTTTCCAAGTGTCTCATTGGCTGTGGCCAATGGTATGGCAAGCCTCTGGCTGAAGCTTGTGTGCCTGTGCAGTTCTTTTCTGGGCAGGCCTTTCACTTGGGTGGGTGTGCCTGAGCATCTGGGGTCAGGGCAGAGCCCTGGCTGTGATCTGCCTGCAGCCCTGCAGGTGTGGGCTACACAGCTGCTCCCTGGGATCTTCATGCACTTACTGATGGAATGGCAGGCATCTGACTCTATATATTTTCTTTTAGTGTTTTACTTTGTGTATTATATCCTATAACTGATCATAATTTACTGGTTTGTCCTTTTGCCAGTTGGAATGATTTGTAGAAAACTTATCCCCAATTACATCCCTTGCAATACACCTGTTTTAAACATTTTCTCTGAAAATGTTAAGAGCCCATCAGGCTGTTATGATTTTTTAATTGTCCGATACAATCTAGAAAACTCAAGAGGAGAAAGAAGATCTACTATATTTACCCGTAGATTTGCTTACTGTGATTTTTCTTTCCTTCTATCATTTATTTTCTGGTCAGAGAACATTCAGTCATTCCTTTAGCACGGTCTTTTGGTGACAAATCCTTGTCCTTATTCTTTATCTGAGGATATTTTGACTTCCTTTTCATTCCTTGAGAATATTTTTATTGGGCATACGTTTTTAGTTTGACACCTCTTTTCCTTCAGCACTTGAATCATGTTGTGCCATTTCCTCTGGTATCCATGGTTTCTGATGAGAAATCAACTGTCATTTGAATTATTTTTCCTTTACAGATGAAGTGTTGCTTTTCTTTGGATTCTTTCAGGAATTTGCTTTAGTTTTCGGAAGTATAATTATAATGTGTATTGGTGCTGATTTTTTGGCTTTCTCCTTTTTGAGGATTTACTTGACACTCTTTTCTTTTGCTAAATTTAGGAAGTTTCTGGCCATTGTTTATTTGATTTCTTTTCAGGGTTGCCCCTTTTCTCCTCTCCTTCTGAGACTCCAGTAACACAAATGCTTGATGTTTGATCATAGTTCCACATGTCTAGGATCTGTTTATTATTTTTTCAGCCTATTTTCTCTGTTAATCAAATTGGGTAAATTTTTTATCTGTTTTCCCAAGTCACTGATTCTTTCCTTTGTCCCTTCCATTGAGTTTTAAAATTCTGATTATAGTCTTTCGGTTCTAAAATTTCCAAGCGGTTCTTTTTTCTTTTACTTCTTGTAGAGACTACATTTGTTAACACTATTTCTTCAGTTGTTTCAAGCATGTTTGCATCTGCTCATTGAAGTGTTTTTATGTTGGCTGCATTAAAACATTCGTCAATATTCTAATATCTGTGTCATCTTAGTGTTGGCATGCACTGATTTTCTTTCTCATTCACTATGAGATTCTCCTGAGTCTTGGTATAGTGAGTGATTTAAGACTGAAACCTGAACATTTCAGTATTATGTTCTGGAACTTGAAATTTCACTGGAACCTTTGCTTCAGTCAGTTTCCTCTGACACTGCTCCAGCACCAGGAGGCCAGGAGGGTGCTGCTGTTACTGCCCTTTGAGGTAGCAGTCCAGGTTCCTTATTGATACCTAGGGGTCTCATTGCTCAGTGTGTGTGTGTGTGTGTGTGTGTGTGTTGGGAGGTCCAGCTCCCACTAGTCCAGACGTGATGGTCCCAACTATGAGAAGGAGGTCTGCTCCTCAGGTTGCCTCCACAGACACCATGACAAGGTGGCCTCATCGCATTGGGCTATAGTGAAGGTCCTGACAGTCCATGAGTTCTCCTCTGATACCACCCCAGCTGGCAGGGGAAGGGTACTTCATTAGTGTTGGGGCAAGTGAGAGTACAGTCCCCCAGTGACACCACCTTGGCGGGGTGAGGGGCAGAGTTACAGGACACTTTCTTATCACCTGGGGAGGGTGGAGGTCTGGGCTCCCATCCTGGCCTTTTTTGCCTGGCATGGTGTGGGGATGCAGCCACAGATTTTTCTGTGGTGTTTGGCTAGAGTCAAGTGGTTATTTTCTAAAAGCTTTCTGTCTTGACAGGCTGCCCCTTTCCTGGACCTTAAGCTTTTGTTAGGGTTCTTTTGGTCTGTGCCCACTAGCATTTCCAGGTTACCATCTTCTGCAGCTCCACGACTCAGATCTATGATGCAAAAAGGAAAGCCAGTACACTCAATATCATGTTCCTCAGATCCTGAGGTCTGCAGCCAGAAGTCTGGCTTCTCTGTACCTTTCAGAGTTCCATATATAAAAGTGAGCATTTTTAGTTGTACTTGGTGAGAGAAGTCAGGAAAAGGACACCTCCACTGTCTTCCTAGAAGCAGAAGTCCTGTCATTAACTTTTATATGTCTATGCCAAATAATATAAACAGCAAGTGGAAAGCAGAACATCTGAGACTTCGTATGCAAATTCATCATCAAGATCCAATAATATCACCTCCAGAGAAGACTTTGAACTTCTTTCTCATTGTTTAAATGCTTTGCATGTTAATATTTTCTTGAAGTAGGGGTTGCCTAATTCCTACGAACTTATTTTACATTAAGTTACCCTAGGACTATTGTGTTGAATTTTGGAAGGAGAGCCGAGGGGAACAAGTGTAAAATTGCTTAGTAGCAGCCACCTCAAAGTGAATCCCAGTGCTGACGCATCTGACATTCTGGGTGGGGGCTCAGAGTATCAAGGCTCCGGGACCGGTAGGGCCTGAGTGCTGAACGTAGACTTTAGGGGTCACATTATCAAGCAGTGATGGATTTAAGGGACTGTTCTTGGACAAGACACAGCAGGCTTCCTGTAGCACTTCATAACGAGCAGTTAATTTTAGCCCACTCAAAGGGGAAAGGAGTCCTTGCTGGCTTCCCAACTCAGTTTTCAGGGAGTCACTATAGTGACAAATACTATTATAAAGTATACAGAGAAAAGCAATTAATAAGTGCCCGCTGATGATGAAGTGTTGCCAGATTTCCTGTGAAATGGAGAAGTGGTGTGAAGACCAGGCCATCTATTGGCTTCTCTTGTAATTAATGATTAATGTGCTTTTGAATCCAACTTTTCCATTTGAATGTTGTTTCTAACTAGGGGTAGAAGTGGAAACTATTTATTTTTGGATCTAGATTCTAGACACATTTAGGAGTTGAGAATTCATAAAAGGAAGACTAAGAGCTGATTAAATAACTTCAGAAATGTAGATTATTTTAGAAGTTACTGATCCATTTGACCCAGAACAAAACATTGTCTTTTAAATTACAAGCAGCTCTAAAACAACAGTTGATACTCACCACATCCTCCACTATTGCACTTTACCAATAAAAAACCTTATACTTGGCAAACAGATATCTTGATGTCTCAGTCTGAGTCATACTTGTTAGTGACATGGAATTGATTTTTCTGAATGTCACTTATTTTGGTGTTCCAGGGCCTGGCCCAGTGTCTGGCCCAGGGTAGGTGCTTGACAAATGTTTATTGATTGAATTGGCCGTGGAGATATGTATGCTCCATGTCTCCAAAGAAAAAGGAATGTTGGAGTCAGTTTCAATTTGGCCCTTTAAGTTGGGTTGTATTTCGGATTAGTAAGGTCATTTATTTAAGTACAGGCTCCAACTTTACTTTGTCAGTAAGACTTGAGCTTTGGAAACAACCATAGATTAGTATGGATCTTATGACATGGCATTGTAGAAACATTATATTGCCAATAATCACATATATGTATGTGTAGGTGTGTGTGTATACACATAGATATTTATTTGTCTATCTTTGTCTACACTTGGCCCTCTGTGTCTGTGGGTTTTATATCCTCTGACTCAACCAACCACTGACTGAAAATATTTTTTAAAATTGTGCCTGCCCTAAACATGTACAGGACCCTTTTCCTGTCATTACCCTCTAAATAATACAGTATAACTATTTACATAGCATTTACCTTATATTATCCTTAACTAATTATAAATAATAATAAATAATTATAAATAATATAAATAATTATACCATAAATAATATAGAGATGATTTAAAGTACTATATATGAGAGGCCTGTAATCCCAGCACTTGGCAGGCTGAGGCAGGAGGACTGTTGGAAGTTCGAGGCCATCCTGGGCTACACAGTGACTTCAAGGCTAGCCTGAACTACATAGTGAGACTCTGTCTCAACCACCACCCCCTGAAAAAAAAGTATGGGAGAGGATGTGCGTAAGTTATATGTAAATATAAGTAATATGCAATTTTGTGTAAGAATTATGAAGCATCTGCAGATTTGGGTATCTGCTGGGATATCTCATTTTCCTGGGATACTTAGGAATCTCTCTCTCTCTCTCTCTCTCTCTCTCTCTCTCTATATATATATATATATATATATACACACACACACATATACACACATATACATATGTATGGTATATGCATAGATACAAAGCATACACATACTAGTTTTCCTTTCAGCTTCTAGATATATGCCACTGATTAAGGTGGCACATTGGAGGGCACTCTGTGTGATATTTAGCATCTCTCAGGATAAATGTCTTATGGTTGTGGTTTAATTGTGCTTCATAGAGAAAAGTGCCTACCTGGTCAGTGTCAGCTAGGATGGGCCTGGTTGTATACAAAAGCCACATAACCTCAAAGTGTCACAAAGCTACACCTGCCTGTAACATAGCCTGCAGGAGGTGAGTGGTTTTAAACTAGGCATGTTGCTTCCTAGACAAAATTAGGATTATGTCAGTAGAAAAGAAAAGAAATAGAGAATAGATATTTGATTGACAGTCTATTTTATTCCATACCACTAAAGAGTATATTTGTGTTCATTTGTTTACTCGGTGCTGGAAAGCTTCTTAGCGTTAATTTTTCAGTGACTATTAGCATAAAAACACAATGACACACTCACTTTGTTTTCTGCTCAGGTATGGCAAGAACATCTGTGAACTTGCTTTTCTGGCCAAATGAGTCAACCAAGATGGGAATATTAATTTGTTCGAACAGTTGTGTGTTGACATTGTACTGAAAACAAAGATAATAGTAATACATATTCTTAGAGAAACAGTACTAAAGTAAGCAGTAAGAAGTGAATCTTCCTAGATACTAGAGGAGACATCTGTAGAGGGTTCTGCTATGGCAGAGCTTCTGCACTGTTGAACACAGAATTCCTGGTGAGTGCAGGATTCTTGACCCCCTTACTGTGGAAATGTGCTGAAAACAAACTCTCTCAAGTCATACACCTGTGTTTGGGAGCTGTGTTTGTACCAAGTATTACTTTTAGACCTTGATGTTTTCCTCCTCTGTATTGTCACTCCCTCTCCTTTGCTTTCATTTCTTTTCTCTTTGACACCTTCCATCTTTTCTGACATCAAGGAAACCATCCTACTATGTAAGCACTTAAATCCACAAAACAAGATGTCAGGAAAGTATTGCTGAAAGTTCTACCACTACCATCAACTTCTAGCCACATGTTCTTTCATATGAAAAATACTGAAACTGTTTTTTATTGTTCACCAACTTTTTCTTACTCAATTCTACCTTTTCAACTACTGTGTCTTCCATTAGAAAAGAGATGGTTGAGGATATTTGCTACATTTGAAAGCATTAATGGCTAATGAATTAGAAACATTTGTTGAAGTTGCATATGTTTAAAAATGGCATGATCTCTTCATAGTTTTAAGGCACAAAACCAACATCATTATTCTTTTACTGATTTCAGATTTGTGTATTAGATGAGATATTTTTTAATTGCTTCTGTAGACAATAAAACTTGCTCATACTTATTGAGCATTTAATATATACCTGTTGAAACATTTAAATGTGCCATCAGGTAGGATTTCTTTGTCAGTTAAGAAAATGTACTTCAAAAATTAGCATAGAGAAATTAGTATAAATAAAAAAATTAGTATTATGAACTGAATGTTTGTGTTTTCCCCCAAATTTGTATGCTGAAGTTCTAACACCTAATGTGATAATATTAGGAGGTGGCATTTAGATTTGGATAAGGTCTTGAGGGTAAAGCCCCCATGATGGGATTGATGGCCTTAGAAGATGAAGAAGTGAAGACACAGCAAGAAGGAAGCCATGCACAATGAGCCTTCACCAAGAATCCCACTTGGTGGCATCTGATCTTGGACTTGCCAGCATCATAACAGAGAAATGCATGTTTATTGTCTAAATCTGTAATATTTTGTTACAGTAGCCTGTCTTAGTTACTTTTTTTATTGCTGAGACAAAATATCCAACACTCACAAGTTAAAGGAGGTTTATTTGGGCTCACAGTTTGTAGAGGTTTCAGTTCATAGTTGGCTGGTTCCAAGGCAGATTAGAGGGGAATTGCAGAGGAAAAACAGTTCGTGGCAGGCAGAAGGCAGCAAAGCAGTGAAATAGGAAGCAGCAAGTGACAGCAGCAGCCCTCTTTCTGTACCTTATATTCTATCCAGGCTACATGCCCATAAGGCAGGTAGCACCCACACCCAGGGTGGGCCTTCCCATAATCCACACTCAGAACTGTGCCACACCAATCAGTGGACTAATTTAGTAATCATACTACCTTGATCCCAGCATCACACAATCTCAGCATCACACACTCTAGATCAAGCTACCTCTGAAAAGCCGCACTTAACGACTGCATGAGGCTTTGGGGGGTATCTAAACACAAGCTATAACATTTTACCCCTGTGCCCCCAAAGACTTATGCACATCCCTTTATGCAAAAGGCATTTAGTCCATCTCCAAGAGTTGCCAAAGTCCTAATAGTTTCAGCACTGCTAAAAAGTCCAAATCTAAAGTCCCCTTTGAGATTTAAGACAAATTCTTAGTTCTGAGCCCCTGTAAGAAAAGAAAATTAAGCACTTCCAATAAACAGTGGCAGAAAGATAAAGATTCCCATTCCAAAAGGTACAAATCGTGGCATACACAGGAATGGGACTAAAGCAAAATCCAGCAGGGCAAACGTTAAGTCTTGTATTTCTTTGTCCAATATCTGAGGTGATCTGTGAACCCCAAAGGGCTTGGGTGCCTCTGCTCCTATGGCACTCTGTGTGGTTGAAGCTCTCATGGCTTCTCTCTTCAGCCAGCTTTGTTCACTGCTTGTGAATTTCCTCAGAAAATCCACATTCCTGGTTCCTCCAACCTTCTGAGTTCTCCACTGAACCTTTGGCTTAACATTAAAGCTTCATGAACTGCTCTCAGGAGCACATTGTCTGGCCTCCAAGGTCTTCTTCTGAAATCTGGGTGGAAGCACCATGAGGATGATGTCAGTGTCTGCTGTCAGCTGGAGCAATGGCCAGGCTTCCTTCTCTCTTAGTGGCAGGGGTCAAGTGCAGTCCATTCATCATTGCTCTTGAATCTTTAGAAGAAGGGGGCTTGGGTTGGGTTGGGCTTACTCACAAATCTGAAGGGAACTGGCAGATAGCCCGACACTGACTGGTCTAAGAAGACATCACTCAGGTATCTAGTGGTTGGCTAACTGAAGGTTGGGCCATAGTAACTGGGCCACTTGTCTCTTATCATCTAACAGACTAGCTTCGTTGTGTTGACAAGACCACATCAGGGGTGCAAGAGGGAAGGTAAGAGAATATACAGCCTCCTGAGGTCTGGCTCAGAACTGGCTACTTCTACCACATTCTATTGGCTAAAAAGCCACAGGACCAGCCTAGATTAAAGGAGTAGACTATGAGAGGGGCTGCAAAGCCATACTGTACAGGGCATTGGTGATACTGGGAGGGATGGGGAACTGTAACCATTTTTGCAAAGTATCTCACGGGACTGTGAATTCAAAAATCCTATGAAGCAGTACTCTTCTTATGCCCATTTTCTTCACTAGGAAATGGAAGCCTACATGGACTAAGTAACTTTGTTTCAAATCACACCATTCTAAAAGGACAGAGCTGGACACAAACTCACATTCTTCTAGAACCTTTTCTCCTAGCTGTTTCCTTATAACTTTAAACTAGGTATCAAGGTCAACTCAGATTTTATCACATAGCAAAATTCTATGTAGCAGTAGAAAAATATAATAAGTATCAATGCCTTACCATTACAAGTTATTTTGTGTGTGTGCGGTACTGGGGATTGAACTTGGGACCTTGCGCTAGTGAAGCAGGGGCAGAACCACTAAGCTTAATCCCTGGCCCACTCATTACAAGTATTTTGAGGAAAGTTGGTAATGTGAGTGAATTGTGGCTGGCTCAGTAGAGCAATGCAGGTTTCATGGGTTTCTGTGACCATGCTGTTTTCCTTCTCACACCTTCTTCAGAAGCACCACCAAACATGGCTGTCCTCTGAGAAGCAAAATAGTGATGCGAACTCCCAAGCCTCCTGGATGTGTCTCTGTGCTTTTCCCCAGGCAATGTGCTCCCAGGTTGTTTCAGGTGTTGCTAATTTAATCATAATTGATCCTGTGGACAAAGATTTGAGAAGTTGATTCTCAGTTGCAATGAGTCTGAGATTTCCTGAAACAGAGCAGACACTCCAGGGAGATGATATAAGGCGATGGTGGTGTAAGTGTCAGAGGAACTGAATCATTTGCCATCAGTTATATCTGCTCATGGTTGGTCAGGTTCCTTGGACATTGCTTTGTTTTGAAAATGTCACCAGCCTGATACTAGTCCTGATACTTAGACAAGTATAAGGACATGAAATCTGCTAGTGGCTCTAGGAAAAGCAAGTTAAAAAAAAAAAAGAATTTATTTTTAGGATGGCCATGAGGTCAGTAGATCTCAGCCAGTAGTGTGCGTTAGAGTGGAAGGAATATGTGCCTAAATCTCAACTCCACATTGATCATGAAGTTTTAAAGAAGAAGCCTTAGGTTCCCTGTCCCCAAATCCCTCCTCCCCAACTGCAGGCTGGGTATCCCAGGATGAGCATGGGTTTATGATATTTGGAGGTGACTGAGGGAAGAGTAATGGAGCTCTGGCAGGGATGGAAGCACTGTTTGTGCTCTCCTGGTGAAGAAGTCGGAGGTAGAAGAGAAGTGACTCCAACTCTCGGCAGATTATCTGGAATGAGCAGTGTAATCTGACACATCCTGAAAAAGAGTAGATTTTCTACCTAACAGTGATTGCCTTCCCATGAAGTGACTAGTGTTGAGGGCATGCCCTTCAGAATAAGTCTCTGTGTCACAGTGAGACTGAGTACTTCCTGGTCAATGACCACAAGTTGCTGATGGGCAGTTATGCTGAGACTTTCTTTCTACACTCAGAAGAGAGAAAAACACTAAAAATTTCAATGCATCTCCTAGAGAATACAGTGGAAATGCCAATGAGCAAATTTAGCCATACTGAGAATGCAGACAGTGCCTGTGAATATAAAGTGACCACATTAAGGTGGCTGTGAAGTTTCCCTTAGAAAGGGACAGAGAAGCCTTACTGTGCTTTGTACCCTGGCCCAAGACATGTCTCCTGGTTAAAGCTGCTGTGTAGCATGTTAAATACACTCAGCCCAAAATAGTGAAAGCATGTATGACTCTCTTGTACTTTTCTGGACTCAAAAGCAGCCTTTTCCCAGTTGGTTTTGAAAGAACAAGCAGCCTGGGAATTGAACCAGAGTAACCAGTGACCCAGAAAGGCAACAGTGAATTCACTGAAGGTTGCATTTGTGGACAAGACACATTCACAAAACACGAGGAAGTGAAGACAGACCGCCTAGATCAGAGTCCCAGACAACATCAAGTTAGGAGTGTGGAGGGAGAGGACTGTGATGTGTGAATCACCAAAGGCTGTAGAAATGAAATAATTTCAAGTGAGAGAGAGCACTCTGCATGCTTTCCCAGCCAGAGATCTCAGAACTACCTCATAAATCAGTAGCACCTTCTCTTCTCCCTTCTCAAGGAGTATCTACAAGGATGAACTGTTCTGTAGTTCACTAATAGCCAAGTAAGCACACCTTTGTAATTCTTTAAAACACTGTGATCAGAAGAGTTAGCACTACTGTGTTTTCATCTTATGAATGCTTATCTTGTTCAGTGTTCCAAAAACTCCCATAGGCACTAGAAATAGACAAGATCCCAAGTGAAGAGGCCAGAGCTGCATGTTCCACATGGAACTCCCATTGATACACTTGCTTGGTTTAGTAAGGGCCAGGGCAAACAGGGCAGACAGCAGGATTGTGAGGCCTTAGCCTTGATTGAACTTGCAACCAAAAAGCTAAAGATGTAAATAATGGCTTTCTAAGGAGAAAGAGCTTTCTTCTTCTTCTTCTTCTTTTTTTTTTTTTTGCCATAAATTTCATTGTAGAGTTATGTGACAGATATCTCTCTGAAGACATAAATGGATGGGCAGCCATGTATGTGTTCTCTAGAAGTGTTAGACAAGAGAAGTTCTGTAGCAATGTGTATTTGAGGAGTGTTGGGTTAAACGAAAAAAGTTTCTTTACTATAGGATTTTTCAGAATATTGTTACCTAATGTGTATTGTGAGCCTCCAAGAGGAGAATACAATATGCTGACACCCCTACATTTCTGTAGCCATGGGTGTCCTGTTTTTTCTTTTCTGAATCCTGCAGAATGAGTATTGCATACTGTAAGCTTCTCAGAATTTCAGTAGGACTGCCACTTAGCATTTCTAACATCCCTTTGTCTGAAATGATTGTTTTTGGTTGGTCTAATTAGAAGAATGCTCAAGAAGTTTCTTTGATGATTGAGAGAGAAGGACATTCTTTAGCTGGGCACAGTGCCATATGCTTGGAGTTTCAGCTATTCATGAGGTTGGGGCAAGAGGATCACTTGAGCCCAAGAGTTTGAGGCCAGGCTGACAACATAGAGAGATTGATGCTGTCTCTTAAAAATGGAAAGGGCGGCGGGGGGAGAGGTCATTTGAATCCAAGTGGCCACTGGGTGGGTGTTGGATGTGGAATTATGGGAGACAACTTATTATAATGAGTGAGTCATCTAGGGGAAGCAGATGCCTGGAGGACAGCAGGCCACAGCTGGTGTCTGGTTAATCCTCAGCTGAAGGCTGACTCTTCCCTGGACTTTTATCAGTCATGAGAGCTTATAAATTCCTTTCACCTTAAGTAAGTCTGAGTAAGGTCTTCTGTGACTGGCTCTCTACAGCCTTTCAGCTGATGGAGTGAGGAGATAAAGAAGCTCAGGAGGCAGCAATATGTTCTGGGAACATGTCCAGGGTACAGAAGCAACCCAAGCTCTATAGTAATGGGCAGCCATCTTAGAACTGTCACATGACTGGCCTGCTTTAAGGTTTCTTCAGTGGTGAAAGGGAGGTAGTCATCTTTTCTACCCAAACTTCATGGTAAAAGTGAGATACAGAGGAGAGAAGGCATGTGAAAACACTGGAGACAGTCAAATGCTCTATGAATGAAAAGCAGAAATACTTATAGCAATTGTGGAAACCTGACCACTTCTTGATTTAAAGGTGTTACAGTGTGGTGGTACAAGATATTTGGCTAATGCTAAAGTAATAAAAGCCAGTTGTCAAAATATTATAATTGGTTTCTGTCTAACTCCAAGGCTTTAAATTCTGTGATGCTTTAAGTTTAAGGGCTTATCTGTGGGCTCTTGCCATTCTGTAATACTTTATCACAGTTAAAATTCTGCACCCCTGGGCATTTCAAAAGGGACTCTGGAAAGTACTGTATTCATGTATAAACAAGGAACTTCACATCAGGGTAATTTTAGTTTTAAAAATTTCCATACTTTGTGAAACATCAGTCCTCACTCATCCTCATCTGTAATTTGACCAAACTGGACTACTACTTAATTAAAGGTGCTGAAGTTTTACTTCCTTCTACAGAAAGAAATAGTTGGGTAGAAAGTGAGAAAAAGAAATTATCTACAAAAATCAAGAAGAAAGAAATTTTGCAATGTTTTTAATGAATTTAGAAATTTAAATCATTATCAATAATATCTGTCAAGTCTTTATTGAGGAAGTTCTGTGTGAGTTTCTTGTATCTCTGGGCAAGTAAGTCTTGCTGGGCATTCCAACAGTGCAAGGCCTGGATTACTCTTGAGCTGGGCCATTTTTCATGGTTGTATTTGCAATGAGCGATCTTGAGGAACAGGAACAAGGTTTTCCTCCAAGATGAAGTAGGAGCTTGCTTACTGCTTGCTGTAACAATGGTGAGTTCCCCAAGCTCAGTCTTCCTCAGATGTGACCCAAATCCAATGTATGTGTAAAACATCCATTTGGGCCTCTCCATGAGTCCTGTGGGAGTTGGGGCAGTGGAACTGGCATATGCATGCCGTCCTTTGAGTGAAAAAGTCTCTTTCTTTGACCCATGAGTCTTGTGTTTCTGCCAAAAAATTATGGAATACAGGCTGTGTATGTTAGCTTTGTGCCACTACACTGAAATACCTGAGATGAATAGCTTACAAGGAGAAAAGGTTTATTTTAGCTTATAGCTTTGGAGGTTCCATTCCATGACCAATTGGCCCCATTTCAGGGGCTCGTGGTGAGGCAGTACATCATGCCAGGAACACATGGTGGAGAAAAATGGCTCACCTCATGGTCAGGAAACAAAAGAGAGAGGAAGGGACCAGGGTCTCACAGTCCCCTTGCTGGGCATACTCAGCGACCTAAGGATCTCACCCTAGTTCTCACTTGCTAAAAGCTCTGCCTCCTCCCAATAGCACCACTCCTGCGACCAGGCATTTAACACATGAGCCTTTGGGAGACACTTAAGATATAAGGCGTAGCTTAGGCTAATTGATTAGCTTATAAAGAGGGCAAAATGAGTTCCCAGACTCTTCAAAAGTCTTGACATTTTTGATGATTTTGTGTTTGCTTCATTTTCATGAAAAGTTCATTGTCAAAAATTTATACCTATGGTATTCTTTGTAGGCTCTTGGCATTTTCACTCACCAGCAGAGAGAGCCCACGCTAATTAATTAGACAGGCTAGTTTTCCTTGGAGTGTATGTGTTACAGCAAACCACAGAATAAAATCCACTCAAAGTTCTCCCGCTATAAAGCATAGGAAATCACGCAGAACATGAAAAGGTAGCATCATTTGCTCTGGTTTCAAGGCATCAAAGGTCAAAGTATTGCACTTCCCAAAGGGACTTCCCAGGTAGGAGGAGGTTAGAGCATGTGTATTGCCAACCCCCAAATAGTTGAAGAAGGATTTTCTGATTAGAGCATTATCTAAAGTTGATAACACTGGGTCTTGTGAAAGGAGACATCCTGAATATAATAAAATATTTGTCTTTGAAACTCTAGGAGTCTGTAGCTCCCTTATGTAGTGTATGTTATTAAAGAAATGAGATCCTAACTTAAAAATTATCTGACATTTATTATGCTGAAAAGCTGTTTGTAAGTCATGTGCATAAATGAGTGCACATACAGGTACTAATACGTACTTGGTGTCAGTATCTTCGTATTTGTGTCTTTTCTCACCAGAACCTCAGGTTGCACACAGGGAAGTCCAGAGCTGCTAGAGGTGACCATCGGCCAGGGGCTGGACTGATTTCTCAAGTTTCAACTTGCTCAGTACTTGACAAGCTCAAAATCTCCTGTTTTTGTTTTATATAAAATAAAATTTCTCTCAATCATTTTCCCCTTGGATTGAAGCACAAAACAAACACATTCATTAAAGAAACAACCAATAATAATTCAACATTGCATTATAAGGATTGCCACATGAGACAAAGACAAATTGAATCTTATTAACGATAAGGCTGATGATAATAAAAAAATATTTACATAGTGTCTGTTGTCACTTTGAATTTTATTCTGAAATGTGAGAGTTACAAGTATTGTATAGTCATGTTTTCCCACCTCCAAAATCTGACTTTTTATTTCTGCCTCATGGTGACTCAGTGGATTTGGGAAAGTGGTCATTTTACTTGTGTATTTTTCATGTCATCATTAATTTTAATTTTTAATTTTTTTTGCTTCTTACAAGAGCTATCTTGTTTAGAAATACATTATAGAATGTAAATGGTAGAAAAATAAGCACAGGACTGTTTTTCAAATATAGTTAGTTCTTAAGGCAGGCTTTGCTCTTTCAAGAAGTTGTGTCAGAGGAACTCATGTAAGTCAGATCTAATTTTCCTATACAGTGGTGTGAGTCAAGGGTTATTTTCTTAAACAAAGATTTAATGCTTCAATTTTAAAGGGATAATTTAAATACCATATCGATTCAACTGCAAATGTCTGCTGTAGAGCTTTCTGGGGGCACGTGCAAATTGGTTAAAGAGGGCAACTCAGAAGTTGGTTTTATATTATTTATTATTTACTGATGCAAGAGAACCCCTGAAAAGGGACAGATAATACTGGATGATCTCAACCTAGCAACTTTTAGAAACTTATGATGAGGCTGCCAGAAAAGAGTAGGCAGTCTGGTCACGAAGAAGAATGATGAGGCTCCATGGTGTCTGCATTTCTCAAAAATAGGCAGAATCAGGAATGCATCATAGGAGTGACTGCTGCAAGGTGGATAATAGGAGATGCTGTGCTCATGTCCTCTTGTTGGTGCAATAAGTTGGCAGCCACCTACGGACAAAAGTGCCTCTGGTGTGAGCTTTGGGATCCAGGTAGGAGGCTATAAAATTCTGTGGAGCCTAAAACTGAGGAAGGCCATTTTGAGAAGACAGAACTGTACACAGGTGACAGGCCTACTAACTGTGGTCCTGGCTACAGAAACAATCTAAAACTCTGTGACTTGGTTACAGTACCGTCTGACCTTGATATGGCCATAAACCCCAGATGCCCAGCCAAAGGATCTGGGAGGAAACTGCACATCTATGCCTCTAAGGACAGACCTGCCAACCTAATTTCAGTCTTGTGTCATGAAGTAGCGGCTTGTAACCCAGCTAGAATCCCTCTGAGCTTGGGAGAGTATTGGTCACCCAAGGAATGGTGGGGCTAAGAAGGAAATACACTCCTCTCTGTGTCCCCATCACTAAGCCTTCTGGCCTCAGTCCTAAAGCAGATCTGGGAGCAGCCTTGTGACTTGACTCTAGCCCCTGTGAGCCATGGTCTGGGACCATTCTGCCTACTCAGAGATTTGCCCAGTGATCCAGCAGAAGACCTCTCAGGACCCTAGCAGGTGCCATACCTATCCATGAAATGGAAATAGAACATACCAAAACTTGTGGGATGCAGCAAACGCAGTTCTAAGAGTAAAGTTTAGGGTGATAAATACCTGCATTAAAGAAAAGTAAGATTCGATCCCTGGTACTGGAAAATAAAGGAAAAGTAAGATTTCAAATAAACAACTTATTTTGGGGGGGAAGGAATTATTTGGGGGGAAGGAATTAGCAAAGATTATAGTAGAGATAAATGAAACAGTTGAAAAGATCAAAACCAAGATTTGCATTTTGGAAAGGTAAACAAAACTGTCAAAGCCTTAGCAAGAATAGAGAGGACTCACATAAATCATAAATGAAAGAGGAGATACTATAACTGATACTACAGTAATAAAGAGGATCACGAGATGACTATAAAAATTATATGCTAAAAATTGGATAACCTAGAGAAAGTGGATACATTCATAGACATGATCTACAAGACTGAAAAATGAAGAAATAGAAAATATAAATCAATAATGAGTGTTATAGTTGTGTCTAGATGTCCCCCTAAAGCCTCACGCAGACCTAGGTGGGACTTTTTCAGAGGTGGATGAATCTAAAGTGTGTGATGTTGGGATTAAGGGTGTATGTTCACTAAATCAGTATACTAATTGGTTTGGTACCAACCTAATCCCAATAGCCTGGATACAATATAAGGGGAAGAAAGAGGCTTGTCTCCTTGCTTGCTTGCTTGCTTGCTTTTGCTGTCTTCCACCATCAGGAACTGTTGCCCCACTGCCATGTGCTACCCTGCCTTGGTGTCAGCTGATTATGGACTGAAACCTCTACAAACTGTGAGCTAAACAACCCTTTCCTCTTTTAACTTTAGGTGTTGGGAATTTTGTCTCAGCAATGGGAAAAGTATTTAAGAGAGTGAGTAAGAAGATTGAAACAGTACAACATCTTTACAACTAAGAAAAGCTCAGCAGGCCTGGGGATTTAGTTCAGTGGTTTTGCTGCCTGCTGCACAAGCACAAGGACCTGAGTTTGATCCCCAGTACCAAAAAAAAAAAAAAAAAAAAAAAAAAGCTCAGCACCAGATGGCCTCACTGGTAAATTCTACCAAGCATATTTTTGTGTGTGTGTTTGAGATATGTAAATTCTTAAAAAAATTTTTTTTTATGTATACAGTATGATGACATTCATCATTGGGAATTTGTACCTGTACATAATATACCTGGTTGTTATTTTTCCCCTTCCCCTGTCCTCCCTTCAACCCCTCTACCCCTCCCTATTTACAAAGACTTTGTTTCCGTTTTTCCCTTTTCTCATATTTTTTCCTTTCTCTTCTTTCCTTTCCCTTATCCCTACCACTTCCCCTTCTCCTTCTTCTTTGGACCTTTTCTTCCTATTTCACATTATCCAGTATACATTTTGATCCTTGTAGGAAAAGACTTCATGAATAAAACCTCAGTCACACATGAACTAGCACAAAGAATCAAGAACTGGAATCTCATCTTATTAAAAAGCTTCTGCACAGCAAGAGAAACCACCAACAGCATGAAGAGACAACCCACAATGTGGGAAAAAGTTTTTATCAACTGTTTCTCAGGCAAAGGTCTACTATCTAGAA
This sequence comes from Heterocephalus glaber, assembly GCF_000247695.1. The sequence goes on along the minus strand of NW_004624735.1, from coordinate 7,161,401 downwards.
TATATAAAGAACTTTAAAAAATCAGACCTCCCAATTTTAAAGACGTGATCCAAAAATGGGCATCTGAAATGGACAAATATATTTCTCAGACAAAGAAGTAGAAACAGCAAATAAACATGAAAAAAAGTTCAACATCACTAGTCATCCAAGAGATGCAACCGAAAACAATGCTGAGATTCCACCACACTCCAGAAAGAATGGCTGCTATCAAGAAATCAACCAATAACAAATGCTGGTGGGGTTGTGGGGAAAAAGGAACCCTTCTCCACTGCTGGTGAAAGTGTAGACTGGTGCAACTACTGTGGAAATCAGTATGGCGATACCTACCAAGCATTTAAAGATGAATTAAGGACAAGCTTTCTCAAATTTTTCCAAGTAATTGAAGAGGAGGTAACACTTCCAGATTCATTTTATGAGGTCAGTGTTACCATGATACTAAATCCAAATAAAGATATTACAAGAGAAAAGAAATGCAGGCCAGCATCCCTAATGATAGATCAAAAAATATTTAACAAAATGCTAACAAACCAAATGATACTTTAAAAGGATCATACACTATGAGCAAGTGAGATTTATCTCTGGAATGCAAGGATGGTTCAAAATAGGAAAATCAATTAATGTGATACTCTACATTAAGAAAATGAAGAATAAAAATTGCATGATCATCTCAGTAGATGCAGCCAAATCATTCAGCAAAATTCAGTGTCCTTTCAAAATAAAAGATCTCAACAATTTAAGTATAGAAATATATTTTAATATACTAAAGGCCATATAGTATAGGCCTACAGGTAACATACACATCAGTATGAATTTCATACCATTTCCTTAAAGCTTTTCTTGTAAGATCAAAGACTAGACAAGGATGTCCTTTCCCACCACTGTTTTTCAGTGTAATGCTGAAAATCTCACCAGAACAATTAGCTAAGAAAAAGAAATGAAAAGCATCCAAATCAGAAAGGGAGAAGTGAAATTGTCTCTGTTTACAAATATCATGATCTTATATGTAGAAAACTCAAAGATTTCAGCAAAAAACCAGTAAGTGTTAAAACCAATGTTAAATCCCTGATTCTTTTTTATTTTGGTACTGGGGATCGAACTTGGGTCCTTGTGCTTTTGAGGCAGGCAGTGGAACCACTGAGCTAAATCCCCAATCCTTAAAACCAATATTAAAACCAATAAATGAACATAGTAAAATTGCAGGGTTAAAATATCAGCATACAAAATTCAGTAACATTTTATATTGCAAACAATGACTATACAAAAAAGAATTATGAAAATAATGTCAGTTACAATAGCATCAAAACTAGTAAAATACTTAGGCCTAAATTTAACCAAGGAGGTGAAAGATCTGTACACTAAATCTGTAAAATATTGGTGAAAGAAATTGAAAATGATGCAAATAAATGGAAAGGCATCCCATGTACATGGATTGAAATAATTAATATTGTTAAAATGTCCCTACTACCCAGAGTGATCCACAGATTCAATGAAATCCCTGTCACAATTCCAATATTGTTTTTCACAGAAATAGGAAAAAAAAATCTTAAAATCTGTAAGGAGCCACCAAAGAACATCAATAGCCAAAGCAATCTTGAGTAAGAAGAACAGAGCTGAAAACAAAACAGAAGAACAAAGCTGGAGGCATCATGCTTCTTGGTTTCAAACTATATTTTGTAACTATCATAATCAAAACATCATGGTACTGCTATAAGGATAGATATTTAGAACAATGGAATGGCATAGAGAGGCCAGAAATAAACCTATACATATATGATCAACTAATCTTAGATAAGGACACCTAGAATATACACTAGGGAAAGGATAGGTCTTCAATAAAAGGTGTTGGGGATACTGGATATCCACTTACAAATGGAGTTGGACCCTTAACTTCGACTGCTGGGGTTGGACCTACTGTATGCGTGCCACAGTGGGCTGTTTGTCATCACTGAAAGCTCTAAGAGGTTTACCATCCCTGACTTAGACCATACACAAAAATAACTGAAAATGAATTAAAAACTTAAATCTGAGACTTGAAACTATAAAACTCCTAGAAGAAAATGCAGGCAAAAGCTCCTTGACTTTGGTCTTGACATTGAGTTTTGGAGATGACAATTAGCAGCACTGAGGCAATAAAGGCAAAAATAAACAAGTAGGATTACCTCAAAGTATAAAGCTTCAGTACACCAAAGGAAATATCATTAAAATGAAAAGACGACTTACAGAATCAGAAGATATTTGCAAACTTTATTCAAATAAGATAAAGGGTAAATATCCAAAATACGTAAAGAATTTGTACAACTCATTTGCAAAATACAAACAAGCTCATTAAGAATAGGCCAAGGACTTGAAAAGACATTTATTTGAGGAAGACATACAAATGCTAACAGGTGTATGAGAATGTGCTCTACATTACTAACCATCAGAGAAATTCAAGTCAAAAACACAATGAGATACCACCTCACACCTCTCAGAATGACTTATAAAACAAGACAAATTGCAACAAATGTTAATGAATGTGTGGAGAAAAGGAAGCAACTGCACACTGTTGATGGGAGTATAAACTTGTGTTTGTATGGCACATGTGTCCCAGCAGGCTGTTTGTTATCATTGGAAACTCTAAAAGGTTCACCATCGCTGTAAACTTTGAATGCTGTGCATATGGCTAAACTCAGTTGCTATGTTTACCTTGAGCTGATTACTTCTTGCTGGGTATTGATAATGAGCTAATTGGTGTTATTTGCTATTAAGATTTTTTCTTTCTACCTCTTTGCTAAACAATTTCTGACATTTTCCACTCCTCTAAGTTTTGTGTGCCCTAAAATATATATTTCTCTGAAAGTAGAAATCATGTATCAGAAATCTGGTTTTTCTGTTTTATTCCTAGCTACTTTCCTTGGAAAACATGCCTACAGTGTTGCAACATTCAGGAAAACAAGCCAGAGAGCAAATGATTGAATGATTTGAAGTTGCCTTAGCCATCTAATATGTCGACTTGGTACTTTGGGATCCTTGTCTCTGGGACAGAGGAACTTTTCCTTCCAGACTCTACATGGAGACAGGCAGGTTCTGGCGGCAGTTAAACAGCTCACTGTAGCAAGTCTGAATTTTAGATTTGGCACTTTGAAGTCTGACTTGGGTTAGTTCAGTGGCGGGAGGGCCAACTGGCTATCACACGACATGCCAGGGAGGGTCTTGTAAAGTCTCTCCCTACAGCCCAGCTACCACAACAGTGCTGACCCATAAATGACATGTCAGGCACCACAGAGTCCTATTCATAAACTCCTGTTTTTGGAAGAAAGGTCCAGAAACTAAAAATGAGCAGTGAGACAGTGACATCATAATGGTATTTATTATTTCAGGTTAGACTGGCACCTACTAAATCATTAAGGCCACAGGTAGGTTTTTCCACTTGAGGGAAGTCTTCTTTTTTCCCTAAATCTGGATTACTGGGAGGCGTGAAGCACACACATTCCTCTGAGTGCCAGTGTGGGTAAAATAAAGCCCCAAATGATTCCATTCCATTTTATTTTTACACATTCCCCACCCCAGTAGTTGAGTGGATTAGTTTTTTATAGGGCCCAGACTGGGTTAGGCTTGCACACAAGCCCTCCTGGCTGCAACTTTTAGTCGATGTGGTCACGACATGAGGAATATCTCAGGATATCTTGCTCCCAAAATGCCTCCTTTTGGGCCAGAATTCCCATTTCACTTAGGCCTTAAGCTCAAGCTTTCAAGGTTCCTATTGACACAAATCAATTTATTTGAAATACATAACACATACAGTTATTTGCCTTTTATCATAGGTTACTTTATGACATTAGTCTAACCTAGAACATTCTGAGGGAATGGGACTGGTGAATTTAGGTGGGGGAGGAAGAGGATGGAATGGAGCCAGTGAAAGGGCTCTGCCCAGGGGGTGCCCAGCGTGCTCACAGACAGAAACGTGTGCATGTGCGTGCATCCATATGCATGTGTGTATACATGTGTGCAGCGCATGCTGCAGGTGTGCATACACGAATGGGTGCACATCTGCACATATGTGTGCGTGTACATATGGATGTGTATGGAGTAGTTGAGATGACAGTGGGGAGAAGATGGAAGTTGTATCAGGCTATGAGATGGTTCAGATGTATCTTAGGACTTGAGAAATTTTATATATATATGCGAATTTTGTATCATCCTATCCTAAGCAAAACCTAGAAAGTAAGAGAGTGGTTAAGATAGATCATCTGAGTACTCAAGTTCCATTTTAGATACGGGAAAATTCTAAGGGCCTTGGGCATTTATAAAGTCTTTATTTTATTCACCATGGAGTGAAGGCTGGTCATGGATGGGAGATGCCAGAGAAACACAACTTTCTGAGCTCAGGAGTCAGTTAGGGGCCTGCCAAGATGGGGAGTCTTTTTTTTAAACTCGGGGTATGGCTTTCCTCGCCTTCAATTTCTTTCCCTGTCTTGCAGCAGCTGAATCATGACACTAACCCGGGGCCTGAAGAGAAGGATAAATCTATGCTTAGATTAATGATAATGCACTTAAATTTACATAACATGTCAAGTCCAGAAGAATCCCAAAGTACCATGTAAACCTCCTAGAAGAGCTGAAATGCAGCAGGCTTCCTCGGAGACCTCACAGATCTGGGCAGGTGGAACAAGAAGGCGACTCAACTTCTGTTTACTAACCATGGTAGCTACAGCAGCATGACTTCAAACTGGATGGTCAAGAAAGGACAAAGTGATCCACAGACTTTTTTGTTTTATGGTTGTTAAGGTTTTTTTTTTTTTCACTCCAGCTCAGAAATCTAGAAGAAATAGCTTTCTTTCAGTTTTGTGAAGAAGCTGCTGCATAGTTTAGGGCAAGAAGAGAATCTGGAAGAGGACTTTTCTTGGGCACATGGCTTTGTCACTGCTTCTCCGACTTATCAAATTCATTCGACCTTGAGATGTTGCATTTCTTTACCCTGTACCTGGTATTGCTCCTGGCTCAGGATCACTGGCTAAAGTTACAGTGACACCTCTGACCTCACCTAGGCATAGTCAGTCCCCCTAGTGGTGTTGATTTTTATGATATCACATATCTATTCGAGATTATAGTCCATTTTTAGCTGTATACTGTTTATTGTCTGTCTCTTCAGCTAGACTATGAACTGTGTGAGCCAGAACTATTCTATTCCCTGCTGCATGCTTGGTGCTGAGGACCAGGCCTGAGACTCAGAAATGTTCCATGAGATGCTGAAGATGACAAGGTGTGTGTGAAACGTCTGCTGCTCTTACTTCATTCTTCTGTAGGCTGAGGCTCTGGATATGGCTAGGGAGAGCCCTGTCTGCTGGTATTTGGGTGGACAGCAACAAGAAGGTGTCCAGAACCAGCTCACCTGGCACCTAATCTTGGGGTTTGTGCAAAGTCGACATTTTGTTGAATTAAATGGAATTTGTCTTTCAGAGAGGCCTCTGTTTAGGTTAGTCTGGGCATTTTTGATATGTTGGGTGTAGGAAGATAAAAGCTTTTCTCCTGCCTGTTCCTTTTCCAAAGGAGTTTTGATGCATGCTAGGGCCATCACAACAACTTAGGTCTTGGACTTTTTCCATTGGAAGAAAGTGAAGAGTCAACTGGATTAGGGTAACTCCTCCAAATGAAAGCAGAAGTACATGGAACTCAGCCTTCGAGAGCCCTATAACCTTTGGGCAACAGACACAGCAACCAGAAGCCATAGTATGACAAGGTGTGAGGTGCTATGAAGTGTAGGGCAGGTGGAGGGTCTTGGCAGGAATTTTCCTTGCTAGAGGGAAGAAAAGGGACATTGTAGCCGAGGGACCAGAAAGAGCAGACCCAGAATCAAACAGACTGTGGAAGGGAGCAGAGAGGATCCATGGTTGCTGGAGTCAGAGCCTGAGGAGATGATCTACCCCACCCTGGGATATGATCTCATTAGCTGTGCAGGACCAGGCCTGGGCCAGCACTTGGAAGCAAGGCCTCCCAGGGAAACCATGGCACTGCAGAGATTGATGCTGGTGATTCACTGAATGGCACATCTCTCTTTTGAGTCATTCCTGCATTAATGTTCTAGTACTGTGTGTGTGTGTGTGTGTGTAGTTGCTTATGAGTATGAATTGTGTGTGAAGGGAAATGGCTCAGTCTTCTGGGGAAGGAAAGACTGAACCTCTTGAATCTCTGGGACCTCTGGCAGATGGACATCCTTCTGGGGTCTATGGTGTGGGACTCTCCTTCTCCCCATTTGTCTACTTGCCTTGAAATGACCTGAAACTCCTGTATTCTGAGATGCTACTGCTACTTTTACATCAAGGGGAAATGCACACACAGACATTTCTTATGGCTGGGAGATATTCAGTGGCCAAAGGCTCAGGGTAGTAGATCCTTCATACTTCCGTACTAATGTAACCTTTTTTAGCCAAGTGATGATATCCAGGTCCCTCCAGGGCAGGGAGAATCCATACTGGCAGCTGTCCCTGGTAGAAAAGTGTGGTGGTTGTGGGATCAAGGATCACTAGAAAAGGCAGGCAATGGAAAGTGACCTACTGAGGGTCAGCGTGTGCCCCCTGAGTGACTCCCACCCTAAAGCATCTGTTGTGTCCTGTACTAGGCCAACTGTGGATCTGCTAATCTTGGATCTGAGCTGAGCATACTATTGTGACACATCTTCTCTATTAAATAAAGGTATTTCTTAATTGCTTTGGTCAAAATGATAATGGTTCCACAGTAAGAAAGTTCAGTGTGCTTCTTAAGCAAGCTGCTCTTTCCTCTAGGTTTAGCTGCTGTGCTTATATATCCTGGTCAAGGTGCTCCTGGGGCTTGGCTGGGGGTGAGTGCAAGGCATGCCCTGCTGCTAGCTGGGTGGCAGTGTGCGGATATCCACAGCCAACTTGGGCCATAAGCCCATCCATGAGGTTGTTCCCAGCAACAGGTAACTGGGTAGGAGGCCTGAGATCTGTGAGGTGGGAAAAGCTGACCTGCCCGTTCTGCGAGGTGGATACACTTTGTGTTCTAACTAATAAGGGGAAGGGGGCACACATCTAAATGTGCTCTTCTCTGTAGCGGGCAGATTTTCCTTTTCCTCCCTTGAATGAATACAGATTCTTACTATTTTAATATGAAATAGTTTGACATGCTCTTTGCCAGTATACTTGAAACGAAGACAGACCGATAGTAAGTTTCAGAATGATTTAAAAGACACTACATGGTAGCTGGAGGTGGGATAGTGCCAGTTATAGGGAGGGTGGATGGCACCCGTGCTCCATAGTTAGTGAATCATTTTACTTCCATGAGATCAGTGGCCCTCAAAACTGAGATCCCGAAAACATGACACCAGAACACCATCTATCTATATTCAAGTATAAGCAGGTCAGTTCACTGATGCAAACACTAGCTTTTGCTGTGACATTACTTGTTTGTGTATACATGTAGGAATTTTATAATTCTCTGCATGATTTCCACTGTGATTTTACTATGCCAAGCCTGCATATGCCACGTCTGTGAGTCAGTAGTTAAAAGATGAGTTTTTACATCTCTCGACTATGTTTGAATTGTAAACTATTACATCCATATGGAGATGAATATTTTCACCCATATGGAGAAGTAAATATCAAGAATCCTCCATGTGGTAACTGGGCAAATGTATCTAAACTTTTTCATTGGAAATGTACACCGTGTGAAGCCTTACCCCGGAAGTCCTAAATCCATTTTTGCGTTTTTACTCAGTATCCTGACTTTGTCGAGGCTGAAGGTAACCCTCCCTCCTTGTCTCCGGCACAGCCATTGAACTTGGAAATGCTGGCCCGTGTAGGGAGGAGTCCCCTAAATTACAAAATGCAGCGCTTGTCATCTGAGAAAAATGAAGCACCCCCAGCCGATGACTGATGGCTCATCACCCCCTGTACGTGCTTTATTAGCGGCAGATTCCTTCCTGTGTGGCTGTCTCCGGCGTGCCCAGGCCTGTGCGCTGACTCTCAACCCTCGGACCTGCTCCTGAGCTGACACTCACCTGCTTAAGCGGAAGGTTTGCTGCCGCCAACGAAGGTGTTTGGCAGGCAAGGAGTTGGAGGAAAATGCCAAGCCAAACAAGGTCCTCAGCATGAAACACCAAAGCGAGGTCCATATTGTGCTTTTCCGAGCCCTTAATAGCCTTGGGAAACTTCTCAGTACCGAGGCTGCACGTGGCGTGCATTCTAAATTTCTCCCCCTTCTTATACATTAGAGAAAGGAAAAAGAAAAAAAAGTGTTAAATTAGATACCACAGTGGGCCACTAGATGTCACTGCCTTCAATCTCTTCCTCGTCCCGCCTGACTCTTTAGGAGCCTAGAAGCCGGCCAGTCATTACAACGTGAGAAGGGCCCCTCAATGCGGGCATTGTTCCCGGGGATTGAAGCACTAAAGTGGTCCTCTGCCAGCGTGAACGTGAAGGTGAACAGAGCTGTCGATGGGAGCTCAAATTCCGGGGCCCGTCGCGCGGGCGCTGGGCCAGGGAGGGCGCTCCGAGCGCGGTGTGTCCTGGGCCACCTGCCTGCACGTGCTCGCCGGGCGTAGGGCCAGCCCGGATGCCCATGACGCCTGTCTGCCTGCTTCCACTTTGCAGACAAGGAAGTGGAGGGAAGGTGCCAGTGACAGGCACAGGAGCTCCTTTTCCACACCAATCAGGGAGGTACCCTGCGACGGTAGCTGAGGACTAGCCCCCTCCTGGGTGGGGCGCCACGCAGGCTGCAGAGCACAGGTCCTCAGGGGCAGGAACAGGGAAGGAAGCCTTAGAACCCACAACTAACGCTGCGCAGCTGCAGAAGGCACAAGCCCCCCAGGGGCTCCTGGGAAGGGGACACCCCTGGGAGGACCCAATGTATAGAGACGTAATTCTCTGGGGCAAAGATGACACCTCGGGGAAGAAGGCTGTTTTCCAGGTTGACATCAACCATGGCTTGTTTATTTTTCTGATAATGGTTTTGTATTTCTTAATTCAATCACTTGTTTCGCAGCCTCTCAGTTTTAATATCCCTTTCTGTTGTGCATAGTTAAGCTCACCTGAAGTTCATATTGGATGTGATAATATGAGTACCGGGGAAACAACCCACATTAGTCAGTCTGTTATAATCCAGCTACGGGGAGAAGGCAGGATGTCTACAACAAAGAGGCTAACAATGAAGTTGCAGGTTCCACGTTTTTCTTTGTACAAATGAGTTCCAGAGCATTTGTTACTGTGGGTGGGATCCGAGGTCTGTCGATTTCCTATTTCCTAGTTCAGGATGATGAGGGAAAGTCTGTCAGCCGTCTACAGAGGATGTGTGGCTGTTCCCCTAGGAGCAAGCCTTTTCGCTAAGGGGGCAGGGGTCATTTTCTTTTGCCCACATATCTAGGCTCTTAGGTGAATGAAAATTCTTTCTGCCAGGGGCACATTTGGACAGATTCCACTTTTTCTGTTTACTTGAAGGAATTAGTTGGATGACAGAATTCAAGAGTTTATCTAAAGCTGATGTTTGGATTGTGGCTAAGATAGTTCTAACTGGACCAAAGAGGATCCCACTGTGCAAAGGCAGATGGGAGATAGGAGCTGGGTACTACAGCCCTGAGCAGGGCTGCTGGGCAGGGTGCTTGTGTAGTCAGTCCATCAAATGAGGGCGCATTCACAGGAACAAAAGATAAGCAGAGCAAGCACTGTGTACCACTTACTCAAAGTAAACCTGGGATTCGTTCATCTAGTAAATATGGAGTTTGAGGCTGCTTTAGGCTGGGGGTACATCAGGGAACACAAGGATGTGTGCAGCATTCCTTCTTGTGGTAAGAGACACAAAATAAACCAAAGAAGCACACGATGTTGTGTATGGATTAGATGAGATATGCCCAGGAGAAATTAAAGAAGGAAAAGGGTTAGGGAGTGCAGTGTGGGACACTTCAGGGAGCCTTCAAGGGAAAATGACATTCATGGGGGATGTGACAGAGCAGAGACAGAAATGGCAGGAGACAGCATTCAGGCTGTGGGTTCTGAGGCCAGAGGCTGCTGGTGTGTTTGGGGACCAGCGAGAAGGCTGTGAGATGGGGAATGTCTCCAGGAAGTGTGCTGAGGTGGTCAGATCTCAGTGAGCACTTTTCAGTGGGAACACTTGAGGGGTGGAAGGCCTTAGAGGGAGGGGGTGGAGGCAGGAAGGGCGGGGCTCTGACTCCTGTTTAGAGGTCAGAGAGGGAGAGGGCTGAGCAGAGGGTGAGGTGGGTCAGGTGCAGTGATCTAGTGGAGAGGTCACAGTGGTTACACCTGGGAGATGGCAGGGGTGGTGACAGACGCGGTCAGTTTCTGGATATATTTGGATTCTCTGCAGGGCAGCCCATGCTGGGCCTGCTGGAACTAGCTTAGGAGGGTGGGTTGTTAAGTATTCAGAACTTGGCCACCTGGTGGCTGAATTATCCTAGGTGTGAAATCAATCATTATGGGACTCTTTACACCATGGAAGAAGCTGGACACATCAGAGCTCTTTTGTTTCCTAGAGCTGGTTTCTCCCATGTCCTGCATGGGAGCGGAGAGGCAGAGTGGCTCTGGCAGGGCAGCCCTTCTCACTGAGTTAAGTTTGCACTAAGCTGATGGACTCTAAGCTGATGGGCTCCAGGATGCTGCTGTGTTCCTGCTAGTTGAAATATTCTGCTGTTTGTGAAGGTAGTTCTGTGCTGAGTGGTCAGCCTTTCTATCCAGGGTGATTATATCTATTTCATGCCTCCCTAGGAAAAAATAGGTAGGAAATACGCCATATAATTAAAATAATCATGTATTTTGGTCCACACTGTCTTGAGGTGAATGGTGGTGGCTGGACTGTGATTCCTAACCGTCCCATCAGATGGACCTGCGACACTCTGACCTGTTGGGCGATGGGTATTTCTGTGATTTGTTTTGGACAGAAACGTGTCCTTGTGAATATTTTTCTCCTGACATTTTCCAACTGCTTCTCCTTCCATCCTAATCTGTACCTCCCAAGGATATCAGTGAGTTAAACAGTGTGGTCCCCAACATTTTGAAAAATACCACACAATACACCCAAAGTTCAATAGGGATAAGTTTGGCATTATCTGTGATTTTGACTTGGATATGTTTGGTTTACGATTCACCTTCCTTGTTATTGTGAACATCTGAGGTTAAATTTCAGGAAGAACTGGACTCTGACGCATTCTATATATGGTGCACTCTTTAGTGTCCAGGAAAAGTCTTGGTGCCCTTTAGAATGGGCAAGGCTAGAACAATTTAGAGCCCAAAGATCTGCTTGTCAGGGCCAATAAAAACACACTGGAAAGTCTACAAGAATTGACTTTTCTGTGAAGTTTCCAGAACTTTCACCTACTATGTGGCCTGGCACAGACAGCCCTCATCATGGGTGTGGGCTGGGCCAGTCAGGGGGTAGGGAGCTCAGGGGTGTGAGTCGACAGTAAGGGTTGAGGCGTGCAGACGTCCAGGCTCTGGAGCCAGAAAGTCCAGGCAACAGCTCCGTCTGGCCTTTGCACACTCTTGGATGGGGAAAATCAGGGTGCTGTCAGCCTCACTGTGGAGTTTGTAGGACTGGCTACTGTGGGCTCACATTCTGCCCTAGGGGTGAAGCTGTAGCTGCTAGAGCTTTTGGAGCTGGTAGTTTGGGATAAAGGCCTTTGGAGTGAGGTACACAGCTTTGAACATAGGCCAACCTGGGTTATTGATTCTCTTCTACCAACTCCGTGGCCCTGGGCAAGAGACTCATCTGCCTAGACTTTGCTTCCTTCTGGGCCAGAGTGCAAGAACAGGGTTCTGAGGGTGAGTCTTTAACATCCAGTTGGTGCTGGTGGAATCTCAGCAAAAAGTGCTTGGGAGTGTCCCAAGCACAAGAATGCTCTGTGGGGAGCATCCTTGATATTCCTAGTGCTAATATCATTAAGGGGTGGGAAACTCGCTAATATGCCCTGTGGGTAGATGCAGGATGGGGCACCTGCCACTGCCTTCAGTGGTAGTGACACAGGAAAGGACAAAAGGACAAAAGAGGACAAAAGAACCAGAACCCCAAGTGTGTGCTGTGAACGTGGCTGTGCCTGAATGCAAAGGGAAGACTGAGGAGGGCTAGCACAGGGACTAGCAGTGACTTCTTTTTTTTTTTTTTAAATTCTTTTATTGGTACATTTTAGGTATGCAACACATTTACGTTTCACATTGGGAACTTGTACCTTTACATAATGCATCTTGATTCTTATTTTTTCCCCATTCCCAGCCCTCCCTTCACCCCTCCACCCTTCCCTATTTACAAAGACTTTGTTTCCATTTTTTTCCAGTTCTCATCATTTTTCCTTTCCCTTCTTTCCTTTCCTCTACCCCTCCCACTTCTCCTACCCCTTTGGACCTTTTCTTCCTATTTTGCATTATCAATTATTCATTTTAATCATTGATACATTTTAGGTATACAATATAATGACATTCATCATTGGAAATTTGCACCTTTAAATAATCTCTCTTGGTTCTTATTTTCCCCTTTCCCCTGCCCTCCCTTCAACCCCTCCATCCCTCCCTATTTACAAAGACTTTGTTTCCATTTTTT
>NW_004624735.1:7083457-7126841 GCF_000247695.1 Heterocephalus glaber | reverse complement strand
ATTTTGAAAGATAGTTTTGCAGGGTACATCAACCTGGGTTGGAGGTTGTTTTCCTTTAGGGCTTGAAATATGTCACTCCAAGCTCTTCTTGCCTTGAGGGTTTTCATTGAGAAGTGTGCTGTGATTCTGATGGGCTTTCCTTTCTATGTGATTTATTTCTGTTCTCTAACTGCTTGTAAAACTTTATTCTTCTGCTGGTTTTCTGGAATCTTAACTATTATATGCCTATGTGTAGATTTTTTTATCATGGCTAGTTGGAGTCCTGCATGCCTCACTTATCTGTATGTCAAGTTCTTTCCCTTGCTTGGGAAGTTTTCTGCCATCACTTCTGTGAACATTTTTTTTATGTCATCTGAACTCTCTCCTGTTTCATTGACTCCCATCAGTCTTATTCTTCTTTGCATTGCCTAGCAGCTGTGTGATTGATTTCTCAAGGTCCCTTACTGTTTTAAAGAAAATTTTCTTTTCCTGGTCACTAATTGCAATCTTATCTTCTATGTCTGAAATTCTGTCCTCACATTGGCACATTCTGCTGCATAAACCTCCATTGGAGTTTTTAATCTCCTGGGCATGTATTTGCATCTGTTTTATGGATTCCATTTGTTTCCTATGTTGGGATTCCATCATGTTCCTCAGCACCTCTATTTTTTTGGTCTGTTTCCTCTCTAGCTTTATTAATCATGTCTTGCATTATGGCCACAATCTCTGCTGATATCTGAGAAATTATTTCTGATTTCATTTTTTCCAAATCCTTTTTCATTGCCAGTTCCGGGATTCCAGGTTCTTGAGTATCAGATTGTTCCATCTCATTTCCCTTTGGCATTGCTTTAGGTGATCCAGAAGTCTGGTTTTGAGATTTGTTTATGTGTCTTCTCATTTCAATGGGGGTCGGGGATGGAGGGATGTGTGTTGCTGGTGCTCACAAGGCTCACCTCCTCAGTGCCTGGGGTGGTGGTACTGCGGCCAGAAAGGTTCACCTTCTCTGCCCTGGGGGCAGCTCTGCTCTCCTGATTTTGATTTTCAACATATGGACATTGTTGATTTTGGGCACTCACTCATGTTGCTGCCATTGTGACTGTCCAGTGTGGTGCATATTGCATTTGGCTTGACTGCCCTCCCTTGTCTCTTGCTGTGTCATTACAGGAATGAGACTCTCTGCTTCTGGAGAGAGCAATAGGAGGTTTGTGGGGCTGGGACATCAGCTACAGCCATGGAGATGACCAAGGCTAATATTCATGAGGATCTAATTAGTGGGCAGGTGTGTGCAATGGTGGTCACCTTTGGCAGTTATGACCCTGGAGACTGGAAGAGTGGCAGCACCTCAGCTGTATGGGGTCTCTGTGGAGGACCTTGCCTGGCAGCTTAGAGAACAGTGCTTTGTGTCTAAGAGAGTGCTGTTGAGCACTAAGGGTTTGCTTACTGGTTTATCTTTAGGGCAAAACCAGTTAATTAGTCAGTCTGGTGAGATTGTTGCTTAGTTGATTGGACAACCTGGGAGTCAGAGGAAGTACAACTTGGTGGCCTAAGGATGTCAACAGTGGTAATCTTCAAAGATAATTTTTGCTGAGATTGGTTTGGAACTCTCCAAGTTAGAATCCCCTGAAGAATTTAACACAATACTGATGCTGGGCCTCATCAGCCAATTGGTAGAAATATATCCTTGAGGATGGAGCTGATGTGCAGATAGTTACTGAGTTGCAACAGTTCAGATTGTGATTTTTCAGTTTTATGACAGTATGAGAATGGTAAGCATTCATTAGAAACCATATTTCAAATTTGGAGTTTGGTTACAAAATTTGGGTTAGTAATACTCTGTTGAGATGCTGGGTAGTATCAGTGAGCCATGCTTCCCAGTCACCCATGGGACCATAAGGGTGAACAGCTGAAATTCTAAAGTGTCCTGTGTTGCTAAGCTGTGATGTTTGGTCGGTTAAGTATATCCAATGTATTTTTGATTTGCAAGTTTTTCAACTTATAATAGGTTTATCACGATGTAGCCTTGTCATAAGTCACGGGATGTTGTATGTATTGGCAAAATAAAAAATAAAATAAAAAGGGCTAAAAAGAAGTGTATGTAAGTCCTAGAGCAACCACAAAGAAAATAATTCAAAAAGTCATTGAAAGTATAAAATGTTATATTAGAAACTATTCACTTAAGCAGTGAAGGAATAATATAGAAAGAGAATATGAGACAAATAGCCATTAAAATATAAAATGGCAGATATAAATCCAAGTGTTTTCATAATTACATTAAGCATAAATAGATTAAACAATCCAATCAATTAAACAATCCAAAAAACAGAGCTTCTCATAATGAATAAAAACATAAGATCCAATTATATGCTCTACATAGGGAACACAATTTGGATTCAAAGATTCAGATCAATTGAAAATGAAATGATGGTAAATATATTTCATGCAAATAATAACCATAAGAAAGTTGGAGTCACTATAATAATATCAGACAAAATAGACTTTAAAACAAGTAAACAGTAAAAAACTGCTGCTAGAGATAGAGGGACATTTTGTAATAATAAAAGGGTCAATCATTTAAAAAGATATAAAAATTAAAGGGTCAATCAATTAAAAAGATATATATCTGAAAAGTCTGGGCGACCTCAGGAAGATGAATAAGAGACCTCCACCATCCAACACTGATTTTTAGCAAGCGTCTATAGAAGACCATGTTTTATAGAAGTGGGAGAGCAGCTGAGTGGTTTCAGCCTTACAGGGGAGCAAAACACCAAGAATGGGGCCAGGGATTTAGCTCAGTGGTTCTGCCACCTGCCCCACAAGCACAAGGACTGGAGTTCAATCCCTGGTACCAAAAAACAGAAAACCAAGAATGGGTGCATTGAAAAGGGTAAGAAGAGCAGTTTCACTTTACCCATGCCGCCCTCCCCCAGGCAGCACAGCTCAGGGCCAAGAGAGACTCTTTCATCTTGAGGTTTCTTCCAGGGAGAAAGGGAAGAGCAAACTGAGGGCCTGGTTCTCCAGCTGCCATGGTCTGAATGTTTGTGTCCCCAGAACCCATGTGAGACCTACTCTCCAATGGGATGCCATGTGACTGTGTTGAGAGATGGAGCCTTTGGGAAGTGAGTAGATCACAAGGGTGAAGCTCGTCTGCATGGGATTGAAGCTGATAGTGGTTCCCAAAGACACAATCCTGAATGCCATAATCCTGAGGGTCAAAATCCCAAAAGATCAAATTTCCTAAAGTCTAAAATCCCCTCAAAGCACAGTCTCAAAAGATTAAAATCCCAAATGTTGAAATCTTTAAAGCCCCAACCCCGCAAGCCTCACCTCCATGGTGGAGTGTGGGAGGGAAGAGCTGTGTGAAAGGGGTAGAGAGCTGAATTCTGGGAAAAGGATTGGCCACATGATTCAGCCATGATAAAAATTTCATTTTAAAATGCATCGTTGGTCTGCATTGGCATTCCTTCCAGCTGGTGAAACTCCAAGAGTATTAATGAGTTAAAGGTATGTTTTCCTGAAGAAGCCAGTGAAGTTGCTGATTGGATAAAAACAATTACGTGCATAGTAGGTTAAAAAGACTCTTACCCAATGGTGTTGCTGTTTGAACACTAGTAGTGTTTCTGCCAAATCTGTGGTCAGTATATGGGTGCCTGCAGAATGGATTTCCTCCTGGGCCAGGGATTTAGCTCAGTGGTTTCGCTGCCTGCTGTGCGGGCTCAAGGACCCAAGTTCGATCCCCGGTACAAAAAAAAAAAAAAAAGAATGGATTTCCTCCTACTCAAAACAACACAGAAGCATGGCACAGAAGATGGGAAACTAAAGTAGAAATACACTGATATATGGAATCAAGGAATTTAAAGATCGGCATCACATAGAAAGTGAACGTGAACCTCTTTTCTAAGGAAAGCCACAACCTAAAAGAAAAAAATGTAGCTCTTCATTATGATGTCAGATTCAAAATATAGTCACAGGTTGTGAAAGTTGGCCAGCTCTTATGGACTACCTTGGTGTCATTGCCATAATCTATCCCTATAATACACTTTTTAATGCAGTGAATTTTCTCTTTAGTTAATTTTTTGCACTATTTTAAATCATCAGCATTGGTTTTTATAATTCACTGTGCTGTATATATTGCATCTTTACATCATTTCCAATATAGAAATATAAACTGTGTAAAGACTCTTAGAGAGTTCTAATTTGTTGTATGCCTTTTTTTGTGTGAAAATTTGACTTTGCTAAAGTACATTATCACAATATTGACTTTGTGAATAAGCATTGTGCATGTATGTCAAAACTTAAAACTTGATAAATGAAGATGTAGCCTTTTCTCTAGGTATTTGTGAAAGAAAATTTCTTGAGATCTTGGCTCTTTCAATGACTACATATACAGTGATGACTGCAGTTACAAAGCTGGGTACACACAATTACTAACCAAACCAATCTGCATAATACGTTTTACCTTTTACCTATTTCGTTATGCACGAGCTTTTATTTTGTTCATGACTTATACCTGTGCAGCTGTTGTTAGCATACCTGAGTGTTTATGAGAGCAAAAATACATATATTGTTCATTTTATTGTTTAAAGTAAGCAATGAAGTGTTCAGCTGTGCTTTTATGTTTCTCAAATCTCCTTTTAAAAAAATGTAAATAGGTGTCTTTTAAAAAACTTTATTATTAGCCTGGCATGGTGGCACATGGCTGTAATCCCAGCACCAAGGAGGCTGAGGCAGGAGGATTGCTGTGAGTTTGAGGCCAGCCTGGGCTACATAGTGAGTCAAAGGCTAGCCTGAACTACATATCAAGACCCTGTCTTGAACAAAGAAAGCCCCCAAATTTATTACTATTATTATTGTTATTTTTTTGTGGTACTGGGGATGGAACACAGGGCCTTCTCATTGAACTATAGCCCAGCCCTTTTTTATTTTTCATTTTGAGACAGGGTCTTGCTAAATCACTAATTTTCCTAGGCTGGTCTCGAATTTGAGATCCTCCTGCCTCAGCTTTCCCAGAGTGACATTTGGAGTTATGGCTCTCTGCATTATGTCTTTTTGGAAGATGTCTTTTGGGATTATGGCCAAATCAATAAAAATATGTCATACAAAAATCTGTGTATGTGATTGTAGTATCATACTCTTCACAGTGTCTTTATATGTAATTGCCCAAAACTGAGAAAAATCAAAATGCTCCTAATAGATGATTAAATAAACTGATTTATCCATACCATGGAATACAACTCAGCAATAAAAAGGAATGAACTAACAATCCATGCAATATTCTGGATCATTCTCCAGAGAATTATACTGAATGAAGAAAGCCAATATCAAAAGTTCACATGCTCTGTAATTTCGTTTATGTAACGTTCTCAAATGGCAAAATTATAGAGATAGAAAATAGATTAGTGGCTGCTAGTGGTTGGGGTGGTGGGGGAGGGGTAGACATGATTATAAAGGGGCAGCACAAAGGAGATCTTTGTAGAGATGGAATGATCGTGATTCTTGATGGAGGCAGTGGTTACATGAATCTATGTATTAGATAAAATAGCACAAAACTAGCATACAAGTTGTACCAATGTCAATTTTCTGGTTTTGATTTTTTTGTTATTATTATGTAAGATGTAACCACAGGGCATAACCGGGCAAGGGTACAGGGACCTCTCTGTACTATCTTTGCAACTTTCTGTAAATCTATCATTTGTTTGCATAAAAAGGCTTTTGTGAAGCATAGTTGGCAGCCTATAAGGCAGCCCCCAGGATCCCCTCCTGTTTTCATGCCCTTAGGTGATCCTCTCCCCAGGAGCGTGGGCCCAGTTTAGTGACTCACTTATAATGAGTGGAATTCAGCAGAAATGACACTGGCTTATAGAGCCTGCAGCTTTCTTTTGAGGCAACACCTTCATTCCTCCTTTCTTCCTCTGGGGGAGGCAGAGGCTCAGACAGCAAAACTGGGTGACGTCTTCAGCCAAAAGCCAAAAAGGACAACAGCCAAGAGGGTCCAGCTTTGAGAATCAAGCCCAATTAATCCCAAGGTGACTGCAGCCCAGCAACCCACTGTGAGCTATGCCTGGCCAGGGCATTCAGAGTCCCTGTTTCCTAACACCCATAAAGTGGACAATGAATATTTATTGGTTGTTCTTAGCTGCTGAAACACATGAACAAAACAAAATGACAATAAGAAGGGCTGTGAAATATAAATATGTGAGATATACTTGGGATATACTTGGGAGAAAGTGGACAGGCCAGTCCCATGGACTTTATCTTTTCAGGAAAGCAGTAGAAAGTGAGATGTGGTGTGTGTGTGATGACTGCCTCAGAGGAACTCTGTCCTAGTTACTATCCTTGGGACTAAAATGAAATACCCTATACTCACAACTTAAAGGTTTATTTTGGCTGACAGTTTCAGAGGTCACAGTCCATGCATGGCTAGCCCAGCTATAAGGGAGAAACAGCAAGGTGGAAAATCCTGTAGGAAGAAAGCTGCTTACCTTAGGTGGCCAAGAAGCAAAGAGAAAGGAGGAGATAGACCTTTCCAGGTCAAGCCCCCAGTGACCTGCCTTTTCCAACCAGGCCCCACCTCCTGACAGCATATTCAGCTATGGGCCCCCATCCAATCACCTTGCAAAAGGCCCACCTATGAGCACATGATGATTTTGGGGGAGCGTTCTTCTAAACCATAACAGCTGCAAACTCAAGCAGAGGAGTCAGGACTCCACAGGAGAGCCATGGGTGCTACTGCCTGTGAGTAGTAATGTGAGGAAAATGCTCTCTTTAAGAAACCATGGCCTGAAGGGGACATGGGCCAGATTGGAGCGGGGAGAAGCTTGGCTCCAGCAGTTCACTGGGGAGGCTGCCTTAGTGGCCAAGGAAAGGTGAGAGGGCAGCACTGAAAAAAAAGGAGAGGACTAAACACAGACTGCCAAGGACACCCAACAGGTCCAGGCTGTCAAAGTTAGCTGAGTTTGTGCTTTGGACACTGCTATTATTCTTCACGTTGTTAATAAAACAACGGTGCTTCATGTACAACGTGGCTACTTAGCTTGGAAGAAAACTTACAATTAATTTTCCACTTCCTGCAATGGTTATTCATGTTGGCCCTGTTGACATCCTGTGTCAGGACACAGCACAGCAAAGCCGGCCTTCTGGAGATCCTACATGTGCCTACATCTCTCCAGGACTTCCTGGGTTCTGAGTGGGCCACCCTGCTCCTCAGCACCTGGCTCTTTTACTGCTAAATCAGAATGGTTATGAGTACCTGTTCTGGAGTCAGACGGAACTGTTTCTCATCCTGACCCGGGCTCTGTGACTGCACCCAAGTTACTCTGACACTCTCAGGTTAGTGTTTTTTTGGGGGAGGGGGAATTGATCTCGGGACCTTGTGCTTTTGAGGCAGGTGGCGGAACCACTGAGCCAAATCCCCAGCCCTCAGGTTAGTTTTTTTGGGCTGTGTAATAATAGAAGAGCCCTATCTCCTTAGGAGCCCTGGAAGGGCTAAGAATGCTGTACACAGCTGTTCACACACTCAGGTGTGAACAGGCCCTCAAAACATGGGTGCTTTGTTGAATCATGAATTCTGACAAAGGGTTATATTTTATTTCCTAAGAAAAAGTTGCGTGGATGGTGAGGACAATGTGAGACCAGGTAGCTATAAAGGAACAAGTCTGAAAAAATGGGGACTATGTTCTGTTCCTGATTCAACATGGATGAGTCTTCAGAGAGGTTTTTCTCTGTCCTTCCTGGAGAATAGTCCACGCTGACTTGTCATAAATTGATAATGGCGGCACTTTGGAAGCCCTTGGAGTGCCACATTTAAATGTTCCATAGGTTTCAATATCGCTCCCTGAAGTACAATATGTCCAATTAAAAGGTTAATGGTCATTTCTGTCCCTGGAAGGAGAAAAGGAGCAAGAAACCACTCATTAGTAAGATTCTGGAGAAGAGGTCTCTTGCATTTATATTCTGGTTCTTCAAGCAAAATGTTGGAGGAGGGTCTCCTATTTTTTTTGTTTATAAATAAACAGAGTTTGGCCCGGAAAGAGCCAACTATTAGTAAATCACCCCTTGTCTTCATAAAGACTACAGGGTTAATTGAGCAAAATCCATCCTCCTATTGGCTGAGCTTTATGCTCTGTTCCTTTGCTCAGTTTGGAGTCAAAATGAATATTTAGATTTTTCTTTGTAGTACTGGAGATGGAATCCAGTGTACAAGAAGCTACATCCCCAGCCCTTTTTATTTTTATTTTTTTTAAATTTTGAGGCAGCATCTTACTAAGTTGCCCAGGTTAGGTTTGAACTTTTGATCCCTCTGCCTCAGCCTTCCAAGTAGCTGAGATTACAGGTGTGCACCACCCTGCCTGAATTTCTAATATTTCATGCATTGCATTGATTATTTGAGTATGCGCATATGTATGATCAGTTGCTTAATAATGAGGAAATCTGTTACAATTAATAATGTAACTTTTGTCAGAGATTTACTGAGTGCTCTCTCTCTCTCCCTCTCATTTTCTCTCCTTTTGCTAGCTACTTGAGTTAAAATTTAAAACACTAATTAGACATGGTTCAGGCTTTAAGAACTATACAGTCTCCTGAAAGGTAAGGTTTATGCATTAAGGCTATTCTAAGAAATAATAAACAATGAAGTGCAATTCAGCGTAGAAAGGAAAGAACACATGCTATGAAATTTCAGAGGCAGATAGATTATTTCAGAATGGAACCAAGGAAAATTTCATAGGAGATGGGCTGGATTTGAGCTTTCCCTGAAGGCTGGGCAGGATATGGACAGAGGAAAGAAATTAACTTGAGTGGGAGTGGAGAGGGGACATGTGACATAGCAGGCTACGAGGATGAGAAGGAGAAGTGAAAATTTTGCTGCCAATAGAGAGTTTGGATGTCAGACCAAGGACATTAGATTTTATTTGTCAAGCCAGGAGGAATAGCAGCAACTCTGTACACACTGATGTGTTGGGTGTGGTATTTTAGGACACTTGTAGCAGTGGGGATTGATGAATAGATGGTGCCTGTCTTAAGAGTTCTCAGGCCACCATCACAAAGCACCACATACTGGTAGCTTACATTGGAGTTCTGGAGGTGGAAGGTCCAGTGTCAAGGTGCCAGCAAGGCTGGTATCCAGTGAGGGTCCCCTTTGGGTTGCAGATGGCACCTTCCTGAGATGTGCTCCCATGACCTTTCCTCAGTGTATACAATTAGGCAGGGCGAGAAGGAGAGCCTCAGATGTCTTTCTTATGAGGACGCTAACCTATCCGATCAGGACCCCACCCTTAGGACCTCACTTAGTCTTAATTACTCCCTTAGTAGCCCTACCTCCAATTACAGCAACACTGGAAGTCATGAATTTTAGGAGACACAAGTGTGTAGTCTGTAGGAGGGACTAAGGCTGAAAATAAGAAAGCCAGTTGAGTGTAGTTGTGATGGTCTAAGAAGGAGTGAGACTGGGTGGACGGTGGGAGGGAGGCAGGGCTGGGCTGGCGGAGCTGGGTGGTGCCAGGGCAAGACCATCTCCTCCTGCAATGGCAGTGAACCCTCCCCTGGTCCTCCTCATACTTCTTCAGTCATGTATCCCTCAGGACCATGTAAGCAGGAGGCCACCTGTGTGGTACATGCAGAGTGAGGGAGGTGGAAGGTACTGCATGTTTCCCTCTGAATTGGAATGATACAGGAGTGATTCAACATTTTACTTCTAAAGGTTGGCTCGTTGTACTGAGAGATGTCTAGAGCTGCTAGACAAATGGAAACTATCACAAATGGAAACTATGTTCCACAACTGGGGTCAGAAAATTTCTGCAAAAGTCAGGTGAGAACTATTTTAGGGTTTGTAAACCAAGGGGTAATATCGAGGATATAATATCGGTGCTTATCTAACAAGAGAGAAAACACATTTCTATAAAATTTTTATTGACAAAATTAGAAATACAACAGTTGCATGCAATGTTTTGTAATACAGGTCTACTAAGAAGAAGGAGATTCTTTATGGAAGGATAGCATTCGCCTAAATGGAGTTCAAAATCAACCAGAAATGTTCATCTCTTAATGCTGACTTGGAGTGAGATTTTATGTGTTTCACCTTTGAAAATGTCTTTGTACACTGCTAGTTACTGCCAAGTACTGTCATATCCACGAGAATATGATTTTCACTGAAGACATTCATCACTTGGAAGGCACTGATCGAATTCCATCAGATTCAACTCTTTATATGTGCCTTCAGTATGTCATGATATTCCACAGTTAATACTGCCTATGAAAGAGGATATGAAGTTATTTGATTATATAGTTTAATAGATTTTTGAAAAAAATTATTTAATGAATGCTCTTTAATATAATTCAAAAAATAAAAGAAAATAATTTAATGAACCACAAATACCTAGATTCTGGAATTAACCATTGCCTCTTTTTCCTTTTCTTTAAAAAAATTATCTTGGAGCAAATCATGGATGTCACGCCGGGTAACTCTTACCTACAAAGTATGGACTTTGTGTTACTATTCCCTTAGCAAAGAAAAAATCTAAATACTTTTAATTGGAAAGTTTTATGTTTTCTTCTCTTGATATCTGGCACTGTAGGGCTTGAGAACAAGATCACATCCTGTTATAGAAGAAGAAATGCAGCCACCTTTTCTGTGCATATCTAGCTGTGGAAGTAGTTAGTCTTCTTACTTTTATATGCCATTTTAAAAGGTAGTTTAAAGGTAGCTTTTAGCTTTGAGCTAATTACAGAACCCCAGGAAGTTGCATGGAAATGTATAGGAAGGCCCTGTGCACCCCCTCCTCCTAGCATCCCCAGTGTTATCATCTTGTATGCATATATGTTGGTGTGAACCAGAAAGTCGATATTGTTTCTACCCCTGGAGTGTATTCAGATTTCATTAGTTGTGTATTCACTTGTGTTTGGGGTTCCATGCACCATCACTGTGTGCTATTTTGTACAATCACCACTGCAGTCAGGATACTTAAGTGAACTATCACTACTGCAAGGTACCTGTTTGTACAATACATATGCTTCCATCTCTATCCATAATTCCTAGGGATCACTAGCTAATTTTCCCCCTCTATAATTATTTTATTTCACAAATGTTATGCAACATGGATTTGTGCAGGGTACTTTTGAGACTGGCTCCTTTCCTCCAACACATCATCATTTCCTTGACGTTCCGTCTATGTTGTTATGTGGACTAGTAGATTTACTTTCTTATTGCTGAGTAGTATTCCACTGTCTGGATATACCACAGTTTATTGAACCTCTTATCCATTGGATGATATTTGGTATTTTTGAACTTTGGACTATTATAAATAAAGCTGCTAAAATATTCATGCACAAATTTCTGTGTGAAAATATGGTTTTTTTTGTTCTAGAATAAATGTCCAAGTGTGTAATTATGGGCCATACACTAAATTCACTTTTAAGTTTAAAAGAAACTGAAAAATATTTTCCAGAGTGACCATATCATTTTATATTCCCAAAGCAGTATATGAGTGATCCAGTTTGTCTTATCCTTGCCACATTTGAATCGGTATTATTCTTATTTTAGCCATTCTAATAGGTGTGTAGTGATAGCTCATGGTGGGTTTTTTTTTCTTTTGTACTGGGGGATCGAACTCAGGATTTTGCGCTCGCGAGGTAGGTGGCAGAACCACTGAGCTAAATCCCTGGCCCTCATTGTGGTTTTAATGTGCATTTTCTAGCAGGTAATGATGACGACGACCTTTTTGTGTGTGTGCTACCTCAATAGCCTTTTGTCTCTTCCTTGTCTTCCTCCCTTTCTCCCTCTCTCTCTCTGTCTGTCTGTCTCTCACCCCCTCCATATAATATTTACAAAACTTTGAATAATGTGTAGATCTCATTTCTATTTTGGTCCTTTTCTCTTCCCTACTTAAAAACATAATTGTTTTAAGTATTTCCTTTGTATACATTGAATACCACATCAAATGTGGTTATAGATTTTACTTCAACCATAAAATATGATTAAAGTAACTCATTAAAGGATAATTTATTATATTTACTTATATTTTTATTTTCATATTGTTTTTCTTTCTTAAAATTTCCAGTCTTCTTTTGTTATCATTGTCTTTCTGCTTGGATACTTTCACTGAGCCAATCTTTTAAGGTGGGTATGCTAGTAACAAGTTACTCTAGTGTTTTTTTGTCTGAGGATTTCTTTATTTCCTCTTAATTTATCAAGGATAGTTTACCTAGGTATAGGATTGACAGTTGACAGTGCTTTTCTCTCAGCATTTGAACAATGTTATATCACTTTTCTGTGGCCTCTGACTTCAAATGAGAAATCTGCTGTCATGAACAAATTGTAATGTGTCATGCCTCTCTGACCGCTTTTAAGATTGTTCCTTTTTAACTTTCATAAATTTATTTGTGATGTGTCTTTCCAGAGCCTTTTTTGATTTATTATACTTAGGTTTTTCTCAGCTTCTTGAATCTGTAAGTTTATATATTTTTATCAAATTTGGGAAATTTTTAGTCCCATACTTCTTTGTCCTCTCCTTTGTCCTCTGATAATATGAATGTTAGATCTTTTGTTATTATCTTACAAATTCCTAGCACTCTGTTGATTTTTAAAGTCTAGCCCTTCCCTGTTGTGCAGATTACGTCTGTAGACTTAATTTTTGTTTTCAAGTTTGCTGAACATGTCATGTGTCATTGCCCCTCTACTACTGAGTTCATCAAATAGTTTTAAAATTTTGGTTATTGTGTTTTTTAAATTCTACAATTTCCATTTGATTCTTTTAAAAAATCATTTCTTTCCTGAGATTTTTGATTTTTGTATGTTTCAATAAAGTTGTAATTGAACATTGAAGCATTTTTTATAATGATTAGTTAAATATCCTGTACCAATAATTCCAATTCCTGATTCATTTCCGTATTTGTGCTAGTTAATTGTCTTTTCTTACTGAAGTTAAGTTTCTATTGGTTCTTGGTATGACTTTTTTTTATTATGTTAGGAGATGCTCCTCCTATTTTAGCAAGAAGTCACCTTGTGTGGTGTTAGTGTTTAATTTTAGTCTACTTTTGTTGGCTCTAGTTCTATATTGTTTAGTTTTCAGAACAGTTGCAGTGCTTTTTTGATTCAACTCATTCTTTCAGTCCTTCAGGGGCCTCTTTCAATTCTTCCTGGCTGTGCCTGGAGGGATGGAAGGCGCTTCTCTGGACGGCCTGTGTTGCTAGCCCACTTCTGGTACTGAGTGGCAGAAGCTTAGAAGCTGCTGCAGGGGAGTCTCCCATGTACTTGGGTGGAGGGCAGGCAGTGGAGGATGCACCCCGTGCTGCACCTGCAGGAGGATCTGCCTGACTGCGGGCTTCCTGGTTATGCAGTAGAAGTTGGGGCTTCCACCAGAATTCTGTCGGGCTTCTCCTTTCCCAGTCATTTGGCTGGAGAGTAGATTGGGAAAGATTGTTTTGTCTATATGTGTTAGCGGTTCTGAGTTGCAGGCCTCTCTGGTCCTCTTGGAAATGCAGGGAGCTACACTATTTCCCGAGTCTTGAAATCCCTAGTCAGTTACATTTTTCTTTCCAGGTTTTAGAGTTTCTTTTATCACTGTCTGGTTTTTCAAAAAATAATTGCCAGGGTTATTTAGTTGTATTTAAAGGAGATTATCAAGGGAAAGTGGATATGTACCATCTTGTTCCAGATCTGGGATGTGTAACTGAATTTTGAATAATAGAATATTACTTTGCACTTTGCAATGAACTGTGAGAATTGCTACAACTATAGTATGAGATAAAAAATACTGCATATTTGTATGTAAATAGAGATTTCATTTCTTGTTTTAAATTTTAACAACACAAAAAGTATACAAACCATCCTGACATTATTTGTGATTTAAAAATATTAGTTGTGGAAATGGCTTTATCAAATTATAAGTGTTGTATATAAGTGCTATTTTGCCTTGTCATTTTAGGTTGAATTTATTAATACACTTGATCAAATTTGCAGCAAAAGTTGATTTTCAAAGCCATTCAACATTTGATAATAGGGTCAAGGGTGGTTCTCCACAAAGCACGTTCTTAGCTTGGACCATTTAAAACAAGTTGGAGGCCTTAGTATGCATATTCTGTTCTACAACAACTTTTGCCAGTGCTGTGCTGGTGATTATTTAATGATTAGATCTGTGGGGAGTTGAAGGCCTGGTTTTCTGTGTTCCCTGATTTCTGTGGTGAAAAGACTCATGTAATGACTGATTTCAAGCTACTGATGTGATGTCACCAAGTGAGGTGTTGTGTAGAAACGTGCACAGTTGTTCTTTTGAGCGGGGATGAGCAGTCTTTAGCATACATTCATTCGAGAGCCTCTGAGGGACCCTTTAAGGAAACTGTAGTATCTCCACCACACACACAGTGAAAAGCTGCAATAGGCATCAAATTTTTGACAATTGTTCACTTAGCATTCCCCCCACCTTTAAAAAACATGCACACCTACGGAAGCATTGCTTTCTGCACGATTTCATTTTAATGGAACAGAACTCAGGAAAGAAATAAATCAGATTTTTACTTTTCTTCACTGGACTGAAAAACTGGTTTCACCAACCCCACTATTTTCTTTATAAGCAAATATTTACTTTTGGAATGATGAGTCCTGCACACCTTGTGGTAGTTAATACCATCTTTTAAATGATGTTTCTTTATGTTATTTACAGAGGCATTAACCTGGCTTGAGTTTCTGACAAAAAAAGTAATGTTTGTTTCAAATATCTTTTGTGACAGCATCTGTTAATATATCAAAGCAGTAAAGAAACCCACCTCTTTAAAGTTGGAGATATTGAGTCAGCTGTTTGCTTCATTGCCTGTGAACAGATGCATGGCCCCCACCATCAGTAGGGTCTTGCCCTCCTGGAACATGTGGTAATGATTGCTCTCTTCACATGTTTCCAATTTCCTGAATTTCTACCCTATGTGCTCCTGTAGTGCATTTTCTGCACACTGCTATGGTACTGGTAGCTTAGTACTTTGTATGTGTTCCATAGACTCCTGTGTCTGTCCATCCAGACCTGCCCTCTGGGAGATGGACTCTACGAGGACTTACCCCTTCCTGCCAAGGCAAACTTACTTCACTTGTGTCCTGTGCCATGGAAACTTCCACGATAAAGAAAGAGTCCGGATTAGAGGACAGGTACTGTGCCTCCAATGTAATTGCATTATTAATAGAGAATTTTAGCCAGGCGTGGTGGCACACAGTTGTAATTCCTGCTCTCTGCAAGGCTGCAACAAGAAGATGGCAAGTTCGGGTCCAACATGAGCAACTTACTTAGTGAGGCCTTTCTCAAATTAAAAAAAAAGTAAGAATAACCCAGGCATGATGACGTAGGTTTGTAATCTCAGAAGGTGAGGAAGGAGGATTGCAAGTTCCAGCCCAACCCAGGCAACTTAGCAACTTGGTGCAACCCTGTCCCAAAATAAGGAAACAACAATGATGACGACAACAACAACAACAACAACACAACAAGAACAAAACCTGGGGATGGAGCTCAGAAGACAAAAAAAAAAAAAGGATATTTATGTATTTAGTTGTTTTTACATTCTTCAGCAACTTTATTCTGGTGAGATTTACATGAAGTGTGAAAGTGTATAAAAACATGAAAAGTGACAATTTTATTGTTTGAGAATTAAAAATATACTTCTTATCCTTTTGTTTTGTATAAAGGCATTGTAGCTTTCCTGTTGGACTTCCTTGTTTAATTCTTTTAGAAATAAACTCAGTAAAGGATCTAAAAAATAAAAAAAAAAAGGAAAGGGAGAAGAGAGAGCTCTTTGATCTCAGTGAACGTTAGAAGGTCTGGAGCTGAGCAAACTGATGGCGCTGTCCTTCAGTCTGGATTTTCAAAGCAACTGTTGACTTTTGTTGCTTCCAAGGCTGATTGGAAGCTTGGTGCCAACCATGTGAGAAGATGCCGTGGTCTTTGTTGCCTCCTTTATAAACTGTCTGTCATATGGGGCCAAGACAGAGTGCAGTACTAGGAATAAGGAAGTTGCATTTCATCCCTGGGCCTGCTTTTGACCCAAGAGTCTGCCAGGTCTTCCATACTAGCTTTTCATCTTGGGAAATGGGTTAGAACTCTATTTGTGGGAGAAGGTTTGAAAATCCTCCACTGAACCGCTTTGTTCTCACCTTGTCAAAGACCTGAGGAATTATCTGCAGGGTCAGTGGAGAGAGTGTAATGGATGTGGCAGAGCAGGATCAGGACCCCCAAGTAGGTGGTCATCTTTGAGATGTTGGCTTCCTACCTCATTCTCAGGTACACTGCCCCTATTGGTGCTCTGTGACTGACATTTATAATTAGAGGGTCCCTCCTTGTCCTTAAGGGTCTATTGCTTGTGAAATGCAATCTTCCCAGAAAGAAGTACCACTGTCTTTCAGGATGATCAGTGATTGAATTCTTGATGACCTTTTAGCTCATTACATACGTTCCAGAAGACTAAAGACAGGAGGAAGGGGAGGAGGGCCCAGCAGAGAGGGAGGGGTGCCTGAGCTGAGTGGTAAGGCAGAGCTGTCTTATGACAGATGAAGGACAAACTTGACCATTCACACTGTTGCTTCTGGTGAGGCCTCTGAGGAGCAAAACCATATTAACTAGTTCAGTAAGAGCTGTATCAAAGGAAGATTGGATGTGAGCATTCACCTGGAGGAAGTAAGTAGCACATCCACCTAGATGATCTTTGTTTTCAAGGAGTGTGAATTTTATTCTGATTAAAACAGATTTACTGACTTAGTATAGCCATAGCCTTCCTCTCTAGCATTTACCACACGAAAATGCCAAATACCAGAAAGGTAGAACGGGATTAGACTGGAAAAAGAAAGAAATTTGCTTTTTAAGAGATGTCCGATCACCAGAATTTCCAACACCTACTATAGTTTCCTTCACGTAAGTGTATATAGTGATTTCTTGTGCAGAACAGTACTTCTGAGGCATTGCATGATTCTGACTTCTCAAGGGAAGGTTGAACCACACTTACAGGATTGTGCTTGGGGGAAAAGCTAACATTTATGAGCACCTGCTTAAAGTAGGAGCTTTGCCTGTGCTCTCATTTAATCCTAGGTATATTAGCCAGGTTCAGCTGCTATGACAAAATACCATGACTGGGTGGCTTAAACAACAGAAATTCATTTCTCAGCTCTAGAGGTTCAGAAGGCTTACCAATATCAAGATACCAGCAGATTTGTCATCTGCCGAGGGCCCTTCAAGGCTTATAGATGGCAGCTACCTTCTAACTATGTCCTCATTTGGTAGAGAAGAAAGTGAGTGTTCTGGTGTCTTCTTCTAAGGCTACTGTCTTAGTTACTTTTCTTGTTGCTGAGACAAAATACTTGACACTCAACGTTAAAGGAGAAAAGGTTTATTTCAGCTCACCGTTTGTACAGGTGCCAGTTTATAGTCAGCTGGTTCTAAGTCAGGGCAGCATGGAAGAGAGGCATTACAGGGGAGAAATAGTCCATGGCAATGCATAGGAGGCCCTGAAGCAGCAGCAAGCCTCCCTGTCCCTTTTTTTTTTTTTTTGATTCCTTGTCATTTTTATTTCCAAACAGAAATCCCTATATAAACAGTCAGTCTATATTAAATTTGTGATGGTGTTAGTCTTCTAAACCTCTTTTACAAATAAAAAAAGGGAAGATGTAAAATAATGGGATTTGCTTGGTGACTATTAATTGCGAAATTTCTTCTTCTTTCTGAACTTTTTTTCTGCTGCATTTGCTGCTTTTTCAGCCATGATCTCTGAGTACTTCCTTTGGTTATATCTTCTGAACTCAGAATCAGCCAGTAGTTCTTCCACAATAGTCCTTTTCCTTTGCTTCTTGGGAATTCGTGAATGGTAGAAATCAGCTGGATTGTCAACAACAGTTCCAATCTGGAAGTACTTAGGAAAGCCATCTCAGGCATTTTTCTTGTCAAATCTTTTTGGGTACATGCTTGCTCTCATCTCCAGAGCTTTGAGATCATTTTTAAGTTCATCAGTCAATTCTGGAGCTTTCATTCCAAACCAACCATCACCTGCAGTTTTTTGTCACTCTTTCCTGCGTTTTTTCTGAAGTTGATGCTTTGATTCACTATATGGTGAGACACAATAGTTTTTTTCAAAATCAGATGTAATAACAGCTTTCTGTAGAAGCTCATTTTTCTTTTTCTCCTTGATCTGTGTTAGAGTTTTCTTCTTAGACTGAAGTTTTTTCTGCATCGAAATTAATGTACACACCACCCAACTGCTTGATACTCAGACCAGGGTTTGTACTGCTACTTGTCAACTTCAGAAGTTTAGACTTTGTGTTATTTAGTAAATCATCTTCATCACTATACTCATCTTTATTTCTGTCACTGTCTGATGGTTCTTCTTCACTATTTTCATTCTCCTCCTCTTCTGTTTCTTCCTCAGTGGAAACCTCACTTGCCTTATCGTCCAAGTAAAAATTTTTATCAGCATTCAATCCAGGAGTTGTGTCAATTACAAAGAATGCATTGTCCTGAGATGTATTTTCTGAGTTTCCATTTAATGATTCCTTTTGACCACTATTTTCAAAAAAACACACAGTGTCCTCTTCACTTTCACTGCTTTCAGATTGCTGGCTTTCATCACTGCTGAGAACTAGTAAGACAGAATCATCCATATCCTGAGAGTGGCTGAGCTCAGATTTGTTTAGTCTGATATCACATTCAAAATCTACACTCCGTTCACTGTTGTCCCCACTGACAACTTTATTTGTGGACTCTTCATCATCATTACCATGATGACTACTGAACTTTGTCAAGTCACTTATTTTTATGGGGCTTTTTCTCTCTTCATTCCATCTGTTCACTTCTACAACTGCAAATGTTTGAGCTAATGATTTCATTACAGCTTCACAGTTCAGATTTGAGGGCTCTGATGTGGTTTTATTATTTTGAGGGGTCGAATGATTTTGAGAAACTAACTGAAGGCTAGGGTCCTTAAGTTTAGAAAGACATTTCAACTGACAACTTTCATCATTTTCCTTTCCCTCATCTGTTACTCTGTTTCCCTCTCCATCCAAACTCTGAGAGGTCTGTCTGGTATCAGAATCCTCTGACTTCATATCCACGATTTGCTTTTCATTTTCTGGTACAGTCTTAGTATATTTATTCTCAGTTTGTGCCTGTGATTTCCTTGGCATAATCTTGGTTGTTCTCTTATGTGTAATTTCAGGGAATGAAATGTCAGAGCATTGATGATTCAGCATCAGATATGGCTTTTGCATGTGATTCTTGGCTTTGACATGTTAGAGCTTTAGCCTTACTTCTGGTTCTGGTCATTTCTGGGGAAGGCACAATTCTAGAAATACCTGAAGCATGAGATTCTGCTTCAGAGACAACTTCTTCAGCAACAGACTCATTTAGTGGAATTATTTTCTGCTTTTTTCTTACAGTGGGCACTGGAGTAGGTGCAATTATGACGTGCCTTCTCCTAGTTATTCTTACAATAGGTGCCTGCATCTCAGCACAATTTGACACTGCACCAGAGAACTCTCCATCAGTGGATGGTTCAGTTATCTCTGCTAATGACCCTGTAGTCCTGTTCTTCCTCTTTTCCATTTTAGGAATTCTAGAGATTGAACTTTGTTTCCCAGCAGTCTGTGATTCAGCTGTACTTTGGTTATCAGGTCCAGATTCCGTCTTGCTTTCTGGGTGTGCTTGAATTCCTTCAGCAGCAGAACTCTTCTGCTGGGGGCTGTCGGCCGAAGTGACTTGCATTCTGGCCCGAGAATGGGCAGCCCTGGTAACCACCATTTTTGCGGCCTTCGGGTTCCCGGCAGCTACCACAGCTTCCCTGGGCCCGGTGGCCCAGAAATCTCCCTCTCCCTTTTATTCCATCCAGGCTACAAGCCTTTTGAGTGGTGCCATCCACACACAGGGTGGGCCTTCCCATTATCCACACCCACATCTGTGCTAAATCAGTTTAGTTATCACATGCCTTCATCCCAGGGTCACATGCCCTAATCCAGCATCACATACCCATAATCCAGCCACCTCCCCAAAGCCCCATCTATGAGTGTACAAGGCTTTGAGGGCACATCTGGATATAAGCCATAACAACCACTAATTCTATTGCATTAGGACCCCATCTGATGACTCTATTCACCTTGAAGTACTTCTTAAAAGTCCTATCTTCAAATAAAATTACTTTGGGGCTTAAACACATAACTTTTGTGGGGACAAAATTTAGTCCATAACACTCAATAAAAGTTTCTGAAGAGATAATTTTGGCTGAGAGGTGAAGTAACGTGTCAAATTACCTTTGCAAAGCATGGCTCTATTGGCTCCGAAGGACAGATTGATCCAGCCCTGAGCATGTCCTTCAGCGCACCTGACACTGGCTGGGGGTGGGGTCTGCCTTCAGTTACTTTCTGTTCTCAAATGAAATTTGTAGCTAGACTGATTCCTGTGTGTATCAAGAATCCTCCTATACCTAGTGTAGCTATTCTCACAGGTGTTGGGTGAGTTAAAAATCAAAATCCTGAAAATACTAAAATATAAGACCGAATTATGGATTCTATCCCTTATCTTGAGAGTCTCTTAAATTGTTATGACCTACTTTATGTCAGTCTGTTTGTGTTGCTATAAAAAAATAACTTAGACTGGGAAATTTATAGGAAACAGCAATCTATTCCTCACAGTTCTGGATTCTGTTAAACCAAGGTCAAGGTGCCAGCACTGGTGTCTGATGAAGACTGCTGGTTCCAGATGGTTCCTTGCCGCTGTGTCCTCACAAGACAGAATGGATGCAAGGGGAAAAGAGATGTACACTATGTCATCACACAGAAGAAGAGTGGGAGAGAAGGAAAGGTGAACTCTCTTTCTTGAGGCCTCATTTATGAGGGCATTCATATGTGTATGAGGGCAAAAGTCCCATGGCTTAATCACGTCCCCAAAGACTCTACATCTTAATACAACCACAGTGTGGATTAAGTTACCACATTAATTTTAGAAGGACATGCATTCAAACCATAACATCTCCCCTGGTCCCCCCAAATTCATGTACTTTTCACATATAAGACATATTCATTTCATTCTAATAACAGCATACAATCTTAACTTGTTTTAGCATCAGCATTAAGGTCTAAGTTTGAAGTCTGGTCTAAATGTCATCTAAGTCAGACACAGGTGAGACTTAAGGTATACTTCATTCTGATGCAAATTTCCCTCCAGCTGTGAGCCCATGAAATCAAACAAGTTATGTGCTTCCTAAGCACAATGGTGGGATAGGCATATGACAGGTATTCCCATTCCCAGAAGGAGAAATAGACAGGAAGAAAGGAGCAACAGATCCCAAGCAAGTCGAAAGCAAACAAGGGAAATGACTTTTTAAGGTTTTAGAATAATCTTAGACTCCATTTCTTGTGTTCCACACACTGGGGCAGCCCACACAGCAGCTTTCATGGAGAGAATTCTGCCTGCAACTCTTTCCCTGGCTGGGATTGTACTCTGGTGCCTCCATGGTTTTGAGGTCTCAGGGCCAGTGCCACTCTCATGGACTTGTTGTTTCAGAGCTTTTGTGTGTCTGGGCCCTAAGGCTCTCTGTAGTATCCTCTGAAATCTGGAGGAGACAGCTACGCCTCCACAGCCCAGGTACTTTTTGTGCCTGCAGAGTTGGCAGCACATGAATGCTGCCAACCTTTACAGCCTGTACTTTCCAGAGTGACAGCCAGAGCCACACCTAAGGCAGCTGAGGAGGGCTGAGCCAGAATTCATGTGTGGGGCAAGCTTAATTGTCAACTTGATTGACTTGGGAGCCATTTAGGACTTTAGTAAAGCACACTTTTGGGTGTGTTTGAGTGGGTTCTGGAGCCATGACTTCAGGTACCATATACAGTCCCTGGTCCCTTCCTCTCTGGCACTGTTCCCTTCCTGTGGGTCCTCGATGCCATGAACTAAGCATCTTTGTTCACCATACCTTTTGCCATGATGCAACCAGATAATCATGGACAGAATCTCTTGAAACCATGAGCCAAATTAAACCTCTCCTCCTGCATGTCTGAGACACAGGACAGCTAACTAATACAATGTGATGGAAAAGACTTGAGGTGGCCCTGGGCTGAAAGCCCTGAAGTTGCTGGTCTCCTCCTTCAAAACCTTTCTGCCCTCAGGATCCTAGCACTGGGTCTGTGGTGGAGGGGCAGTCTGGAAGATCTCTGAAATGCCTCAGGGGGTTGTCTACATCTTCTTGATGAACAGCATCTGGCTTTCTTCTGTCTACACCACCTTCCTCACCAAAGGGTCCTTGGTCACACCCTTGGTTTTCCTTCCAACACACATTTAAACCCTGTTATGGGCTGGGGGTATAGCTCAGTGGTAGGATGCTTGCCTGATATGAACATAGCTTCGCAGTTCTGATCCCCAGCACCACTAAAAAGGAAAAAGAAACAAAGAAAAAATTCTACTGATGTGGAATTGCTTAAGAAGAAAGCATACAATTTCTTTAGCATTGGTCTTTACACATTGTTTTTTAAAACTTACTGAATTCTTCCATGAATTCAGTGAGATGATTACAAATCTCCAGTTTACTGAAAGAAAAATTTAAAATGCCAATAGGAGAATGCCATGGGGAAAATTATAAGAACTATATGGAGTTGGGATTCCAGCTCAGCAGACCACCTAAAATCCTCTCACCTGTGCTGAGGTGTTCTTTATCCCCACTACAGGGCAGGATGATTGGAAGGATTCGCCCTTCACTTTCAGTCATTCATTTACCAATCCCTCCTTAAGCAGAGGAGTTTTTCAAGCACATAAAGTGCGTGGCATTTTGGGTCCTGGAGATGAGAAAGGGAGAATAGGGCTGTAACCTGATGCTCAGGACTTGAATTCCTTCTGTGAGGCTGACAGGCAGGAGGCCTGGTCATGTAAGCCTTCGAGGCAGGCTCACTGCTGTTGTTGTTCTCATTTTATTTTATTTTTTCACTTATTTTAAGACAAATGCATGAACCTCTGCTGCATGAGTAGATCTGTGCCACAGAAGAAACTAATTATGAAGACTAAGGGGTCACCCATTTGTAGGATTTGCTGCAGAAATTTAAAAAAAAACCAGTTACTGTGACACTCCTTTCATGATCTACATGGTCCTTATTGTACTGCATGATAATTAGGCCTAAATGATCAGCACTTAACACGGCTTAATTACAGCTTTTACACGGATAAATCCTCTTCCAAATATTTTCTCTTATTTGGCCTCTAGCTCCAGATCTGGCATCATTCTTGCATTACTGGGATGGTGTGTGGCTGCAACTGGCCACCATACCTGGCTGACGTGTAGACATAGAACTGAGCCTTCATCCTGCCCTACTTGGTTGGGTCTTGGTGCAATCATCTTTCCTTCAGTCCCTCTTTTATTCTTTCTTGTCCCTAGTGGTCCCTCCTACTCTTTCCTCTCTTTAGCCTGGGGTGCTTTTACGACTCTGTCCTGAGGTCAGGGCTGCAAGAGGGAAGAGAGTCTGGGACTATCACCCGAGGGCACTGGCTAACTGCTTCTCCATCTATTAGAAAGACCCAGGCAGAGTGTAGGAGGACAGAGGCCAGGTGAGAGATGATGCAGGCCAGGCTGAGGAGAGTCAGGCCCAGTGTTCATGGTTCTTTCAGGTCCAGGCATGCAGGAATCTTGGTGTGATTTTAGGTGTAACATGGGTCTATCAAAAAATCCTCCCTTCAAACCAGATATTCCTTTAATAAGACACAAAGCTTCTATTTAATGATCATAGATAAAAATCTGAAAATGCAAATGCCTAGAGAGTTACCACTCTGGCTTGAAAGGGGTCAAGTTCCAGGATAAATATGTTGCTTTGATTTAGAAAGGAGTTGGAAAGTGGAAGCCCCAGGACCAGATGTGGCAGGGAAGATGATTTTGGGAAAGAATACTGTGATTTGACACCCTAATAGAGATGGTCAGGTTTTGCCACAGATGTCTGCTTTTCTAGATCTGTTCTAGGCCCATGAGAGTTGTTGGGAAGTGTTACATGTGTCCCAAGAGGTTGAGTTGCCTCCAGCCTGAGGCCTCTCTGCTTTGAGAAGGTTCCATGAAGAGTAATTCTCAACAAAAAAGATGACATGCATCCATAAAGAGAAGTTGGATTGCAAAGAAGTTGTCTAACATATCCTGCATTGTACTTCAGGGCAATTGCTGGATGCTTTGGGTGGAGTTATAGGCACAAGACCAGTGGTTGAATGACTTTAAGCCACCCAAATAGAACAATCCCTGAGAAGAAATAGATGGCCTGGGGTGCAGAGGTGGCTGGTCGGGAGTGACTGGGCGCAGCCTCCTGGAGGTGGAGGTAGCCTATGGCAGTGGCCTGGTGGCAACAGACTTGGTAGGGAGCTTCTGTGTGAGGGCTGGAGAGCCCGCAGTGATGGGTCCACATCCTGGTGGGGCCCAGGAAAGCCACCATCCAGCCAGGGCCACCCCAGACAACCTGCAGTTGGATTTACTAGGAATGTGGGAAGAATGAAGGTCAAATTGTAAGTTTCTAACCAAGCCAGAGAAGCAAACACAGAGGCCCCCGGTTTACTTTCCTTTCATCAGGGCTTTGTCAGAATAGCAGGATTACTGGTTTCAGGATTAGGCTGATTACAGTGGGTGGCAACACACCCAAGAAGAAACTAAAGACAGATGGCTCACTTTGAGTCATATTTTTTCTCACACAATATTTAATGTCAGAGAAAGTAGAGAAAAAAAATAAGGCCCAGCTAGATCAGCCTGGTGTAGCACATTCTCTTGCCATGACGAATTTGGTTGCCAGGACTTCACTTGGGAGGTTGGTTGCTCTTTGCGGGGACAGGATGCTGAATGCTGTCATTGAAATCACGTTTCTCAGCAAAATGCTGTGGCTGATTCCAAGGAAAAAATGCTGGCCCGTCTGCAAAGTGTTTGTTCTCAAAGTCATCTGATCCAACTTCTCCTACCAGACAGAATAACATGTTTCTCATAACATTGTGCAAATCTACCAAAAACTTAATTAACAAATAACATGTCTATTTGTATATTACATGAATACATATGTCAAATATTTTATTTTTGATTGAGAACTTTTTTTCTATCCGAAAGAGAGTGGAGGTTGGTCCACACATCAAGACCCTTAGTCTGAAGTCAAAAATTCTGTTCAGGGCCTAGTGATCCGTATTTTAGGCTATAGAGAGTAACCTCTTCTGGACTCCCTCTCTCAGTGGGTAGAGGAACCACAAGTAACATGTTGTCTCCTCACAGGAGCTCACAAGGATGTCTCCGACATGTTTCTACCATGGAGCCCTTGAGTAGTTAGGACATGTATAGACGGAGGACCTCAGATCCTGAAGGGGGAGTGGGCCTGCATCATCTGGAGACATCCCCATCCCACTGGAAGGATGCACATATTTCTCACCTATTCACAGTTAGGCCTGATGAGAAGATGGGAATAATTTTTTAAATGAATTATCATGATTTATCTCTCCATTAGACACATTCTGTCATCTCTGTGAATCTTTTAATCAACTCCACCTGCAGAGCATTGTGAGTAGTATTCTACCTGTGTGGAATCAACCCTGGCTCTACCAGACCTAACCCAGGCCACATTGTCCACCTGCTTTCCCTGACTCACTCCACCAGTGCTGGGAATTTCCTTAGCCATCTTCCCAGTCCACATCATCTAACTTACATCCCAGGTGAGATAGCCATGAACTCCTGTTTAGCATGCACAATTCGTATCATTTGCTGTTCCCAGTGCTTTTCAGATATTAGCTCATACCACGTGCTCAAAAATCTCTACAAGACAAAGACCTTCTATTCCAATTTTCTGTAGGGTTTTTATCATGAATGGGTGTTGGATTTTGTCAAATGCCTTTTCTGCATCTATTGAGATGATCATAGGGTTTTTGTCCTTGACTCTGTCAATATAGTGTATTACATTTATTGATTTATGAATGTTAAGGCTATCTATGAAAAACCAACAGGCAACATCATACTAAATGGTCAAAAACTGAAAACTTTCACGCTAAAATCAGGAACAAGACAAGGATGCCCACTATCACCACTCCTGTTCAATATTGTTCTGGAAACATTAGCCACAGCAACTAGAAAAGAGAAAGAAATAAAAGGAATAAAGATAGGAAAGGAAGAAGTTAAATTGTCATTATTTGCTGATGATATGATACTTTACATTGAAGACCCAAAATACTCTGCCAAAAGACTTCTAGACTTAAATGACAGATTCAGTAGAGTAGCTGGATATAAGGTCAACACTCAAAAAACAATAGCCTTCTTACACACAAATAATAGACTCACTGAGAAAGAAATTAGGGAAACAATTCCTTTTACAATAGCATCCAAAAAAATGAAATATCTAGGAATCAATCTAACAAAGGAAGCAAAAGACCTCTACACTGAAAAGTACAGCACTCTGAAAAGGGAGATAGAGGAGCATATAAGAAAATGGAAAGACATCCCCTGTTCCTGGGTAGGAAGAACCAATATAGTGAAAATGGACATACTTCTAAAACTACTATATAGATTCAATGCAATACCAATTGAAATTCCAACAATATACTTCAAAGAACTAGAGAAAACAATCCAGAAATTCACTTGGAACCAGAAGAGACCTAGAATAGCAAAAGCAATTCTAGGTAACAGAGACATGGCTGAGGGTATCACAATCCCTAACTTGAAACTATACTATGAAGCTACTGTGATAAAAACAGCATGGTACTGGCAAAGAAACAGACCCAAGGATCAGTGGAATAGATTAGAAGATGCAGAAACAGCTCCAGACATACTCAGCCACCTCATCTTTGACAAAGGAGCCAACCACCCTCATTGGAGGAAAGATAGCCTATTTAATAAATGGTGTTGGAAAAACTGGATTTCAACCTGCCAAAGATTAAAACTAGACCCATACCTATCACCATGCACTAAACTAAGATTGAAGTGGATTAAAGACCTAAATATTAAGGCAGAAATACTAAACTTGCTGGAAGATAAGTTAGGTAGAACTCTTGAAGACAGTGGCATAGGAAAAGACTTTATGAACAAAACCTCAGTACCATGGGAACTAGCACAAAGAATCAACAACTGGGATCTCATCTTGTTAAAAAGCTTCTTCACTGCAAGAGGACCCACCAAGAGAACTAAGAGACAATCTACAATGTAGGAAAAAATTTTCAGCAGCTGTACCTTACACAAAGGACTACTATCTAGAATATATAAAAAACTGAAAAAAATCAGACCCCCCAAATTCAAAGACTCAGTTCAAAAATGGGCATCCGAAATGAACAGACAGACATTTCTCAAAGAAGTAAAAACAGCAAATAAACATATGAAAAAATGTTCAACATCACTGGTCATTTAAGAGATGCAGATGAAAACAACACTGAGATTCCACCTCACCCCAGAAAGAATTGCTGCTATCTAGAAATCATCCAATAACAAATGCTGGCAGGGTTGTGGAAAGAAAGGAATGCTTCTCCATTGTTGCTGGGAGTGCAGACTGGTGCAACCACTGTGGAAATCCGTATGGAGATACCTCAAAGAACTAGGGTTAGAGGTCTCATTTGACCCAGCTATTCCCCTGCTGGGTATCTTCCCAAAAGAATTAAAAGAATCATACCACAGTGATACACGTGCACCCATGTTCAGAGCAGCACAGTTTGTAATAGCTAAAGCTTGGAAACAAGTGCCCATCAACTGGAAAATGGATAAAGAAGATGTGGTATTTTTATAAAATGGAGTACTACCGAGAAACTAGAGACATTTATAGCTAAATGGATGCATATTGAGGCCATCCTCTTAAGTGAAATAAATAAGACATATGTGTAAATACCGAATAGTTTCTCTAGTGAGAGAAACTGAAAGGATTTCAGTTAATTAAGGATTAAAATGATTAAAACGAATAAATGGTAATTTGAAATAGGAAGAAAAGGTCCAAAGGTGGGTGGCAGGAGGGAAAGGGGAGAGATCAGAGTTACAGGCTGGGATCTGGAAAGAGTTCATATATAGA
The DNA here is from genome assembly GCF_000247695.1 of Heterocephalus glaber. Next base: position 7,098,895 of record NW_004624735.1, on the reverse strand, counting down.
TTGTGTTTAAAACTACAGGAAGAGATGTAGATAGAGACTAGGCTGGAGCTCATCAGTGGGTTGGGAAGGCAGAGTCACTGAGATCAAAGGAGAGAAGGGTGTGTTTCCAGAAGAAGCACATACAACCATGTACAGTACACAGTACTTGATAGTGTGATAAATAACTGTTACTATTTTACGTACTTATAACTTGCTGTGCTTTTCATCCTTTAGAGCAAATCCTACTTATATAAAAGAGTTTACTGTGAAACAGTGTGCTGCTATGCCAGTGGTAGCCTCATGAATCTCATGTTTAACTGTGTATTTGGATAACATCAAGAAGCCATCACAGGTGATTGACGTATACCTTCTCAGTTTGCACTTAGAAGTTGACACTGTGTGGCACTTTGCAATACCCACGGATGAAATTGCCTAATAACATATTTCTCAGATTATATTTCTATCACGTGTCACATGACGTATTGAAATTTAAATTTAAAAAATTTGGCCTATGTGAGTCTACTAGCTAATTAGAATTTTTTTCCAGACCACTATTTGTTCAATATTAGTTTTGAAAATCTTTCTAAAACAAATTACATCCTTTGCAATTCTTGAGATGTTTTTTAAAATTATATGGAAGAATGTTTAAGTACTTCTCAGTTTTGCTTTGGTTGAGTTCTATTATATTTGAATATTATTATAGTTTTTTTTCCTTGCATTGCTTTTCCTTGAATAACTTTAATTTTTGTATATGTGTGTGTTTAGTGAATGATAATAAAGTTATACGTTTTAAAAAAAAAATCTCTACAAGACAGACACTATTAGCATCTTCTTTTTGCAGATAAGGAAAGCAAAGCACTGAAGGTCCTCCAGTTTCTGCAGGTCCCAAAGCTTGTCAAAATCATAAGGCGAAGTTGTACAGCTGCTCACCAGATGAAGCTTCTTCCATAGGCCCAGCACTGAGGGTGAGCGTCTCACAGGGCAGCATAAACACAGTCACACACTCTGCCAGTGGACCTGGCTGCATGTCAGAGTAATGTGACAGGCCTTTCAAAATAAGAAGGTCCTGGGCTCCTCACTTGATTCAGATCATAGAGCCTCTTTAAAACCCCTTCAGTGCTTTGAAGTGAAGCCACGTTTGGGGAACATATTTTATACAGCATGAGCCAAGCCTCGGTGCAGTGTTCAGTGCAGTACTGTACCTCAGTGCAGGTGTTGATGAGTATTCACCAAGAGGAATGAGTGTATGTGTGTGCATGCCCCCCCCCCCACACTCAGTTTGCCTAGTAGCTTCCAGAACATTGGTGGCCTCAAAGGTACATGAACCTGTAGGTGAAGATGATAAGCCACAGCCAGGTAAGAGCTGTCACCACTCTTAACAGATACGGAAAAGTTGACAGTGATGTTTCCTATTTGTGAATCATGGAAAAATGTATTTTAATTTAAAACTAAAACTTCTAACTGGAAGGACAGATTTCTTTCAAAGCTTATGCTTCCAATTTTGTCCCTTGGCTAGTTGTGGGACATCTAACCTAAGTAACAAATGCTGGGTTAGAATGTAATGGGTTGAGGGTGACCCCCACTTCCTGGGAAGCCAGCAGTCCTGGGCAGTGGGGCCACTGAGGGACAAAGCTGAGCCACAGACCTTGGAAAGGGAAGTAGGTCACTCTCTCTCTGTGGAGATACAGCCTCAGAGCCTATGGGACTATCTGCCTCACTTGTCCATTGGACATAACTTAAACATAGGCTTAAAAAGTGCAAGACTTTGTTCATGGTGCATTTTTTTGAGGAAGACAGTCCTCTAAGAAATACTGGCCCTTTCCAGTGAGTGAGGGTCCTTGATGTCCTTCTCCACCTGCTCCTCCTGCCAGAACGGAAGGAGGGCATTTTAAGACAAATTCCTGCTCCCTGGAAACTTCCGAAACTCATGGCTCTTTCTCTCACATCAAAGCAAAAAAATGAAAAGCGAAAAATTCCAGGATAGAACCTTTTTAGGATCACTTTCCCTTTTCTTTTGGCTCTTCTCTCCTCCTCTAAGGGTTAACTATGTGGAGGGAAGAATTGCTAGACTTTGTGTCTGTGCTTGGTGGGAACTATTAAATTACTGCTGGATGTTTCTGATTATACCACACATTGGTGCCTACGCAGTCCTGGGGCCACATGGGCCCCGGTGGCCTCCCCACAGTTGTGCCGCCCCACAGCCCACACTTGCTCATGGGGGCCCTCAGCGGCACTGAAACAGAGTGGGTTTTTTATTTTGAGTGCAAAGATGGGAGCTAGTGCTGGCAAAGGGGAAGGGAAATGGGCAATAAAGCCAAGAGCTGAGCGGCTTACTGGAGCCAGGACGCTGGGGTTTGCTTAATTGCTCTGAAATGAAAAAGATTCGGGTTTTTTTGGTGAAATCCCATAGGTACACTTGCCAAGCCTCAAATATTAGATTGAATTACAGCTTCTAATCCCTCCCTTTTCCCCTGGCCATGTGTCTTATTTCTTCTGGAGGTTTGTCCTCAACTTCAGGGCCTGGGAGGAGAACGGTTAACAGAATGGGGCCAGGCTCCCTGCAGGCATTGTACCAAGCCTATTCCCCAGGCTGTGCGTCCTAAGAATCCACACCAAGGTGCTCTCATGGCACCCTCCCCAGCGCTAGCCAACAGGCACCCAGCAGTGCCCAGAGCTCTGGAATCATTTAGAAGGAAGCGCTTTGCCCATAGCCCAGGAGGCTGCTCCGAGGCCCCTGGGTGATCATAAATGTGTTCAGTCATTGTTCCGGGGGCAGATCCATGGCTTTTATTGGAATCTTAAAGGAGTCTTCAGAAAAAAAGAGTTAAGAAGCATTGATAGAGAAAACAGAAGTATGATAATACAGTTAGGGGCTCTCCTGGGGAGGGGATAATTTTCAGGAATGATGAAAGGAAGGAGGGGGAGAGGAGATGGGGCTGCTGGAAGCCAGAAGGCGCCGAATGGGAGCCGGTGCTGGGACGGTTAGGCGGGGGAAGCATTCCTCATCTGACCTCACTCAGCGGGAAGTGCCTCACTGAGTAATTGAGGGAAGGAAACCTGGCTGGGGTCGAGAGGATGTAGAAGAACACCAGCCCAGTGACTCATTCAACATGAAACACTGGCTGTAATGAGCGAAAAGGATTGTTAGAGGCAAGCGGTAGAGAGCAGGGAGGGAGATAAGGACCCATTGCACAGGAGAGCAGACTGTGTGAGGGAGCTGCCAGCTGCCGCTCGCTCTGCCACCCTTGCGTCACGTTCTCTGGGCCAAAGACAGGGAGGGGGAGACTGATCCTCAAGGGTGAGCTCCCGAGGCCATGGCCATGGCTGGGCAGGGAGGACCTGCTGGGGCCCCTGCGGAACCCAGCCGTCTTCTGGGTTAGGTTCCTTTCTTGCCTGGTGCAGACACTATTTTGAACCCATCTGTAGGGTTGGTTCCGCCTTCTGTTGGGGCAGGCCCCAGAGAGAGCTTGCATCCTCGGTGATGGGAACTCCTAAATCAGCTTTTCAAAGCATTCTTAGAAAAACTGACACTGAGGTCTGAGAAACTATTCTTTTTTACTTAGGATTTGGAAAATTCAATGAGCTTTGAGGAAATCTGCAAGAAAAGTGACAGGAAGAAGTGCGGTGTGAGGTCAAGGAAACTTCGGAGGGCGTCAAGACTCACACGTAAGGGCATCAAAGAAAGCCCACCTGCATATGAGCTGATTGTCATCACCAGCGTGGACCAAGAGCACTTGTCTCTCCAGTTCCTAATGTCCTGAGCATGTGGCAGTGTGAGCTTAACTTGGAGGCTTGCTTCTCTCCCACTTGCTGATAGTGGCTTCAGGGTAGATATTTGCTTCTACTCTGAGTGAGGCCTCTGTGACACATATCTCAGGTGCACTGATCACTGTGTGCTGTGGCTGTCATGACAGCCATCCTGTCCTCTATTTCTTCCTGCCTCTCCAAATGCCTCTGCTATCCTGTTCTCTGCATGTTCATAATTGCATGGTACAGATTTTTCTTAGTCAACCCTGGATAGTCTTTTTGTGACTTTGCTGGGTGAAGGGTGTCGTGTTGGGTGACATGCAATGCTAGAAGGAATGGGGTCCCCCGTCCAGAGTACACTATCCCCCACGGAATGGTGGTGGTGCACCACCCCATCAGAAAGCTCCTCTGTGGCAGACACAAGAGAATGGAAGTCTTGTGGCACACAGTGCTCAGAGCTGACTGTGTGTGTATGTGGGGTAGGGCTTGTTTTCCAAACATACCATGGTCCCCACAGTGAGAAGAGCAGCTAAGCCTCAGGGTGAGAAGCCACTGTGCAGACAGAGGAGCAGGTAATACAAGTGTGGTGATGTAAGAAAAAAAGGACCCAGCTTTTCAGGTCCTTGGAGAGATGAACTATTCATCCACACACCTTTGTTTCAAGTCTGAGATCATGTGAGGATGTGGGATCTTACACAGCTCCCCATGGGAGAACCACACTTGTAAGCTGCTCTTCAGAAGACCAGTGCTATGGTTTAGATCTAAAATGTACCCCTCCCCAAGTCTCACATTCATAAATGGGCTCTGATTGGAAGGGATAGATCACTGGGGGCATGACCTGGAATGGTATATTACCATCCGGGGCTCCTCCCTTCCCCCTCTGCTTTCTGGCTGCCATGTGGTAAGCAGCTCTCCTCTGCTATGCTGTTCTGCCATGCTGTTTCTGCCTTGGAGCAAGTCGACCGTGAACTGAATCCACTGAAACTGTGAGCCACAATAAACCTCTACTCCTTTAAGTTTTGGGTGTTGGGTATTTTGTTCCAGTGACAGAAAAGTGATTAACACAAATAGCATGATTGTTGGGCCTTGGAGGACCATGCTTTCATTCATGGCCATTTGATGACTTAGGACCCACTGTCCTTTCTTGACAGCTAGATGGAGGCAAAGAACAGAGAAGTAAGGCCCCTGTTTTGTAGGTACAGTGTGGGCTTTTCTCATGTATCATCTGATTTAAACCCTACAGACACATTTCTAGATGTTAATTATTATCTGAACTCTTTTAAATGAGGAAACTGAAGCTTGGAGGGTGTATTTAACTCTAGCTATGATAACAAATAAGCCATCAAATGTGCATTAAACCCTAATGGCATTCAGATATTTTCATCTCTTTTCTAGTAGACAGTTCAGGGAAGTTGGCCCTTTACCTTTTGAGACTTGTGGTTTTCTACCCCTACTGTGCCCCCTGTCAATCTTCCTGTAAGATTGATTGAAAATTTGGTGAGAATGTTATTTTTAGATCTGGAATGAACCATAGCAATAAGTAAGACAAACTCTTTATTTTATTTTATTTTTTTGAGGTTAAGAATAGGAAAATTGGGTCAGGGACTTAGCTCAGTGGTTCCAGTGCCTGCCTTGCAAGCACAAGGTTCAGAGTTCCATCCCTGGTACCAAAAGGGAAAAAAAAAAGCATAGGAAAATTTATTGGGGAATGGGAATGAAGAATAAGAATAGCTCCTGGGAAACTGGAGGGATCTCAAATGGGTTGCCCTCAAACTCCATATTTTAGACAATAAGAAATTGAAACTCAAGGAGTTTAAGGAATTGACCAAGGTCTCCAAATTAGGTAATATAAAAGTTAGGTCATGCATTCAGGTCCATAGATGTTAGTGAATATTGGTTGATTAGATAAGATAAGATCCTTCCACCGTCTTAATAAATTAAAAAAAACCTCACAAATTCAGCTCAGTTCATATGTGTAGTCCTAAAGACAGGGTTTCAATGTTGTTCTAGGATCTCTTGGTATGAATATTTTGGTAAAGAAAAAGGTAATGCACGTGGCTGTAGCTAGCAATATTTTTCTTTTTCTTATAATTTTGCATGCTGTTAGTGTACAGTATTATATCTTGACATATGCATACAATTCAAAGTGATTAACATTTCGATTTTCTTATCATTTTCTTAAGCTTGAGCCTCTGAGCTCCTCTATTTTAAATCTTCATATAATAGGGTACTGTGAACTCTAGTCCCTCTACTCTACCAAGTAACTCTAGAACTTGTTTCTTACATGGGTGTTTGGTACCTGTTACCCAACCTTCCTTCATCCTTCCTAGCCTCTAGTAATCACTATTTTTACATTCAAATTGACTTCTTTTTTAGCTTCCACATATGAATGAGAACTTTCAGTATTTATCTTTGTTTGGTTTATTTCACTTATTATATAAAGTCTATTCATTTTGCTGCAAAAGACAGCAAAATAGTATCCATTTTATTCTACTTTTCTTTATCCATTCATCTATTAATGGGCACTGAGTTGCTTTTTTATCTTGACTGTTGTGAACAATGACAAAGGTAATGTCTGTGGCTATAGGCAGTTATGCCTTTCTGGGAAATAACATGAGGTTTCTTTTTTCCCCTCCACTTTCCTTTAAAAATATTTGTTTCTCTCTATTGACTAATGAACTGTATCCCCAACAGGTGACCAACGAGGTTTCTTGATTAACCACCAAAGAGGCAAGTGTGATTATGTTTTAATTTTGAAACTCCCTATATTCTTGAGGAACATGCAGTGGGGACCAAAGCAAGAAATTACATGCCATGCCAGCCTCTATTTGGCTTTCTGAATGTGGCAGGTGGGAGCCATGCTGTAAGATGAACATGCAAGTGCTGTCTATGAGGGAAGAGAAATAGAAAACAGTGGCAAAGGGCAAGTCAAGATTGTTTCAGGGGGGAGCATATAAAGCAAAGATAGGCTACATGTCATCTTTCAATTCTCTTATACCTAAGATGAGGAATGCAGTTCTTTTTGGAGATGAAAATCCAGCCTTATGGTCTCCATTGCAAAAGGTCCATGGGGTCATTAGCTGGATGTCTGTACACAGGAGGAATGAGGGCTGTGCAGGGCCATGCAGCTGGCCAGGACAAAGGTCAGGTTGTACTCACCATGTATCATCTCTAATTTTTGTCCACACTGTCAATATCCACTTCCTCACACCAAATAAGGAGTAAAGGAAAAAACAATAAGAGAAAACCTTCACAGCAATAGGATGTGATATGCAATAAAGCCCTGGAAATGTCAATCTGTTGATGGCAACATGCTCAAGACTAAAATCCTGACTGGTGGTTTCTTTCTGGCTTTGAGTATATACAGGGCATCTCTAATGAAGTCGGGTGCTACAGGACTAGAAGTTGTACTTAATCTGTTAAGATCATCATCAAACAGAAATGCCTTATTTTATTTGTCAATACAATGTCATGTTTGCATCTTGATTTTTTTGAGTGAAAGATAATTGGGAGGGAAAAAAAGTCATTGGTTTTAAACATAATGTTTTTTCCTGTTTAGTTTATCGATGACAAATCTACAGCAGTGAAAAACTTTTTAAAAATCCTTGTTGAAATTACTTTAACAATATATGGTCTTCCAGCAATTCCCCTTGTGTTTTCCTTTAGGTTAGACAGGGTATCAAGAAGAGTGAGCTTGTTGTCCTGAAGCCCATGGCAACTGAGGTGGAGTATAAGTCTGAAGTTTGAAGCATTTGATTCTGAACCAACTGTTCAAAGCAAAGTTGAAATAAACTACATCAATTTCAGATCGATTAATTTCCCAAACTCTTTTGGAGTCTTGAGTGATTTTGGCAGTGGAATTTTGGTGCTAACATAAACACAGGCAAGCAAATGAATGGAAAAACAAGTAAGTCTATCACAGTTTGGCTTGCACTGGAGAAATCTCAAGTACAGCAGAATTATAAGCCATCCTTTTCTAAGCAGCACTGGCTTGGAATATCTGAGGGGTTTCACTGTAATGTTCTAATCAGCTTCCTAGTAAAGACAGCTGCCTTGCCCACAATGAAGTTAGGATAGAATATATGTATAAAATAGATAACAGAAAACATTTTTTTCTCAGCTGTAAAAGTTTGATGACCAAGTGCCTTATTTTACTTTTTGAAATTGTTTTATTTTCCAATCTTATTTGGTGTGAGATATTGTTTTTGTTGGATTTGTTACCACAAATGTGCAATACTTTTGGCTTCTTTGGAGACTAAATGAAAAACCTTCAGTTTCTAGACAGGAAGCAAAGAACATCCTTGCCCTGACTGTGCCATGGAGACATAGGCCACAGGCTCTGTGGTCTCCTACTTCTTCCTCTTCCCCAAACTGCACAAACCTCAAAGGAATCTCCTGGTAGCTGAGTGATCAAGTCTGAAAAACTTGACACTTGGGTACAACTTGGATGTTCTGGAGAAGGCTTTTGGGCACATTTAGAACAGAACAGATTGCAAACCTAGCTGTGTCTAGAAACAGCTCGGTGGGGTGAGGGTTCCTGGAATGTTTTCTGACTGGTCTATTCTGCATGTTGTCACAGACTCAGAATCAGCAAAATATTCTCTTCAAAACAGATCATCTTCTGATTGCTGTGCTTTTTTTTATATTAAAACACTTTTATATTGGGTAAAAAGCCCTTTTAAAATAGTTCTGTATTTTCTCCAATACTGCAAGCAAATGGGCAAGGTGTTGGAAATACAAATAGCATTGAAACCATTTTTGTTATAAAATGTTTTTAAAAAGGGGCTGGAGGTGTAGCTCAGTAATAGAATGCATGCCTAACATGCTCAAGGCCCTGGATTTGATTCCTAGCATAAAAAACCCAACCAAACAAAAACTTTTAAAACGTAAGATACTCTGAATACATGTTTTTCCTGCTACCTCTCACCACTTCTGTCTTTGTTTTATTAAAAGGATAGTCACAACGGCCACCCGGGTATGGTTCTGAAAAAAGTTCTTTCCCCTTAAATTCCAATAGTTTTTGAACCTCTGGAATTTCACAAGAGGTATAAGAGGTGTCAAACTTATCTGACCCCAAACTTTTCACTTGGATAGAAACCGAAGCCTGGAGGGGAAATGCCATGCTGTGTGCTGGCGATGCTCTTCCCAGAAGCCCGGGGACAATGGAGCAATTTTAAAGGGTCTTGTGGAAAGTGCCGTGCCCCTCAGGGTAGAGAAGGGGTAGGTGGGACTTGGTGAAGATTTGTTGTGATGTCTCACTTAATAAAAATATTCTTATTTTTAAAACTGTGAGATGAGTTTTTTTCTTTTGCAAACCTAATGCTTTAACCTATATTATCTTTTCCTCTCTCATCTCCTGTAAAAAGCTAGTCATTCACTGATTCAGTTCTTAATGGGTACCAATCATGTGTCTACAGAGAATGGAAGGTAAATAAGATACAGGTTTTACTTGCAAGGAAAACTATTCTTAATTTTATCATTTTAAAATTAGAATGTTATGTCTGACCTTTTTCTTTTGCGGACCAGGAAATTGAGCCCAGGGCCTCACACATGCTAGGCAAGGGTCCTATCAATGAGTTACACCCTTGTCTCTGTCTCTGAGTTTTAATTCCAGTGATGGGATCAGGTATTACTGATCCACTATATCTTGGGTTCATTCTTCAAGGACAGATGGATATTTCAATCAATACAAGCTGCCCTTTGCTGTTTATAATTTTCTTCACAGCACACATCCTAGTCTGGAAACTTTTATTATTACCAGAGCAGAAGATATGTTAGTCTTTCCTTAGGGAGTTGACCCAGAAAATGGTGAGAGGGCAGTGAAGACGGAAAACCACTGACTATGCTGCAGGAGCCCCAGAGCCCTGTCAAGAGACACATGTGAGCCAAGAGGCTGCAAGTTCAACAGTGAAGGTTCACGCCAAGCTACAGAGCCATGCCTGGAGGTCTCTGGAGAAGGGGCAATGAGCATCACACCACAGGTGATCTGGGGAGCTTAGCTCAGAGATGGTGAAGGACAGTGGGATGTCAACAGTGAGGGGCGCCTTCCCAAAGCCCCAGGTGGCTGAGGAAAGGGGTGGAGAAGAGCTCTGGAGAGGGCAGAGTTTTGGGTGGAACAGGTGCTGCCAGGGCAGAAGCGCCTCTCTGAGGCTCAGGGCTGGGGTTCTTCCCTCTGGGCCAAAGCTGCCTCTGGAGCTGCCCAGAGCTCGTGTCCAGGAAAGGCTGTGATTCTCTAGCATGCTTGACCATGGGAGTCAGTCTCAATGAGTCCCACACTAGTAAGAGCCGTTAATTCCCTTAGAGATACTGAAATTCTAGACCTGCTCTTGGCTCCGCACTCTAATGGTTTTCTGACTTCTTTTTTATTTTTCTTTGGTAGCTGGGATTGAACTCGGGTCCTTGTGCTTGTGAGACAAGCAGTGGAACCACTGAGCTAAATCCCCAGCCCTGATCTGCTCTTGGAATCTGATAGCAGCATGTGCCCGTGCTTAGAAAGAAGAAACAATGCCTGTTGTTTCTAAAAAAAAATCTCTCTGCTGGCTCTGGCACACTTCAGCACATCTGCACAGAGGCTAGGTGAGTCCCACTTTAAGTCCTGTAGGCATGTTAGGCTGAGGTGTCAGGCACTAGGCTGGGCTGAGTCCTGCCAAGGACACAGCTGACAGGTTTGCAGCCTGGGATGGGACCCTCTGTCCACTGCACCACTCTGGCTTGATTGTAGTAGAAATTTATATTCTTATGATTGTGCACAATAGTAAACTGCTTAACAGGCAGTAGAGACCTTTTGGCTCTCCTAGCATATAAAATTCCACCTCTAGTGATCTCTTCTACTTAATATTTGTGGCTACAGAAAACTTCTGCTGTTTATGATTTTGCTCACAGCAGTCCAGGGGGACATAGCCTTCAGATCCAGCACAGAGCTGGCTTGCCTGTGAGGGGTTTCCAAGCAGGCTGTTGTTCTGCTCTCCCCAGCAGCTGAGGTAGACTCAGCTGACAGTGGTGGAGAGAAGAGGCACTGGGTCTCAAGAGCCTGCTGTGCACATCTCATCCTGTGTGGCAGGTGTGAACTGCTCCTTGAGTGGACTATCCCAGAGGTGCTGGAACTTGGCGTGGCCAGGTGGCAGTGAGGAAGGCAGACTGATTTCTTTCACTGTTTCTGGCTTCTCAGGTTGTAAGTATTTGAGATGACTCAATCAGCTCCCCTTGTCACACAGAATAATTCGCTGTTAAGTGGATGGCACCCGGGGTGGAACAAGCCCACCATCCCCACAGAAGTAGGCTTTATTAGTCAGCTTTGTGCTATGAGAATGAGATTCCTGAGGCAGTTAACTTTTAAGGAGAAATAGTTTATTTTGCCCATAGTTATGGAGGTTCTGGACCAAGGTCAGATGGTCCCAGTGCACTGGGTCTCTGGTGAGGGCAGCATATGGTAGGAATACATGGAAGGCCAAACAGCTCACCTCATGAGCCAGGAAGCAGAGCAAGAGGGAATGGCTGGGGTCCCCAAATCTGTGGTACATACTCCCAAAGGCCTAAAGATCTCCCACAAGACTCTGTCTCTGAAAGGTTAATAGCACCCTCCTATACCACCACCCTGGATATCAAGTTTAACACATGGGCCTCTTGGGGACACTATCCATATTCAAGCCACACCATGGGTCAACAATTGAATTGGATGATGTTAGTATGGTTAGAATGTTAATATTATGTGTATGATGTTATGTGTTATGAGAAAATCACTCCCCTCCACCCATTTGAGTTTGGATAGCACTCTAGGGCCATTCCTCCTTCCATTATCCTAAGAGAGGTAGAAAATAACATAATAAAACCCCAGATAATCTTTGAAGCTCTAGGTGCGAGAGGATGTTGGATCTCCTGGGCTGACTTTCAATCACCTTTACCTAAAGGGCTCATGCATATGCACTACATTTCAGTGCATGCAATGAACACCAGAGTGAATTCTGGGACAGCCATGCGTGTTGTGAGCCCCTGAAATGATTCAGCACCATGTCAGTCATTGCTGTCAGTCTTATCTAGAGACTCAATGGGAAGCACCAGTCTGGGGTGCATATCCTTTAAATTCAGAAAGCCTGATTTATCTGTGTGCAATGCAGTGCTTTTTACTTTCCTGTCAACCCAGAACCACTTTTCTGTTCATGCCATTTTTTTTTTTTGTCAGTATGGACTTGCCCTGAGCACATCTTTCTATGATCTTCAATGAATGTAGCTGCTTTTCACTTGCTATCAGGTATGTCCTTTGCAATTCTTTGCCCATCATTCACAAGAGCCTGGAGTCTATCAGTTGGACCCACCATTTAGTAATAATATGGCTCCATGAGTCCTCCACTCTGGCTCAGAGAAGTGGCTGCAGTGGTGGTACCAAAGTGTGGCCCCATTTCTGCTGCTCTTAGGAGACACTGGGCAGCTGATGAGGGACTTTGTTGGTGTGTCTGCCTGCCTGAGGTGAGCCAGCACCATGAACTAAGGCACATTTATGGATAACTTTTCCAAACTAGCTCAGATTTTCCATTGTGGATCTTTACAATTGGGCAAGGCTAGTCCAAGTATCACTTTGTTTACCTGGCCAAATTTAATAAAATTTTTTAGACAAGAAACTGAATTTGTAGCTTTTTTTTAAACCCTAGGATTATTGTGCATTAGAGCTGTGGGAAACTTCTGATTTTTAATTGCTGCATTTTGTAGAGAAGCTATGTAAGCCGAAGTAAAGCCTTTGGAAGTCTACAGCTTCAGGTTCTAAATCTCAGTTCTTAAATGTGTGAAGTGTGCAAGCTTTGGAAGTCCTGGTTTCTTCTTTTCTAGAAAGGGAAGCATAGTACTTTTGTAAAGACTGCATGAGGTAGCAGTGTGGAAGGCACGGTGCATTATCACCACTGTCTATATTACCAACCTAGTTTATCTTAGATAGTAGGATACAAGCAGAGTCTAGGGGGATGTGGCCTTCCAGATACAGCACAGAGCAAGTGGCCTGTGCCCTATCCCCAACTCTGGTCACTCCTCACCATGTGCTTTGGAATAGACCCCAGATTTATATACTATACCACTATGGTCATGCACTCAATATTGTAGTGAGAACCATTCAAGGGCTGGAGCTATATTCTTTTTCTGTTTTATGTACTGAGTCATAGAGGTGAAGAAAATAATCTTTAAAAAACCACAAGACCTAATACTATTTTGAAGCTAGGCTCTGCTCCATTGCTGTAAAGCCTGAGGGATGTGCTTAATTTGCTCTCAACCTAATTTTCCTCACCTGTAAAATAGGGGTGACAACAGAGCCTCCCCCTATGATAACTGTTAAGGGTGAACCCATGGCCTAGAAGGGAGCCTCATGCAGTGGCTGCATCGAGCCAGCACTCCCCACACTGGGCTCCCTGTGTTTCTGGCAGTATCCTTGTCACCATTAGGAGGTGTGTTGTGAGGAATCCAGCTCCCTGTCCTTTTCCATGTGAGTGCTGAGACTCTCAAACAGTCACAGCCTGTCATAGGTGTTCACTTCGAAGGTGCTTCTTTCCACGTATCTCTGCTGCTCCTCAGGGAAGGCTGGCTGGCTGGCTTTGCGAGGTGGGAATCCCAGCTATTTGCTTTTCCTTCTTGGTTCCTTGCTCCTGACCCAGTCAAACGATAGGTGCTCAATTCATATTTGCTGAATGAATGAATACAGAGGAATAACAAACACGGTGGCCTTTCTTGACCATTTCCTTCTGGGTGGGTTGCAAAAATGTGGTTCCAATTATAACCTTGAGTTTAAATCACCCGGGCTTGCTGGGGTTTCAGGTCCCTGGCACCTAGTGTCCTCAGCTGACAATGTGGTACTTGTGACCACAACTGTCTCAGGGAACCAGCAGAGGATGCATTTCAGCAACTTTCTTTTCTTATGAAGATCTCCTAGGGGGACTGAAGCAGCACACTGAAGTTTTCTTATTCACGACATCACGATTTTTCTCTCTTTAAGAGAGAACTTCTATGTTTAATTGGCAGTGTCTGTATAACATATGTGTTAGACACAAATACACTAAAATTAACAGTCTCATTTCAAAAACTTATAAAAATTTAATTATTCCAGCTGCTCATTTTGCCTTGATAGTGGTTCAGTCTGTAGAATCTGCTGCTTTGGTTAAATGTGTTCACTGTGGCTTTGTCAGGGCGGAGTCCTCACAGGTCTGTAGGCTCCTGCGTGCTTGCTTTTTTTATTTGCAATTTATTTGCTATCTTAATTCTGGTTCGGCCTTGTTTTGCTTCTTAGAGGTACACCTGGATGAGAGCACCTTACCCAAGAATAGGTATCAGCTGGCATTTAGGAACCTTCTCTAGACACAATTTTCTCTAGGAAGTACCTGCTAATCCCAGGGTGCCAGGAAGGGCACTTCAGGACACGTGCCACCACTATACTTCGGCCTTCTCATTCACAGGTTGTACGAGGGTTTTTACTCCCTCCTGCCTGGTGGCATAACGGAGGCCTCCTGGTCCTGATGTGTTCTCAGCTCTGCCAGGCACCCAGGCTGCTCTGCAGCTCTCAGATCGAGGAGGCCCCACCCTGAGCAGTCAGTCTTAAGCACAGCTACTTCATTTCTCCTTTTACAAACTGAAACGGATGGTCTCAGATACACAGCACACAGAGCCACGCCGAGAAACATGTCTGTGACAGTGTCCCAAACTTTCTGTTGATAGGAACAAGGAAAATGTACCCGGCTTCCTGCCAGCTTTCCCATGGCTTTCCTGCTGGGATTTTCAAAGGGAAGGGTCCCCAGGGGGTCACTGCGCCTCAGTTACTGACAGCCTGAGGCCTGGTTCTCTGGTGTTACGATGGCTTCCAACCTTGGATTTGACTTCTTTTTGCCTCTTCAGCTGTTCCACCACCACCCCGCAGCCTGAGGAGCTCAGTGCGCGACACACCCACCTGTACAGCCGGGGGGTGGGGTGGGGGGGTGGCCGGGGAAAAACGACCACAGCGCGCAGGCGCTCTAGTGCGGCAGGGCGCAAAGCCTCGCCCTGCGTCTCCGGCTCTAGGGCGGTCCTTGCCCCGCTGCGACCGCCCAGCCGGCCTGGGGTCCTGGTCCGGCCCCCCTCCCCTCCCCTCCTCCTGAGTCCAGATCCCCCAGGCGCCCCCGCCCTCGCCCGGCCTCCACCTGCCGCCGCCGCCCACCCCGCTGACCACCACCCCAGCGCTTCGCTGGCGCCAGCCGCTCGACGGGTCCTGCACTTTGATTATTTGTGTTAACAGTTAATTTAGCACCGTGGTCACGTGTGCCAAAGCTGCCTCCACTTCCTCCGGGCTCCCAACAAATGGCACTTTTATGAGGTTCTTTCAAAGTGGCTTCCAGGCCGTCTCCAGGCTCGCTGGCCTCTGGCTCTCCGGGCATGGACCCCCTTTCTCCGCCCTCCGCCCAGGCGCCCCCTCTCCACAGGCCGTGGGGAAGCTGCGATCTTCCTGACGTTTGCCGGGAAGGAGCTGGCTCTGGCAGCTCCGAGCCTCCACCCGCGCTTTCAGTCTGATCTAATGGAGATTTATAGAGGCGGTTCTGAGCTCACCGGGGCGCTTTCCGGAGCGCCGGGCTATGCTGTGCGCCTGGGGATTAGGGAAGAATCTCGGCCTCGTGTGCCCAGCACAGGGCTGGCTGTGGCAGACTTGCTTGAGTTCGTTCTTTCTTTCTTTCTTTCTTTCTTTCTTTCTTTCTTTCTTTCTTTCTTTCTTTC
>NW_004624735.1:6910364-7083357 GCF_000247695.1 Heterocephalus glaber | reverse complement strand
CCTTCCTTCCTTCCTTCCTTCCTTCTTTCTTTCTTCCTTCCTTCCTTCCTTCCTTCTTTCTTTCTTTCTTTCTTTCTTTCTTTCTTTCTTTCCTTTTCTTTTCTTTCTTGGTGTGATAATTCCAATAAAATGTTTTTACACACACATGAAAACTATTTCTGATCCTTTTCAACAAATCCGCTAGCATCCCATCCAAGCCCCAGATCTGATTTCCCTCAGTCTCCTCTGTCTCTAGAGTTCTTTGGGCTGCCTGGGGTGCCATTAAGCATGTGTTTTAGCTTTAAATCCTTTCAAACTGAGTGCTTCTTCCTAACCGAGGCGTGGTATTCCACAACCAGGTGAAACATACCTTCTCCAAAGACTTACTTATAAAGAGGAGGCCTTTGATGTTCGCCAGCACTTTCTAAATTCTGGCTGATCCTTAAAAGAATTTGATTTCTCCTTTGCTTAGATTTCTAAGCTAGCTGGTGTTCCAGTGTACTACTATTAAGATTTAAGCATTTACTCGGGAAGAGCGCTCTAGCCATGTTTGCAGTAAACATGCTGGTGCTCATGGAGTGGCCCAGGAAGGGACTCTGAGCAAAGTGGCTGTGTTGGAAGACACAGGAAGGGCTTTCTGAAGTGTTCCGGCCAGGCGCAGGCGTGAGTGGCAGGGAACCCAGGGGAGGGCAGGCCTTTTCTGGCTTGAAGGATTACAGTCAGTCTGGGCTAATTTCAGTGTAATCTGGGGCTTCAACTCTGCTCTTCATCAGCCCAAAGAGGCTGATGCCCTGGATCAGCCCAGATTCCTACACTCCTGGGAACCTCACTTTATTCTTGGGTGGCTGGAGACTGGGCCCCTGCAGATCTCAGGGAAGATTCACTCCTACAGACAGCCCTTTGGTGGAACTCCCTTCTGTTCTGGGCAGGGTTGTTCAGTGAAACTGGAAGACACTTTTTAATTGATGATAACCTTCCATTTGCTCTGACCGAATACGTTCAAGTGGAATATGTTCCACTATCAGATCCATACAGAGCCACCTACTCTTCAGCAAAAAATCCTAATTCTCTCCTTAAAGGGAATGTATTTTGATTGACCCTAACCCCTGAAAATAGACAGAAATGTGTATTTTTCTATGAAAATGTAACTTCGTGCCTTAAGCTGATACTTCTGTACAGTGAACCCTCGGGTTATGACCAGACTGACGTATGAACAACTTGGATTATGTCCAGAATTTTAGTTTTAATTTAGGAACAAAGTCTTGAGTTATGGCCCGAATGCTGGTTGCTTGTGCTTCCAAATGGTCTCAGATACAGATTTAACCCTTGAAGAGTTCTGGAAGGAAATTACAACGTCCTTTTCTTTTTTTAAAAAATTTAATTCTTTTATTGGTACATTGTAGGTATACAACACAATTACATTTCTCATTGGGAATTGTACCTTTGCATAATGCATCTTGGTTCTTATTTTTCCCCATTCCTAGCCCTCCCTTCATGCCCTCCACCCTTCCCTATTTACAAAGACTTTATTTCCATTTTTTCCATTTCTCATCATTTTTCCTTTCCCTTTTTTCCTTTCCCCTGCCCCTCCCCCTCCCCCTACCCCTTTGGACCTTTTCTTCCTATTTTACATTATCGATTATTCATTCTAATCATTGGTACATTTCAGGTATACAATGTAATGACATTCATCATTGGAAATTTGCACCTTTACATAGTCTCTCTTGGTTCTTAATTTCACCCTTACCCAGCCCTCCCTTCAACCCCTCCATTCCTCCCTATTTACAAAGATTTTGTTCCTATTTTTCCATTTTCTCATATTAATTCCATTCCCTTCTTTCCTTTCCCCTAGCCCTCCCACTTCCTTCCCCTTTGCCCCTTTTCTTCTTATTTCACATGACCTATTATACATTTAGTCCTTATTTACACTTTCAGTTTCTCACACCAGAGAAACTATTCGGTATTTATATATGTGTGTCCTATTTATTTCACTTAAGAGTATCGCCTCAATGTGCATCCACTTAGCTATAAATGTCTCTAATTTCTCATTTTTTATGGCTGAGTAGTACTTCATTTTATAAAAAAAACACATTTTCTTTATCCAGTCTCCAGTTGATGTGCATTTGGGCTGCTTCCAAGTTTTAGCTATTACAAACTGTGCTGCTATGAACATGGGTGCACATATATCACTGTGGTATGATTCCTTTAATTCTTTGGGGAAGATACCCAGCAGGGGAATAGCGGGGTCAAATGGGACTTCCAGTCCGAGTTCTCTGAGGTATCTCCATACTGATTTCCACAGTGGTTGCACCAGTCTACACTCCCACCAGCAGTGGAGCAGGGTTGCTCATTCCCCACAGCCCCACCAGCATTTGTTATTGGTTGATTTCATGATAGCAGCCATTCTTTCTGGGGTGAGGTGGAATCTCAGCATTGTTTTCATTTGCATCTCTCCAATGACCAGTGATACAACATCCTTTCTTGTGTGGGCTTAATTGAGAAATCCTGGGCCAGTGTCTCTCTAAGGACACTGAGATCTGCCTGTATACAGGAGAGAGACTTTGAAGGCTGTGTAGAGGAGGCTGAACCTACAATTGACCAACTTGAGTTACAACCAGACCTCACGAACGAATTGAGTTCGTAAGTCAAGGGTCCACTGTATTGTGGTATCTGGCTTGGAATGAAGAGACAGATCTTTAGGACCAAGAATTCTAAAACCACTTTTCTGAAGCAACAGAGACCCCCCCCCAGCCCCCCGCACCACCATTTGTCAAATTCAATGGCCAAGTCCTTGTCCTTATGTTCTTTACATGGTTAGAATACAGTAGGTCTGATTTATGAACATTTGAGTTGGGAACTTTCACAGATGTACTGTATGACTCACTTTGTCGGATTATGAACGAATCCAATTTACGAACATTCTCCTGGAAAGGAACTCGTTTGTAAGTTGGGGACTTACTGTACTAGGCAAAGTTGTACGGTTGGGCTCTGTCTTTAATCTCTGTTACTGCAGAGCATTTTTCCTCTACTTGTACCTCCTAGCTGTGGATGGGTGCAAATCATTGTCTCCAACAACTTCCGTTTTGCAGATGGCTCCAAAATGTAAATTTTCAGTGCTGAGTACTAGGGCCATATTTCCTACTAAGTCAGACATTTATAAATGGTTGAATTGCCATGATCTGAAATGCAACATGTACACTTAAAAAAACTGTTAGTTCAAAAATGTGGAGAGCCTGCAAAAATCTTTGTTTTTGCTGCTGAGAATACAGTAGTGAAAAAAACTAAAACAATGACATCTTTGCCATGATGGGGACCAGAGTCCCTAGCCAAACTCCAGCGCTCTTATGTCTGTTGATTCCTGTGAGCAAACACGGGCTGCCGGCTCCATTTTCTCCTGATGTTTGTTTCTTTCTTGATTAAGACCTGTTGGTTTTCCCTGTACAATTTCTTTCTAGTCTATTCTTCCTTCTCATTCTCCTTCACTATGTTCCTCTTGGATCATGGCTCTGAATTCTTCAGATTTCTTCAAATTCTCACTCCCTGCAACTTTGGTTCTTCTCCCTGTGCTCTGCTAGATTACTTCTCAAAAAGCATAGTTCTGATCAAGTCAGTTATTCATTCAACAAACCTATTGAGAATGATCTGTGTGCCAGACGCTGGGCTAGATGCTGAGGTGACAAAGAACAAAAGGCAGAGTCATGAGGACCCTTATAGCTGTCACCATCTATGCAGCAACACCTGCACTGAAAGATGTATTAAAATATAGTATAATAATTGCTAAGATAGAAATATGATTCTTGATCAGCTACAGGATTGGTTTCTCATTATTTTTTTTAAATGAAATATCCAAAGCTCTTCACCACCTGGCACAACTTGGCTCCCTAACATATCTTCCTTTCATCTGCTTCCTGTCCTCATGGCCACGCTCTGTTAAATGGCTCTTCCGGAGCGTGCCCCACCTTTCCTGCTTTTCTGTTCCTGCCTCTGCCTTTTGTGTCTTTGTCTACAGTGCCCTCCCTTTCACTACCAACTGCACACTCTCTGTCCTCTAAAACTCAGCATAAAATCCAAGTTGTCCAAGCAAGTTCTATTCAGATTTCCCCCAGCTGAGAATCTTATCTCTTTCCCAAACTCTCACAGCATTTTATTTGGAGCTCTTCCATCTTTCTCTTCCACTGCCTGTGACTGCCTAATATTGAGGTTATTTGACACCCTGCTCCACTGTGGGATCCCTAGAGGGAGGGCTTCCATTTTTTACCTTGTTACATATTCACTCTACAGTGACTACACAGCATACCAGCCAACAGAGGCAAGCAGTGAGTATGTGTGAGTTGATGGCTAATTGAGGGGGGCAGACGGAGGAAGTGAACTTTTTTGAGTTATTGTAGGGAGTCATAGCTAGGATTATTGATGTGAAGAGCAAAGGACTTTTTGAGGAGGTTATAAAGATATAAGCACACTGAGTAGACATTACTAACAGAAGAAGGAAACAGCAACATTACGATCAAAGCAGAGCCACTTTGAGTCGGAAAGACCCAGTCTCTGCACCGAGGGTATTTTCAATAGGAATTCAAATATAATTGCATCTGGGCTGCGAAGTGGGGAAAGACCTCAGTTTAGGTGAGCTGAAGGGAATGACACTACCCAAATCTCAGGGTGAAACTAGGATGGACCAGTCCATAAGAGCAGTAACCCAAGGACTAAAAGGAGGTGAGGACTAAAAACTTCTAGAAATTTGCTTAATTTTTAAAACCACTTAACTGAGTAATGCAACTTCTTTGGCCTTTTCTGTTGTACATGGATTATTTCCCAAGATCTCCTTTTGCTTTTGTAGATAGAGAGATAGTAAAGCCTGGGACCCAGGGGTGCAGTTTTTTATGGAAGAGCCAGGGAGTATGACCCTTCG
Source organism: Heterocephalus glaber (assembly GCF_000247695.1). The sequence continues at coordinate 7,078,472 of NW_004624735.1, read as the reverse complement.
AAGGCTGATCAGAGGGACTGTGCACATGGAGTCGACCTCTTCGTCTTGAGGTAGAGGAAGCCAAGGCCTTACTAGCTCAGTAGTGACAGAGCAGGTCCTTATTGCTGCTTATAGTAAAAGAGGAATAGTGTTAATCAGGCAGAACTTTGAAGATACTTTTGCATGCAAGCAACTGGAAGTTCACTCCCAGCAGGCTTAAATAGTAAGGAAAGGTGTTTCTCACATCTCCTGGGCAATGGTGGCTTCATTTCCTCATGGTTCCCCAGTAGGTGGAAGAACCAAAGTCAGGGGCTAGTGAAGGCTCCACCCACTTGGCCTGTTCTTGGGCCATCTCTGGGCTGACCACAGTCCTTAGGGGCTGACTGCGTGGCTTCCTGGAGAAGGGGTAGGGGAAAGGAGGGACCCCTGGGGCCCAGAAAATGGTATAGAAAGCAGAGTGCAGTTCTCCTGGGTCCTCACACAGATTGCATGTGGAAGCCACATAGCATCCCACAAATCCCCAAATGAATTGCCTGAGGTTTAATGTATTTCGAAGATAGATATTTTACTTTAAAAAAATTGCCAATAGCCTCTTAGGCTGCTCTCTGCACTGATTCAACATAGGCTGCCAGGGTGCTGGGTTCCCCTCTGCGTACACCCTTGCCTGCGTATGTACCTCCCCAGCACTGATAGCCCATTGCTGTCTTCTTACTACAATCATCCCTTTATATCTGTGGATTCAACCAACTGAGGATTAAAAATATTCCGAATAAATATTCCAGAAAGCCTCAAAGAGTACAGCTTGAATTTACCACATGCCAAACATTGTGCAGAATCAATGAGAGGGCTGTGCAGGTATTGTGCAAGGTATTACAAGTAATTTAGAGGCAAGTTAAAGCACATGGACAGATGTATCTTAGGTTATATAGAAATATTACAGCATTTTCTATAATGGACTTGAACATACGTGGAGTTTGGTATCTGTAGGAGTCCTGAGACCAATGTTTTCTGGATATGAAAGGACCATTGTACATATTCCCCATTTGATGCAGTTGTCCTGGAAAAAATTTGAACAGTGGAACCATTTGACTGCATTCCTCACTGGTAAAGACTTGTGTACACCAGGGGACAATTATGTCTCTAACATGTCTCTATGCATGGTTAGAAATACCATAGCCTGTATTCTTCAGTACTGACACTTCCATGGTGGAGAATACTGTGGTCTCACAGTGCTGCTTTCGTGGCTAATGAGCAAAGCAGGAAAGAGACAGAGGAAAGTTGCCTTGGGTGCTTCTTTGTTTTACCTTTGAGAATGTGTGATTTAGCAAAGCTACTGTGTATACTGATGTTGTATATGCTATGACCATAGCATTGTCCTTTAGGATCCGTGGGAGATGGATCCCAGGACCCCTTTGGATACCAAAATCTGGGGATGTTCATGTCCCTTGTATAAAATGGCATTAATATTTGTGTAAAACTTACATACATCCTCCCACATACTTTAACTCATATCTAGATTACTTATAATACCTAATAAAATGTATGCTATGCAAATAGTTACTTCTGAGTTTGAGTCCCAGCCACACTCTAAAACTTTATTATACTGTGTTGTTAGAGAATGACAAGGGAGAAAAAAAATCTCTACATGTTCAATACAGACACAAATTTTGGGTTTTGAACATTTTTGATTCAGGGTTGGTTGAATTTGCAGATGCCAGATCTGTGGCTATAGAAGGCCAGCTGCACATGGTACGTACCAAAACCTTTGTCATTAAAAAGGTGATATGTCCAGGTGTGGAGAGAAGGATTTAGCTAGCATCTGTGCCTCTCCTCTTGGGTGTGTACCAGAGAAAGCTTTCACTCTGCCTCCTGCTTGGGTGGTAAGTAGCAGCATAGTTTGCTAAACTAAGAGAGAAACACAACATCCTGTTTCATGTTCTCTTTAGATTTTTTGAGCTACTCCATATCTTTTCAGTATATTTGTCATATGCTTTCCATTGGTTGGAGTAGATTTTTGTTGCCTACAATCTAAGAGAACTAATACTGTGAAGAAATGATGGCTCAGAAAGCACAGAAATGTGATGTTTGAAAACTTGTTGTCACAGGCAACACCAAACTGACATCGTAGCCTGTGTCTGTATAAATGAAGAACCCATTTGGAAGATCTGGTCTTGCAAGTCATTTCAAGAATACATTGTTTACATCATTCACCATATGAGGAGGGCACGGTGGAAACAACTTGTAATAATAGGCTGTTTCTTGTTTCCTTACCAGGACTTATGCTTCCAGTTGCTGCCTGAGCCTGAGAAACTTGCCTGGTTACTTGCTGTAGAACTACCTCTAGCCTTTGAACATCTAGGTGAAAGTATACTTAGATACTGTATAGGCAAAGAAAAAGCAAGTATAATCATTTTTAAATGAGAGTCAGGGATGGGATTTAGAAAAACATATTTGCATATGCAAAGACATCTAAATCTCCCACCTCCTCTATTTCTTCCTGTACAGTACAACCAGAGGACCTATTCTGAGACTTCAGTTCCCAATGCTGTCGGAGGGAATACCTGCAGGCACGGCAGCTCTGCTTGTGAAGCACACAGGTTTTCTTAGGCATTGGAGGATGCAGGTCTTCAGAGATCAGGCAGTCCCACTCCTCCCTTGGTAAGTGGAGACCCTGAAGCCCAAAAGTGAGGCTGAGGTGTGGCAGTCCCCACAGTCAGCCACCTCCACAGGGGTCTGGTGGCCATTCTTGCTGTGTTAGCCTCACAATGGTCATGGGCCAGAGATGTGACCTTGTTTCAGGGTCCCTCTGTGCAGCATCACTTACCAGGTACTCAGACATATGTGCAATTCACCTGAAATAAACAAAGTTGAAATAAGGCCATTTGGCCAAAAAGAGATGAGCTGAGTGATGGCTGTGTTCTCCAGACCCCATGATGCGGTACTTGGCCTTGTGACACACTGTTACCAGGGGCCACACTATTGCCATGGTGTGGGGATGAATAATTGTCTGAGGCCTTGGTCCACTGAAAGCACATCATCTGAATACAAGCAGACTGAAGGAAGCTATGGAGGAAGAAATATAATTTCACAATGCAATGAGCTGAGTTTATAGGCATGAGGTTAGAAGTAGATCCATAAGAAGTGTGGTAATTAGACTTGAGTTTCAATGAATTGATCTCCCCCTCCCCTTTCAGTTGCAGATTTTGTGTAGCTGGGTCATCATTCATTTGAAGTGGGTAGTCACTGATTAAGCTGTCATTGGACAGAAAGTCCAGGACTGTGCCAACCTGAACTGCCCGGCAGTATACTGAGACAAAACTAGGATGGAAAGAGGAAACCAGACACTCTTTTGCCAGATGCTCAGCTATTCCCCAGGATAGGTCAAGTGAATATCCTGAATTTACACCTAGATTATGCCAGATTTCTGTCACTATGAAAAAATACCTAAGATGAACAATGTAAAAGAAGAAAGATTTGTTTTGACTTATGATTTCAGAGATTTCAGTCCATGGTCACTTGGCCTTGTTGCTTTGGGGCTGATACGATAGTACATTATAGCAGGAGCATGTGGCAAAGGAACATGCTGTTCACCTCATGGTGGCTAGGAAGCAAAAAACAACAAGAAGGGGCTGTAACCTTAATATCCTCTTCAAGGACACACTTTCAGTGATTCAGCTTCCTTCCTGTAGGCCTAACTACCTGAAGGTTCCACCACCTCTCACTAGTGCTCTAGACTAGTGACCAAGCCTTTATTTAACACATGAGCCTTTGGGGAACATTTAAGGTCCAGACCACAACATAGGGCTCTGACAACTTCTCACATCCTGCATGTTATAGCATGTCTTATATCCTAGTGAGTTGCTATGAAAAGGAAACTCCCAGAGGATTTCTGTATCATTCTATTTGTATTTTTACTTGTGGGTGCTACCATTTCTTAGATTAGTTTCAAACACTGCTAGAATTATAGTTCATGAGGAATGGTATCTAATCTGGCTGCATTATACACACCATATATTATAATAAATATGTATGATTATATATATGAATAGAAAAATTTCCTAAATACCATGTTGAGTGCCATAGAGAAGGCCTCCTTCATATAGGTTTTCATGAAAGGCTATGCTTTCATCAAGGAATTTTAGATGCTTTGAGTTAAAAAAAATCACTTGTTTTTTACTTTCCTGGGGAAATGTCCCCCCCCCCGCCCCATTTCCTACTTAAGTTAAGAACCACAGTGCAGAATTCTGAAATTTAAAAAGGTTTTGAATCTTTTAAAAATCTAGCAGAGGGCTAATAGGTGTGGAATGGAAATCCTGCCAATGCCTTGTATGGCAGCCAAGCTTTTAAAATCCACTTAAGGAAACAAATGCGGCACTTGTGTCAGTGGGAAAAGATGGACCCTTGCAAGGCACCTGGGCTGCTGGCACTGGGGGCTGGCAGCACACTGCCCTGACCTGGGCTGAAGCCCTCCAAGAGGGAACAGAGCCCTCACAGTCCCATTTAAATACCAAACGGAGTTAAAAGTGTTTTCTTTAGACTAATTTGTAGGCAGTGAAAGCAATATTGCCTCTTGCTGAACCTGCATAACAATAAGCTAAATTTCCCTCGTAAAGGATGGAAGTGCTGGAAGGACCCTAGAGATGTGCACGCAGACAGGTGCTGGTGAGCTCACGTGTGCTCCTGCCACAGGTGACTTGTCCTCTTCTCTCACCCCACAAGCTGGCATCTGGGAGGCTGAGGCCTTGCTCAGGGCACCTAGGCCTGATTCCTGAGGTCACTGAAGCCCCTGTGGGCTGTGTGTGAATCTGGACAATTCCCAGTGTATCTGCTAGTGAAGATAAAGCGTCCTTCTGCTTCATGTACGTGGGGAGCCCTGCTGCTCTCTGGGGTGGCCTGGCTACTAGGGGCTCCTGGTCACTGCAGGTATTCTGTGAATCAAGGATTCTACAGCTGTATTAGGGGACAATTGCTCTCAGATTTGACCAGTATCTTTTTTGGGTTACATTTATTGAGACGTCTTCTGGCCCCAGATGTTGCTCCAGACAGTGAATGACACTTCACTCACAAATCTCTTGTGAAGAAGGGATGGGCTCCTTTTGCCAGATAAGGCAACTGAAGCACAGAGGAGCTAGGGAGCTTGGGCAAAATTTCACATTACAGAAGTGGTGAGGGCAGGTCTACCTGGCTACACTGCCTCTCAGATACGCAACAAGAGGAAGCAGAGAGGGATTAAATGGTCAGATGTTTTTCTAAAATCTTCCCCCCCATCCTTTGAAGTGATGATCATAATGTCAACATACTTAGTGGGCAATAATGCAAAATCAGAGAAATAGGAAATAGGATGACTAATGTGTGAAAAGCTGGGGTGGTGTCGGGATGACCAGTGATTCATTTATATTCCACTAGGACCTCAGATGGCTTGGCAGCCATAATAAGCACATGTTACTTCTTCCTTATATGGGAGCACACAGCTGGCGCTTGAGGTTTTCTACGCAGGTGCTGCTTGCACAGTGACTCTTAGTGGCTCTCAGGTTGAGGACTTGCTGTGAGTGTTGTGCTTGTGTGCAGTTTGGAGCCAAGGGGTCACTAGGCCGAGGCCACTTCCTGATGCCTCATTCCCCTAGCTGTTGGAGAACCTGCTACAGCCACAAAAATCTGACTCACTCAAGAAACTCAAATGTGGGTCCTATTTGCCTCACAATTCTTTCCTAAGATCCTTTTATCTGTGCCAGATCAGCCCTCGCATGTCCTCAAGGCAAAGATGAATGAAATTTTGCTTTTCTTGGTCAACATCCTCTCACTTTATATCCCCCAAAAATGATGGAGGAAGGAGTGAATATTTACAATGAGAAAATTCACCATATTATAATAGGAAAAGTCTGCGTCCTTTTTCAAGCTGAATTTGTTACAGAAAAGGCAAGAAAGGGAGGAGGGAGAAATGACAGTGCTCTCCCCACCCCAGCACATGTATACCACTGCAGTCCTGGTGAGGGGCTGTTCCCTGTTGCAAGCAAAGCTGCTGAGAAAGCACACACCAGCCACAGTGGTGAAGTCATGCAAATGCTATGCCCCTAAAGGCCACAGGAATTGTGGAAAGATTTGTGTAAATATCTCATGCATTCTTGTGATCTAAGGTTTATGGAAATGAAAACCACAGTCAAAAAGCCAATGCCACATTTATTCCTCCTTCTTTTTCTCCTTCAGAATAAATACATAGAACATTTTTCTAGAGTGGCCAATAAAATAAATTATTTCAATTTTATTACCAGAAATACATGAACCAAAGTGCATAGTGAGGATGAACCTAAACAGGATCGATTTGGGGGGAAGAGAAAGGAAGAGGCTGGAGTCTGAGACACAAGGACAAGAAGGACTCCTGCACTGAGCTTTGGGCTTCCTTTCTTCTCCTCTTGTTTCTTCATTTTGTGGTGCATATTGGAGTTGGGATGCCTCACACGCTCAGAACACTGCTTGGACAGTCAACTTGCTGAAGCTTCCCTGGCACAAAGTTTAAAGAAACCACCGAGGAACACATGGTTTCCCACACAAGCTCCAGCCGGGGCACGCCCTCCCCCCAGATCCCAGCAGCAGGCCTCCCAGAGTCCTGGGCCTGGAAGTAAGGAGGGCCCCCCTCTGGAGAGGTGCCCAGGACACTGTGGACACACGCTTCCATCCCTCTCTCCCGCCTTCTCTTGCACAGCAGTGAAGTCAGGGCCATGAGAACACTTTTGAATCCTAAAGTTTTAAATGCACCTGTGTTCAGTGCTAAAATTTCCATTGAATTTGTGTCCCAAGTTTTCTGATTTATCGTCTCTCTTTTTCCTGACTCACAGTCCAGTTACTCAGGTCATCCATATAGTGAATGAACTTGACTCAAGAAAGTGTAAGGCAGGAAATGACCCAATTTTTGTTTATCTAATTCAAGTTTCCTTCATTGCCCTTGGATGAGATCTTGGACAAATGTCATAGCTTTTCTGTTCACATTCAAGTATTGAAAGTCTAGGTTGAATTAAAAAAAAACTTTAATCTCTCATTTAATTGAAATTGTCCCCCACATCCACCCTATCTCAGTCCTAATTTAGCTTTAGGACTGAGCACAGGGGAAGGAGAACATTTCTCTATTTTTTCATCCCACTCTTGAGTTAGGACTTGAGAAGGAGGAGAGTTGGGGGCAGGAAGGCCCCATTTGCCTGGTGTAGCTGTCATTGGACACTGGCATCTTTCCAGGGCCTTTGACTCTTGCTTTTCATGACATAGATGCTTTCCCAAGTTCTTTGGAGAACACCTGTTTCAAAAGGAGATGCTTACATGGTTCCGCTAACTGCTTTGATCTACTTTTGACTTCTGACAGTAGCATTGTGAAATCTTGCTCATGTGATGTGGGCTATTACCTGTCTCATAGGTAAAAATCAGCTTCCACTTAGTCCAGTCTTACTCTGTCATCATGGAAGCTTGTGTAGACCCTCATGGTTAGATTTTTTTTTTTCAGTGAGAAGCAGGCACATCATCCAATTCCCCGAGATCTCTCTGACAGGCTCTGCATTGTGGCACAGGGTCTGTGAAGTGCTGTCATTTGGCTTGAGGTATTATTATGTCTTAGATGATACCACAGTATTCCTCCCCCTCCAACAGGCCAAACACTCTTCCAAAAGTCTGTCCTCGCCAGCATAGGTAAGTAAAGTGGCAGAATAGGTTTAGGAAGCTTCTATCCCTCCGTAGAAGTGTTGAAAAATAAGCAGAAACTGTCAGAATTCTGGAAAACAGTCAAAGGTTAACAGTGACCAAAAGAATGCTGAGTCAGATAAAAGACAATTTAAAAGTGGCAGGAAAGCTTTGTGGCATTTTAATTTGCTCTCACCCCATATCCTTTCCAGCTTGATGGTGGTCTTAAGGAAAGTAGCCTGTATATCCAAGAGGGAATTATTGTACTTGTCAGTTTTAAAATGTCTAGGGGTTATTTAGGGGATGGACACAGGTGTATGTCACTGTTTTGGCCAATTCTGAAGTCACTCATGGTAGAGAAGCAATAACCATTGCTTGAAAACACTGCAAGGCTAATAATCTGACTTCTGGGTAGAGGATGACAGACATACAATTGACCACCTGGGAGGGAAAGTTGGAGAGAGTTTCTCTGTGGACCCACATATACTGGGAAATTTAGACAGCAAAATGATACTCGAGGTAAGGAGATACACACAGGAAAAAGCCAAGAAAACGTGCAGCTTTCACTTGCTGTTTTATAGGCTCAGTGTGAGAGTTTGTGCCCCAGCATAGAGTGAATCTGCAGAGACTAGGAGAGGTTTTGTTTATTGTTTTGCTTTTTAAAATTTAGTTCCTGATATGCAAGGAAATCTCTATTGAAACGCTAGGTGAAAACAAACTAAAGGAACAGAGCTTTCATTGACTACTCAAGACAATGAAATATAAACATTGATGACTACAGTCTTCAAAGACAGCAAGCCCTTGGGAAGGGGAATGACCTTATTTCCAGAGTTGTCACATTATAATATGCACATGCCCAGCTCTTAACCAAAAATCACACACACAAGGAGAAAACCAAGTGTGGTGCATTGAAAGGAATAAAATAAATGGACTGAAATTATACTCAAGGGAAGTTAACATTGGACATATTGGACAAAGATATAAGTCATCTGTCTCAAATGTGCTCAGAGAGGTAAAGGAAAGCTTAAGGAACTAATGGGAAAAAAAGGGAAAAAAAAGAGAAAAAAAGAACTAATGGGAAACAAGATGATTATGTAAGGACAAAAATGAGATTATCAATACAGACAGAAAAATTAGAAAAACTAACTAGAAATTCTGGTGCTGAAAAGCTCCATTACTGTGTCCATCACTGTGACACAATACTGAGAAAAGTCACCTTAAAGGTAGAAAGGTTTATTTTGGATCACAGTTTCAGAGGTTTTAGTCTGTGCTTGCTTGGCCTTACCACTTTGGGGTTATTGGAAGGGGAAGCATCACGCTAGGCAGCACATGGTAGAGCATAACTGCTTACCTCATGGCAGCTCGGGAGCAGACAAAGTGAGAAAAAGGTGCCAGGGGCAAGATATACCATTCCATGGCATCCTCCCAGTGACTTCCTTCCTTCTGACTAGCTTCCACTTTCTAAAGTTTCCACTACTTCTTAACAATTCCATTAAATTATGAGCCTATCAATGGATTAATCCACTGTGGAGATTAGAGTCCTTATGATCCAGTCATCTTCCAGAAGGACCTATCTCTGAACTCAGTTGCATTGAGGACCAAGCCTTCAACACATGAGCTTTTGGGGAATATTTCAGATCCAAACAATAACATGCAATAATTGGAATGAAAAATTCATTGGAAGGATTTCATCAGCATATTTAATCAGACAGAAGAAAGAACCAGTGAACTTGAAGATAGGACAGTTGAGATTATGCTGTCTCTAGAGCAGTAGAAAAAAAGAATTAAAAAAAGTGAATATGATTTAAGAGACTTTTACGATTTCATCAAAAAACATATGACATTTAAGAAGGAGACAGAGAAAGAAAGAGGTAAAAAGAACATGTCAAGAACAAATAGCCACTTACCAAATTGAACGAAAGATATGATTCTACAAATTCAAGAAACTCAACAAATTCCAGTAGGATCTAGTCAAAGAGATCTGCATTAGACACATTATATAATTTTTGAAAGTCAATGACAAGGAGAAAATCTTTAAAACAGTCAGGGAATAAACTATCACATATAAGGTCTGCCAAATAAGATTAGTAGCCAGTTATTGGAAATCATCAGGCAGAGAGATGATACATTTAATTGTGTGAAAAGACTATCAAGTATGAATTCTAAATTTTGAAAAATTAACCTTCAAAAATAAGGGCACATTTCAGATACTCCCATATAAAGAAATGCAAAAGGAGTTTATTATTAATAGACCTCCCCCTAAGAGATACTAGAGGGAGTGAAATGAGAGGACAATAGACAGTAACTTGAAACTATATGAAGAAATACAAATCTCTAGGACAGTTAACTACATAGGCAAATATAAAAGCCATCATATTATAGTCTTGGTTTATAATTTCACTTTTAATTTCCTACATGATTTAAAAGAAAAGTGCATAAATGCAATTACAGATCTGTGTTTTGGGGCACACAATGTGTATAAATGTAATTTGTGAAAATAACAACATAAATGGGAAATGATTGAACTCAGAACAGAGTTTTTGTGTGCTATTTTTAGGACCAATTATTATTAGTAACTTAGGGTGTTAATTATAATCCCCTGGTAATTAAAAGAAAATATCTTTAAAAAATCTGTGAAAAGAAATGAGAAAAGAATCAAACTACTTAATAGAAATAGTTACATATACCATTTTATAAAAAAACCCCCACATTTGGTTGATCCAGTCTCCAGTTGATGGGCATTTGGGCTGTTTCCAAGTTTTAGCTATCACCAACTGTGCTGCTATGAACATGGGTGCACATATATCACTATGGGTTTTTTATAAAATGGAGTACTACTCAACCATCAAAAATGAGAAATTAGGGACATTAATTGCTAAATGGATGCAAATTGAGGTGATACTCTTAAGTGAAATAAATAGGACACACATGTGTAAATACCGAATATTTTCTCTAGTGTGAGAAACTGAAAGGGTAAATAAGGACTAAAAAGTATAATAGATAATGTGAAATAGGAAGAAAATGGGCAAAGGGGAAGGGGAAGTGGGAGGGGTAGGGGAAAGGAAAGAAGGGAATGGAATTAATATGAGAAAATGAAAAAAAGGAAACAAAATCTTTGTAAATAGGGAGGGATGGAGGGGTTGAAGGGAGGCAGGGGAAGGGGGGAAAAATAAGAACCTAGAGAGTAGGTAAAGATGCAAATCTCCAATGATCAATGTCATTATGTTGCACACCTAAAATGTACCAATAAAAGGATTTACAAAAAACCCCAAATAGTTACACACAAAAGAAGACAATAATGGTAGAAATGAGGGGTAAAATGGCACAAGACATAGAGAAAACAAGTAGTGAAATTTCAGACCTAGTTCTTTATCAGTAAATCTTTCCTTACATTTAATTATGTGAAATCCTAATAGATTAAACTTTCCACTTCAGAGGGAAGATTATTGGCAAAAATGGATGCAAAACCATGACTTCTCAAATATATACTTTCTATAAGAGATTCACTTTATAAGCAAAACCACAATAGATTGAAAGGAAGAGGATGGAAGGAGGTACTCCATGGAAATAGTGGCCAAAAAAAGTTGGGATGGCTACACTAATTTCAGATAAAAAAGACTTCTATCCAAGAATAAAGAAAGGCAGTATACATTGAAAAAAGGCTTAATTTATCAAGAAATGAAAATTTAAAACATATATGTATATATATATATGCCAAAAACAGCACCCCAGAATACATGGACAGGAGTGAAGGCAGAGACAGTGCTTTTTTTGTAAGGTACACCATTATTTATTTATTTATTTATCTAGTATATGTTTGTGATACATAACAATTACATTCATCTTGGGAATTGATACATATACACATCACATCTTGATCAACAGTTGTGTATTAATAGTTGGAGACGTCAATAGTGGGTAGAATATATAGACAGATGATCAATGAAGAAATAGAGGACTTAATTCACACTATAAACTATGTCGACTTAAGAGACATATATATAGCACTCTGTCCAATAACAGAATATATATTCTTTTCAAGAATGCATGTGGATTAGTACATCTCTACCGAAAACAGGTATAATGAGCAAATACAAAATTTGTAACAATAAGGAACATGTAAATAAAAATAGAGAATGTATATTTATAATATGTACATATTTTCACATATACATATTATGTAATTTTTAAAGAAATTTTAAGAATGCATGTGGAATATTCTCCATTACAGAAAATAGGTTATGCCATGTAACATGTGTGAGTAAATTTGAAAAATATTGAAATCATCAAAGGTACTCTTTTTAACCACAATGAAATGAAATTAGAAATCAGTAAGAGAAACAAAACTAGAAAATCGCAAATGTAGAAGTTAAATATGTTTAAACATTGAATTGTCAAAGGAAGAAACCATAACAAAAATTAAAATACACTTTGAAGTGATTGAAAATGAAAATAGAGAATACCAGAACTTGTGGGATTCAGTAAAGGCAGTGTTCAAAGGGAAATTGAACTGTAAATACATACATTAAAAAGAATGATCTCAAACAAATAATCTGACTTCATTCCTAAAGGTACTAGAAAAAAGAAAACCTAACCAAACCAAAGACTAGCAGAAAAAATAGAAAGACTAATAGAAACGATAAAGATTAGATCACAGATAAGTAAAAGACAATAGCAAACAATAAAACATTTCAAAAAATTCAAAAGTTGGTTCTTTGAAGATATTAACAAAATTGTCAAGCTATAAGCTACATTTAAAAAGAAAAAAGAAGATGCAAATAACTAAAATTAGAAATGAAAGTAGGGGCATTATTACAGATCTTGTGGAAATAAAAAGGATTGATTATAAGGCAATTCTATGAACAACTGTGTGGCAACCAATTAGATAAACCAACTGAACAAATTCTTAGAAATGTGTGTGTGTGCGCGTGCACACAAACACACACATCAAAACTAATTCATGAAGAAATAGAAAAATCTCAAGAGACCTATAACAAGTAAAATGATTGAAACAGGAATGTAATAAAGAAAGTCCAGGGTCAGATGGCTTCATTGGGGAATTCTAGAAAACATTTAATGTTACGACTATACTAAAAAATCAATGAATTTCCACTTTAAATGGGTGAATCATATGGTATATAAATTATATCTCAATAGAGCTATTGTATAGTATTTTTAAAAATCACCTGGTTTCATGCATGACTAATTAGGGGCAGGTCAGCTCTTCAGCTCTCTTACCAGCATAATGAGCTGTCACCAAGAGCCTCAAGTGACTCCTTGTCAATACAGCTTTGTCTTTTGCAAGGACTGGCTTGGATATCTGCTTTGATCCTCTAAATCGCTTGCCCATGCGACAACTTCATAAGTTCACACCCGTAAGACAGGTTAGACTGTGCATTCTGTATGGGGGTTCATAGTCCAAGTGGCTAATAGTGTATCTAGGCCATCACTGTAAGAATGAAGATAGTGCTGTGGTTTGGATGAGTGTCTCCCAGAGGTTTATAGGTCAAGACTGGGTTCCTGGGCTGTGGTATTAGGAGGTGCTGTGGACTTTTACGAGGTGGGGCCTTTTGGGTTATAAGGGGCATGTCCTCAGAAGGAATGGTGGGCACTCAGTCTCTTCTCTCTCTAACTTTGCTTTCTGGCTTGAGCTGTGACTGCTCCCTTTGACATACATGCTCCTGTCACATTGTGCTGCCCTTGCCAGAGGTCCAAATTTGTGAGGCTGTCCAGTCTTGAACTTGGGTATTCAGAGTGATGATGAGCCAAAATGAATCTTTCTTTACTTCTTAAGTAACCTAAATCGGGTATTTTGTTATGGTAATGGAAGATGACTAATACAGATAGATGGTTTTGTATTTTGCCCAGGAATCAAATAATGAAAGTGTCCAATTTTCAGACTCTCTCCATGTGGTGGTCGCTATTGGGAAAGTGCCCTGAACCTTGCAGGAGAAAGCCACATGTGATGAAATGGGGAAGGACATACACCCCTGGAAAGGAGGCACTTCACTTCTGAAGCTACCTAAACATGAACCAGATGGAGGTGGCACAGACCCCTGTTATAAGTAAGTCAGAGCCCTCTGGATAGCTAGTAAGTACACCTAAGAAACATTCATGAATTACTGATAGCAAAGTTGATATGGTATGAACAGTTTTTCTAAAGCCTGTGGAAAACCATACTGGCCCAAGCTTGTTGGTTTCAAGCATGATGAGCCTACAGCCTAATGGCCTTACCGATAAATAGCTCCAGAGACTAACGGTCCTATTGATGAATGGCCAGGCCCCCTGAAGTATGGCTACATTTCTACCTGAGGTTTCTTTCATGGGGAGTTTTCACTTCCAGACCAGAAACAGGCTTAAGATCTGGAATGACCAAGTGGGGATCCACTCAGGCAAGGTGGCTCAGGTGTCTAGGTTGGGGTATCTCTTGCTTTCCAACAGGAATCTGCACAAAGAAACTGGACCCAGGTGGCCTCTGGTGTTTTTGTTGTGATGGGTTTGGTTGGTTTATTCATATGAAGCAGTGGAGCCACACTGGGTGTCCAGTGATTTTCCTCCAATTAGCTGCTTTTTTTTACCTTCTTCCAACACACTTCCTCTTCCTTCCACCATTGCTCTGCGGGTGGCTGCTGTGCTCTCCTGACCTGAGTTCAGTGGTCCGTTGCTTATTTTATCTCCCTAAACAAAACAAATTCTCTCCATTTTGTCCTACTTCCTACAAGATAGAATCTTTTGTTTTTGCTTGCTGCCTTGTCAGCTTCCAAGAATTTTTTTTATGTCTTGAGACCTGTGGAGACACCCAGGGTTCAGTGGTCTGCGCCCGGCTCCGGCCCAAGGTCGAGGATTCCCTCCTTTTCCTTCCCAGTATTGTCCGGCATCCTGCAGAGCTGCTGTCCCCAGCCACACTGGCAGGACAGCACTGCCTGGCACAACCCGTCCTGCTGCCATGGGCGCCACCAAGCCCTGGACACACCTCATCAGTGCCGGAGGTGCCCGGGCCCCTGAGCAGGATGGGACAGGCAGGTGTGGACAGTGAATTTCTTTCCGTCCTTGGCTCTCTGCCCTGCTCTGGCAGGGGCAGGCTGCAGGCCTCAGAAGAGGTGGCCTCATGCACAGCAGCAGCAGCTTGGCTTCCACCAGGCAGCAGGGTCACCACCAGGTAATGGGCTGTACCAGCACTTCAGAGGGTGCCTACCTGATACCCAAGAGAATTAGTTTAGAACAGTGGGAATTTTTCCCAATGCTTTTTCAAACAAAAAAGATTTCTCTCTCACAATCTTTACAGACTGAATTCTCATCCTAAACATAGATTTGGTCATGTAATGTTGCTTAAAAGTCCTCCATTGCTTCCATTACCCATAGGATGAGTCTGGATACCTCAGGCTAGCCCACCAGTGCCTCCACAAGCTCCGCACAGATGCTGCCTCCTGCTTGTCGCTCTGCTCCCTTGAAAGCCCTAAGTGACCCTGTGATGTTCATGTTCATTCTATGAGGGGCTCCCATGACCAGGTGTCTTCCATCAGACTTCTTCCAATTTTTTTTTTAGAAAGTCATCGCTAGTGATGATACAGCACTCATCACAGGGCACTGTGAACTGTCCCGTCCATGCCCATCTCTCCCTTGAGGTGGTAGAATCCTAGACTTTAGCTCATCATAGGGTTTAGTCCATGATATGTCTTCAAAAATATGAGTTTGTTAGAGCTCTGTAAGATGAAAATTGAAAGGCTTTCCATTTCATTCAGTGAACATTCTCGAACAGTCAGGGCAGTGATATAAAAGATGAATGAAAGTTTGTTCCCGAGTGAGGAACAAAGTGTGTTGTGTCTAAGTGATGACTCCAGTGACAAACCAAGAACAGCAGAGGACAGGTGAGACAGTTGGCAGCAAGCTCAGTTGCCAAACTGATTTCCATTTGTGAATGAGGAGGATAGATGAGGTACTCATGGGGCATAACTGGGTGTGAGAGAGTGACTCCTGATATCCAGCTTATACCTAAATAGATAAGCTTAGCTCTCCTTCAGATTATACCTGTCATATCTATTGTGGGTGGCTTACTTTGCTCAGATAGTAAAACTGATTTTCTCTGAGACAATTTAAATCAGTTGGGCTGAAAGAATGGAGCAATGTGGTAATTCGGGCATTTAATGGAAGGAAGGCTGACAAAGCTCTTCCCCCAGTGCCCTCATTCAAATCCCCCTCTTCAGGGGTGCAGTGACATACATGTGGGCCTGCTTGTGCAGAGAATCAGGATGGATGACTTCAGCTGAGCACCATTAACAGTAGGTAGTTGGATTATTAAAAATACATGTTTCTCCAAGTGTGTTCCATGGAGTACCAGCCTCTGCAGAGGTGTTTCCTGGGGAAAAGAGGTACAGGGTCCATACACATGTTGGAAATGTTGAATAGGTATCTTTCTTGAAGAATCTCCATGACAGCTATGGAGGATTCTCTATTTTCCAGTCACATTTGAACACAGAACCCCTTTCCCTCATCAAAATCATGACAGAGCAGGCCGTTTGGAAATGGTGGTGTATTAAAAAGAAAAGAGACTTTGCAATCAGGAGATGTGAATGAACTTCCCCAAACAGCATCAACCTCTGAAGATAGTTCTCCACACTATAAAATGAGAGCAAAACTCCAATACTCTCACAGGCTATGTGATGGTGTGGAGAAGTTAATGAAGGACCCATCTGTTCGTATGTGATTGTGTTGCTCACATTTTGAGTAATACATTTCTTCTATTCAGATTACACTTTTCCCTGGATATATAAAGCGAATTGGTTCCAGGACCTGCATGGATTCCAAAATCCAAGGCCTAGTATTTGCATACAACCTACACACACTCTCCTGCATACTTTGCATCACCTATAAATTACTTAGAATACCCAATACACTGTAAATGCTATTATATTGTATTGTAAAAGAGCTATCTACACTGTATTATTTAGAGGCCAATGATAGGAAAAAGTGTACATATTCACGACAGATGCAATTTCCCCCCAGTATTTTCTATCTGCAATGGTTATATCTTCAGATGGGAACCTGAAGGCACAGAAGCAGGCTGTATGTATTTGTGTGCCTACTGCTTCTTCAGAAGAACACACAGTTGTCAAGGAACCTCAGCTGTGGAATAAATGGGAATTACCAAAGAAGCAGTAGAATGAATAGGAATTACCAGAGAGACAAGAAATACAGACGATGTGAAATTACCATCTTGCCTCATGACA
This sequence comes from Heterocephalus glaber, assembly GCF_000247695.1. The sequence continues at coordinate 7,061,604 of NW_004624735.1, read as the reverse complement.
TCGTGACTGTCTTTGCTTAGAAAAATGCCCAAGGGTGAGAAGTGACCTGACAATATGGCAGATCTGACTGTTCATTTATTCAATCAATACCCATGGAGTTTTTGCTGAGTAGCAGGCACTGTTTGGGGGACCTTCGGGTATTATAGTGGAGAAAACCCACACAATCTTTGTCCTCCCTGGATTACTGACAGTGTGGAAGACAGACTTATCAAATAAGCAAAACCAGCAGATATTTTCTGTGAAGGGTTTGACTACCAATACTTCAGGTGTGGTGGATCCCTGGTCTCTGTCGTAGTTACCCAGCTCTGCTGTTATAGTGCACAAACAGCTACATGGTACACAAAGGCAGGAGCATGACTGTTCCAATAAAACTTTATTACAGATGAATGATGGAATAAGTTTTGATTGCTGGCTTTGGTTTGCCAAACCCTGATCAAAACTATAAATAGATCATTGAAGGAAGATATATGTGGCATTGTCAGAGCGTATGAATAGGAATTCAATATAGTATACTTGAGATTTGAAAGATAAGAAGAAATTAGTCAAAGAGGGGAGAAAAGAGGGAAGAAAAGACATAGTGTGAGATGAAGCTGATGGGGTAGGCTCAACACTGTTGGGCTGGGTGGTGAGGTTCAGACCTTCTGTCATTCTCAAGAATAATGGGAAGCGTTTTGTTCAGAGTCACACGTGTGCAATTATGTTTTGGAACCACCCTGCTGGGTATGTCCTGGAGAATGGATTGGTGGTGAGGGAGCCTACTGTAGTCCTGACAAAGACTAAAGAAGTGTCCAAAATGGCTTTGCTTTGGAAGAAAGCACAAAACTCAAGCAATTCTTCGAGTAAAATCAACATATTTCATGCTGGATTTAAACATGGGGATTAGGGCATAGATGGGCCCAGAGTGACTCCCAGGTGTCTGGCTTGCCTGATTGGATGGCTATGTTGTTCCTGAGATAGAAAACAGGAGAAGGAGATATCTTAGTCTTTTAGGATGCTATAGCAAAACACAAAAGACTGAGTAATTTATAAATAGAAACTTATTACTTACAGTTCTAAAGGCTGGGGGATTGAGATCAAAACACAGCAGATCTCATGTCACGTAGGGACCCATTCTTTTTGTGTCCTCACATAGTGAAGATCAAGCAGGCTCCTTCAGGCCTCCATTATCAGGACACTAATATCATTCATGGGGGCCCCACTCTTATGATCTAATCTCCTCCATAAGGTCACATCTTTTAAAACCATCATATTAGAAGGTATAATTTCAACATATGAATTTGAGGGGGACACAAATATTCAGTCTATGACCTTCCACCCCTGGCTTCCCAAGTTCATGTCTTCCAATGTAAAATAAATTCATCCCATCCCCAAAACCCTCAGTCTTAACTCATTTTAGCTTCAACTTTAGAGTCTAATCCAATCTCATCTAAGTGTCCTCTAAGTCATGTATGTGTGAGACTCAGGCAAGATTCATCTTAAGGCAAATTCCCCTCAGGTATCTATGAGTCTGTGAACTCAAACAAGGTATGTGTTCCCAAAACACAATGGTAGGACAGGCTGAGGATAAACACTCTCTCTCCAAAAGGAAGAAATAGGCAAGAAGGAAAGGGTTATAGGTCCCAAGCATTTTTAAAACCCAACAAGGAAAACTATGAAATCTTAAGGCTTGAGAATAACTCATTCTGGCTTGATACTCTGTTCTCCAGGTGCACTGATAGGATGATCAGCCTTTTGGAGCCACTGGGGTAGCAATATAACCTTCGCGGGGTTTGATGAACAGACAGAGTGAAGAAGGAGAACCAGAGGAGGGAAGATGGGGCAGTGAGGGCCAAGGACCTAAGGGGTACAGCAAACCTGGTAATCCAGAGTAGAGGTAGAAGTTTGACCTTGTTGCTCCTAAAGCCTCACCTAGCTCCAAAGACCTTGGCTTCATGCTGCCTCTCTCTCTCTCTCTCTCTCTCTCTCTCTCTCTCTGTGTGTGTTTCTGTGCATGCACATAAGTATATAACATACACAGAACAAGCATTCAGATTGGGAAGGAATTAGGATGAAAAATGCCCTTGAGAAGGAAGCTCCTAAGGATGTGTTTGGAGAAAGTCTTGGGCAGTCCCTGAATTTCTCCCACAGGGATTGGGATAGAGGTTGGACATAATATTATCTAGATCTAAAGGAGGAAGAATTCCCCAGCTACCATCTTGCTTACCATAGCTGAGGTTTGGGGGTAAGCAGGTAACGACATCTATGGAATGATTTGTTTTTATCATCATCTCTCCCCATTAGGGCACAAGCGTTCTGATGGCAGAAATGCGGTCTGATTTGTTCAGGCTAAAGCTCCTTATACCTAGAGCAGTACCCAACATAGGGAATGGCTAAATCCTTAGACCAGCAAGAAGAAGTAGAAATGATGATTGCTAACCCTTTACAGATAAAGAAACCAAAGAGTAGCAAGCCAAGGAGTAAGCCAAGGAGCCAAACTTCTAATTTGTAGTTTACCTACTGTAGTTTACATGTAATTTTTCCTAAAACTTATGCTGCAGGCAGGTCCTGTCTTGGGCATGTTTTCTCCCTTGTGCAGTGTTGTCCTCTGCACTGCAATGTCCCTTTTGATAATGTAACGCTTTGTGCAGAGAGAGCTCCAACACCAGTGTCCCCCTTCGCAGACTTTGTCCCCTTATGGAACTTTCCCCTTGTCTTTTCAGACTTCATCCTTCATCCTTGATCAGGCCTCAGTCATCCTACAGTTTAAGGTGTACACTCACTAATGTAAGTACAATGGTCCTTTGGTTCACAAACTTAATTCTTTCCATGATTCTGGTCTCAAACTGAAACAAATTTCCCCATTAGGTCAGCATTGAACCTGACCACTGAATTTGATTTGGTTCTCGTCCAGTTCAGTTTGTGACAAGAATCATGGAAAGAATTAAGTTTCTGAACCGAGGTGCCACTCTGCAAGTTAAAATAACATAGGCTGAAATGCTCTGCCCGGTGTAGCTAAGGCTTCCTAATCCTTGCCTTTGCTATTTCTTATTAGAAGATCACTTTTGGTACATCTTTTGTGAAAGTTGCATGAACTACCCAGTTTGAGTGGATGGTGAGGGAGTGTGAGGCAGAGAATTTCTTCTCTGTGTGTTGACTTTCTGTGGTTAAATCACAGTTATCAGCAGTTGCTTGGCTAGAAGAGTGACAAGAAGAAAAGTCTTGCCTGAGTGTTATTCAGAATATGAAAGCGGATTCTTTCTTTACCTTGTTTACAGAGTTTGTTGAAAGCCTTCAGTGGTTTGACTCTTTAAAAAACAAAGTCTAAATCATAATCTGTTTTTCAATTTCAGCTTCCCAGCAGGCTTTCTTCTGCTAATTCCTGCTCATAGGAGTCCTTGTGCCGGCCGGTGGGTGTGCAAACAGGACAGCCATTTGCGATGGGGACCTGGCCCCATAAGCCAAGTCAAGTACAGGACTGTCCTGGGACCCAGCCAGGGGCTGATTTCTTCATTAACATAAGGAATCGATAAGGTAAATTACACAATCATTTACATACATCAAGAATTTTTAAAAAAGAATTCATTCACACAAAACTATAAACCACACTTTGTAAGGACACATTCAAATATGAAGCAATGAAATTTTAAAATATTGCCTTTGCAGGGGAAATGAATGGAAGTGTTATATGGGATACAATGGAATTAAAAATAATAGCAAAGAAGACCTTGTACATATTAATGACAGTGCACCAAGAACAAGGGGCTATGGCTAACTTAGCCCTCTGCAGTGGATGTTTAAAAGAACCCTCCAAGACTGTTCTTTTCAAAAGTCCAATCCTTATATCAGGTCTTGGTGAAGATATGAAGAAATTGGTACCTTTCTTTCCTATTGATGGGAATGTAAAATGGTGCAGCTGCTTTAGAAAGCAGTATGGAAATGCCTTAAAAAATTAAAAATAGAATTGTCATAAAGTCCAGGCATCCCACTTCTGGGTACATTGCTGAAAGAAGGGAATACAGAATCTTGAAGAAATATTTATATATCTTTGTGTATAGCAGCCTTATTCACAACAGCAAAGAGTGTCCACTGATGGATAAGTGGATAAACACAACATAGTCTATATTCACATGGATTACTATTCAGCCTTAAAAAGGAAGGAGACTCTGATATATGCTACAACATGGATGTGCCTTGAGAATATCACGCTAAGCTTTTAAGAAGCCAATCACAGAAAAGACAAATTCTGTGTGATTCCACTTCTGTAAGGTAGAACGCTCAATTTCACAGAGACAGAAAATGAGATGGTGACTGGCAGGATTTGGGAGGAGTTAGGGTTTAATGGGTGCAGCGTTTGGGTTTTGATAGATAAAGATTTCCAGAGGTGGATGGAAGTGATGGTTGCACAGTAATATGAAAGTACTTAACTTTTCCGGACTGTACGTTTAAAAATAGGATGGTACATTTTATGCATATTTTATCTTAATAAAAAAGTTAGCAAAGCTGAGTGTGGTGTCACAGGCCTAGAATCCCATAACTGTGGGAGGCTTAGGTGGGAGGATGCAGGTTTGGGCTCAGCCTGGGCAGCTTAGAGACTTAGCAAGAATTTGTCTCAAAATAAAACATAAAAAGAGGGTTGGGAATGTAGCTCAGTAGGAAAGGCTCTGGGTTCAATCCCCAGTACCACAACAAACAAACAAACAAAGAAACAAACAAACAAACCTGAACAGGGTCTGTGGTCCAGGCCGGGCTCATTGTTAGGGTTACCTGTCTCTCCATCACCCTCTTCTCTGTACCTCCCACCTGCTCCCCATACTACGCCCGGGCAAATAATTCTCAGTTCTTCTCTAGGCCTTTGCAGATGCAGTTCCCCTTGTTTGCCCTTGTTTGAAATACTTTTTCTGCTCTCTGGTAACTCATAAGCTGACGACATTCTAATTCCAGAGCCCGAGCTGTCTTGATCCCCAAATTGGATTCGATTTCTCTCCTTGGCTTTCACAATCCCTGATCCCTGCAGTGTACAGACAGCTCTCAACTTCTCCTTCCCTGGGGCAGGGGGCTGACAGCCCCCAGACATGGCACCTCAAAGCAGGCCTCCTGGGTGTCCTTTCTCAATGGAATGTTTTATTTTTTAAGGAAGCCCAAACATTTAGCTGCTTAGGATGTTCGCTATCTTGCTTTTTGATAAATTCGCAAAGGAAAAAAAATAATTTTGACTATTTCTTTTCAACTTGGAATTTCTTTTGAACTGGTCATGTTTGCTCACACACTCATATGTGGGTGAGACCCTTTCCATAGCTCTAGTGCTCTGTGTTGTTTTCAGCCTGTGTGTGGGGATTTCCAGTGAGCAGCCCACGACCCTGGGGGGGCCTCCTCTGCAAAAGTCTCCGTGTGAGAAAGGCTTTTCGCTTCCTCCATCAGGGCATGCTGACGTTCCCGGCCCTTTCCTTCAGATCTAGAGATTTGAATTCAGTGTCCTCCTCATCTGGAAGCCCACCTCTGAAAGCCCACCTCTGATTGCCTTCCCTGTTCTGCCCCCAGAGTCAGGGCTCAGACCTTGCCCAGTCCTTGAAGGGCTTCCTGTTTTGGTGTCCCTGCTGTTTCCAGGCTAGGCACTATGTGTCACCCGGGGCATCTGTTCCTGAGGGCACATGATTGGGTAGGACTCCAGGGACAGGGTGCCTTTGCTCAGCAGGAGCTCTGGTGTCAACATGTCCATGGCACCCAGCCCTTGCCTGTGTCCTCCTACCCCACCTCTGCGTGGTGAGAGCAGAGGCCCTCTCCGCTCTGCCCAGTGTCCTCTACTCACCCGAAGCCCTGGTGGCCGAGGAATCTGGACCGCAGCTTCTGGTCCAAAACTCTGGGTCTGCCCCAAAGGGTGGTGGCTGGCAGGGCTGGCCAGCAAAGGATACGGTGGGCTCTTCCACGTTTTCATAGCAAACAGAGCTATGAAAGGCCCAGTCCAGTGTCTGTGCCGGTCACCAGCCAGAGGCTGCTGTGGAAGGTCTCCTGCCCCAGCCCAGCTAATTTGTGTCCTTCCTTGAACACACAGCTCACCGAAGATGGCCAGGTTTGGCGGCCTTTGAAAGAAGACTTTCTTTCCAGTTTGGCACCTTGTCTCTTGACAGACACCCTGTTCTTTTTATGGGATGGGCAATGATTTCACAAGTAACACTTTCACTTTAGTAGCAAGTTCCCTGCCCTGTCCTCTGCCATCCACTTCCCAACAACAGAATTTCCTTCGTATCTAATTTTTTTTCTTAGCCTCTGGTGTTGTCGTAAGGTCAAAGTATAAACTCTCTAGGGGATCCCAGCATTGTAAGGACTTGACTTAAGATCAGAAACAAATTGCAGTGAAGCAAAAACATCAGGGCCACAGCGCAGAAAGCTGTGAACTCCCCAAACGGCCGCCATGTGTGCTGCTAGGCCGGCTGGCGCCTGAGTCAGCTTGGCTTGGCAGTCTCTTCCTAGACACGCTGTTTTCCTTGGGGGACGGGAGGGCTGCGAAAGAGTGAGTCAGGGAGGAGGAGGGCGGGCAGGACTAGGGAGCTCAGTTGCCCTTTGCCTCATGATTTATATTTGGTCAGAGGAGCCCTGTTCCGCTTTCTTCTGGCGGGAATGTGTTTTGGACATGTTGTTTCAATATGAGACAATCAGCTGGGCCCTCTGCGGAATGTCCCCGGAGACTGGAAACGACCTCCCAACAGGGTCATTTGTTCAGCAGAATTCTAAGTCGCATTCTCCAACATCTGCATTCTATTAATACCTCCAGAATATTTCCATCAGCTTTGGGAAATCAGAAGAGATGTTCAGCTCCAAATCCTGGAGTCTTTTGAACACTGCTTTGTGACTCTTGCGTTCTGTGGGCGGATCCTTGCTCCTGACCTCCTTCCCTTTAGTTTGCTGGGTGCAGGTGGATGGTCACATTTCTCAGTAAAACCTGAGGTTGGGGTGAAATTTGTCAGGTGAACTGCTGTCCGTGACAACCCACAGTAAAAGGCGCATTTATAAACACACAGGAGAGAGACAGACTTAGTTAGGGCCAGGAAAGAAGTTCTGGAGCACTTGCTGAAAGGCAATGGGAGTAAGGCCACGCTTTGAGAGCCCCAGGGTGGCCAGTGTCCCAGGCCACAGGGGGTCTTGCTGGAGCTGGAGCCTTGCCATGTTCTCCAAGGGGATATGGCCTTCAAGGAAAGGAAAGAAGAGAAAGAGGAAGGAGGGGAATAAAGGAATGCAATAAATAAGAGAGTATTTCTTTAAGAAAAAGAAAACTCTCTAGACCGCATGGAAATGAAGCTCACATCAGTGAGACCCACACCTGTGAGAATGTGAAACAAAGATGCAGCAGTGGTCTCGGAGGAAGCTGGGTCTGAAGCCTAGATGGTGTACGGAGATATTAGGGATGTCACTGGGGTGTAGGACGTCCTGGTGGGAATGCTGAGGATTCTAAGAAGGCGCACTCAATTCGAGGAGCATTTATTGAGTATTCACTGAGTGCCTGAATGAAGCCACATGGTCCACCAAGCAGGCTTCAGAGGGAGAGGAATCCCCATGAGAAAATGAGCTGTACTGAGAACGAGCCTTCCAAGCTGCTCTCCTCTCTCCTCACAGGAAGAAGTTGAAGCCTCCTCGGTGTTCAAACCTTCTGGAGATCTGAAAGGCACAGAGCCAGAGAGGACCAGGCCTTAGACAACTTGGTGGCAGTGGCTATTATCCGAACCTGTGTCATGGCAGATGCTGAAAGAGAGGAGCCAAAAAACATCTATTCAATAGTTACCTTCAAAGAATGGAAAAGTAAGCGTCTGCTACCAATAACCACTAGAAACATAATTTTACCCAACATGTACTTCATTGCTTATGACTCTAATACACAGGGTCAGCTAGATGAATGATAAGTCTTAGTAAAAATTATGGAGCAACTTTCTTGGAAATTTAGAGAAATGCCAGAGTGTGATAAGGTCTCTGATAGTGACAAATGGCTTCCTGGTTGTATGACTCAGAAAGAGCTCCTCTTTGCTGGCTGGAGCTGGCTGAGGAGGCAGGCTGAAAACCCTCACTGTGCAGGAGGGAGCAGCTACCTAACAGGGCTGATGGTGTTTCCTGTGCTGTCTGTCTGTCCAGGGGAGAGTTCTGACAGTCCCACCTGGCTTCCTCTTCCAGGGCCTCCTGCTCCGCTTAACCCTTTAGCCAGGAGGCAAGTTCTGAATTACGAACTCATATCCCTTTGCCCAGGATCTGTAAGCAGACACTTCCAAAGGGCAGTCATATACGTTTGGCTTTACCATTTACTTTCCCTTTGTCCAAATTATGCAAAATCTCCTGGAGAATAAATAAACAGATACAACAAATAACTAGAGTCAGATCTTTGGCTCAGGAAATTCCTGAGCTCACGTGTTTGCTGGGAAGAGGTTCCCACAGCCTGGCCGTTCGTTTTTATCAATCCCCACAGGATGCACTCCTACTCTCTCTTCCAGGGTCCCCTGCTTCCTGTCCGCGTTCCCACAGCTGCTGAGGGCCACAGCTCCCGCCTGTGCACAGAGGGTCCTTGCTGTGTGTACGAGATGGTGGCTCCCTGCGCCATGTGGCAGATGTTCAGCATCAGGAATCAAAACAGCTTTCACACCACGCAGCACATTCTTCTTCCAGTCCCGTTCATTTCCTCTCGGTGGGATGTGGAACAATTTCTCTCATCTGTTGCTCACTCAGTGGGTTTGGGATTTTGTGAATTTGACAGTGAGACTTAGATTCCTCCCGAGTCTGTTCTGAGAGAGGGTGGGGGTGGGGGTGGGGGTGGGGGAGGCGCAAGTGGACTGACTCAGTCCCAGTCTGTTTCTACTTAAGTAGTCTCTGGGTTTTTCGTTTGCTTGTTTGTTTGTTTTTGTGAAGCACAGGTGAAACTGAGAAGTGGACAGAGGAGGCCAGAGACCGCATGGAGCTTCCTGAGTCTTGACATTCCAAGAATACCCTCAACTGGTCCTCTCCTTTTTTCGAAAAACGTGACAAGCCTGTAAGACTAAGGGAAAGAGTAAAGCAGTTTCTGTTCATTGTACGCTGGACAAATTCCGAGTGGATTCTGCAATACTGAATTAGCATAGAGGACTTTCTGGAGGGAGAGAAGTGGACACTGTTCTTGACAGCTATACTCAATATATACTCACTACTTGGAAAGTATGCTATTGCAACGTTCTCCTTCTGGATTCCCAGGCTGTGCAAAGTTCCCTTGGCTTAAAGTCTATTTTTCTCTTCCATTAGAAACCAGGAAAGCAAATGCACACTGGCAGCTTCTCACTATGGACCAATCAAATGTTTCCCATTTGAGTCTCGCAGTACTGTGTAAGTATGAAGTAATTTTATGCCCATTTTACTGATGAGAAAACTAAGCTCAAAAATATTAGGTCAGCTTGTCCAAGATCAGCTGGGAATAGATAGAGTTGGGGTTCAAAATAAGATCTCCATGCAGCCTGATCTTTTCTATGCCAAGTTGATGAGCTGATTTCATCAGAAACCAATACTTCTCCAAAATGTTGGCTAGGAAAAGAGGCATACAATGGAAACTGAGGATCTGAGGGTGGTTTTTTTTTTCCTTCTTGCCACTTGAGAGAAATGGGCAGTTTTTCAAAGACTTTCATTCTTACTGCTTGATTTCCTCTGTCCCAGTGCTCCACTGGGTTTCCCAGGACCCTCCCAGTGCCTGCCCTCCACAAGGTGTAAGTGTGCTGAGGAGAACCGAGGCATCTATTCATGCGATTCCTGCAAAGGCAGAGCCAGGCAGCAGGCACTGACACAGCCTGTCTACTCCCTGAGCTTTCAGATTTCTGTGTAGCTCAAATATTTACACACTGGCTCATGGCTCTGTTCAGCCATACACTGGGAAATGGTTCTGACTCTTTTTGCATTCTTAAGGCAACTCGGTGAAATGATTTTCTTTCCCTGGCTTACACTGAGGCACTAGAATTCTACTTCCCACCCCCATGGATGCTGCTGGGTGAGCTCACGGCCTTACGGCCTGTCTCGGCATGGCAGCCGGCCTGCAGGAACCTATTAATAGCCTTCATTTCCAGTATGTGCCCTGTAAAGTCAGGCCTCATTTTTAGCAGCTCACTGTTACTCACAATTCTAGGAAAAGTTCCCTTTGGATGTCTTCCTGCCAGAGGATGGTTTGACTCCCTCCGCCAGTGCAGGCAAGAGGAGAGGAAGGAGCTACAGACATTCAGTGGGTGAGCCGTCCCAGGAGGAATAGCTCTGGCCCCGACTCCTCCTGGAGAGGGAGTTTTCTCTTTGCTTAGAGAGTGGCTTTGTTGAGCTCTCTGGGGTGGGGTGGGGGCTGCATGGCCACCCAGTGTTGAAGTCCTGCTGGACTCATTTCTTTCTTTCACAGTGCTTGACCAGTTTATCACACAGTCAGTTGGCTTCATCTCCAAAACACACCCAGAATCTAGCCCTCTCATCGCTTCCAGCTCTGCCTGGCTGTCCAAGGTGCATTCATATCTTGCCAGCCTGCTTGGAAGGTCTCTGTCTGGGCCACATCCCTCCCAGCTCCTACCATCTGTCCATTGGAGAACTGACAGAGGGTCCTTAAAGCTTATAATCCTCAGCTTGACTGCCTCAGTGGCTTTGTGTCTCCCACTGAGCCAGGAGCCAAAGCCTTCAAGTGGCCTCTGTGGCTTGCGTGGCCTGCCTCTGTCTCCTCCCTTGCTCTTATCTGTTATCACTTGCTTCTGCCCTTCTTGGGCTGGCCACACCGGCCCCGTCCCTTGCTTTTGCGGTCTCCATGTTTTGCTCATGTTATCCCCCATCTGGCATGCTTTCCACCAGAAAATATGACAACATTCTTCCTGGTTTCTGCCCAAACATCCCCTCATCTGAAAAGCCTTCTAAAACTGCCTTAAATAAAATAGCAGCCTTCATCACTAACAACCCTATGCTCCCTGCTATGGCTTGCATGTGAATAGGATCCCTTAAAACCCACAGACACTTAGTCTTCCTAAGGCAGACACTTGGGCTTCACAAAGCCATCCTCAGAGGAGCAGCTCTAGCCCGAACTCTTCCTCCAGAAGGGACTCTCAAGTGTGTCCCTCAAAGCCTTAGTCCCCAGGGTGGCAGCACTGGGAGGTGCTGTGAGCCATTAGGAAGTAGGCCTCAGAGGAGATCCTCAGGTCATCAAAGTGTGTACTTGAAGGGGCCTGAGGGACCTCAGTCTCTCTTGTTCTATCTCTGCTTCCAGGCTCACATCTTGGGCACTTGTTCTGATCCATGCTCCAGCCATAATGTGACTCCTTCACCAGAGGCCCAAACAAACAGGGCTGTCTGATCTTGCACTTAAGCTTCTGGAGCCATCAGCAAAAATCAACCTCTCATTACTTCATAAGTGGCATGCATCAGGTACTTTGTTATAGTGATGTAAAGCTGACTATTCACCCCCTCTTCTGTTTGGCTTGTCTCCTTTGCCTTATCACTAGCTGGTAGCTCATCTGCTTGGGGCTTTACCCTACTGGAAGGCAAGCCCCACGAGGGACACAGAGCATGCTGCCCAAAATAAGGATATAATAAGTATGTGATCAGGGAATAGTGTTGAATGAAAGTGACAGGGGATGGCCAAACTGCCTTGCCTGGAGAATGTAGGTGAGGGAGTGGTTAGAGGGGGAGGAGAGAAGAAGGCCAATGCATGGAGAGGGCTGTGACATAGGTGTAGTGGCTTCTGGCTTTCAGAAACAGAACTTTCTGTTGTAGGCCTTTCTGGGTTGGTCTTCATGTGATAAAACTTCTCCTCTTGTGTACATATCTTTTTTTTTCTTGATGGGCAATAACTAAAGAAGAAGACTTAAGTCCCACGGTGAGCCAGTGACTTATCAGTTCATACTCGCTGGAGTCAGAGGTCAGAAGAACATAAGCCAACAACCCCTGGTTATTCTCTGAAATCTCCATGATGGCACTGGCTCTGCACAGGGCAGAGTTAGGATACAAACCAGTGTGGTGTAGATGTATGGGTAGTGACTCTGGTTTACCTCCAGATACATTCTTGGGCACCCTAGTTGTCTTTTATCAGAAAAGCCACAACTGACTCTAAGGCCAGCATAAGAACAAAAGACAGAAGAAAACATGGAGTCAGAAACTTGAAGTTACTGCGGGGAGGAATATCAGACATTGAGGTTTCACTAACTGCCAAGCCATGGGATGTAACATCGAAGAAAATCTAAAAGTGTGTCATGCCAGCTTGCCCTTCAACTGGAGCTCTGTGAGGCTGGAGCCACAACTGTATTTCCGGGTATATCCCCACTCCTTGTGCTGGTGTGTGGGCACCTTCCCACCCATCCCAGAAAGGAAGGCGAGGGGACTGATGCAATTCGTGGACTGATCTTCCTAACAACACAAGTCAGCTTCATGTTGAGCATTCCTGGAGAACAAAAGTGTTTTTGCTGCCAAGATGTCAGGTTCTTTTTAGAGAGCTAAAAATTATACACATCAGAATTTCTAAAATAAACGCTGAATCTGAACCTTCCAGGCAGTGTTCTTGGTTTTCTCCCTGAGCTATCAAAGAACAAATTTGTTCCTTCCTTTATTAATAAGTTTGTTGGAAATCTGTTGTGCCAGCCCATGACTATTTTCCAGGAAAGCAGATTAATGCTAGATTATGAAAATAAATGATAACATATTTACTGTGAGAACTAATGATATCCTGAGTGCTAAGACAGTACACACTGCTTCTTCCAAGACTGGCAGGTATGTTTCTGAAGTTGACTTCACTTCAGCGGAAGACACTCTGAGCTTACGTGACTGTGGGCTGCCCAACATTGCAAAGATACCAGCCTTGGCAGCAGCGTATTTAGTACAACTCCAGTTGTGGAAACACTACTGTCACATTAAAGAAAGGATTCTTCCTGCCGTGTTGACAAGGAGTAGTGGAATGGCAAGGCACCAGAAACTGTGGAGACCCATACTCTTGTCTCATTTCTGTCTTGCCTGCCTGTAGCCAGGTGGTGCTTTGAAGCCATCCCAGCTTGTTTATGAATAACTCTATGCTACTGGCCTTTGCTTAAAGTCTGCCTTAAGGACTTTTTCTACTTGCCACTGTTGGTTTCTGTGCTGCAGAGTGGCTTCAGGACCTCAGTGTCCTGCACCCCACCTTTGCCTGCACCTCCATTTAACTGCAGCATGTTGCTTACACATCTCATTCTGAGTAAGATCCATAAATGCCAGCAGCTCAGCTGTCTTTACTCAGGCCAGTGGGTAGAAATAAAGGGTGAGAAAGCAGGTGCTCCTGCGACAGACAGAGGGATCTGAATGGTTTTGAGATAGCACAAAACCATATCTGAGAGCCCAATGGCCTGTGGGCTCCCTTGATGCCTCCCAGGGATTTTCTGGCAGGATCATCATTGATTTATCAGTGAAATAATGAGTTTCACATGATGAGGAACAATAGGATGGAGGCCATGCAATGCATCTCTTCCATCTCCTTTCCTTTTTTCCCCCACCCTCTTTTCCAGAAACAAACAAATTAGAAATAGTAGAAAGTCAAAACTTAAATTCCTTCAAGAGCTAGGTTTTCAGGCTGAGAATTGCAGGTCCACAGAACAGTTCCAGACAGCTGTGGAGCAGGGTTTGTGAAGGTTCCTATGACTTCTGTGTTCTTTGTCCCCATGCTTGTACCTGGCACCCAAACACAGGAATGGCCTCTATGTGTGCACTGGGCAGTGCCCAGAACTTGTAGGAGCCCACCAGTGCTCAAGTCAAGTCACCTTTCCAGTAATCGCTGAGAGATACCCAGCTGAAACACCAAGGCTCTTCGCTAAACACTGAGTGCCAGCTTTCGTCACTGATAGAATTGTGCCTGCTAGATGGTCATCCACAGAGCCCTTTACATGGGGACGTAGAGCTTGGGTTGGGCATGGTGGAACCTTTGCAGTCTGCTGGAGCAATCATGGGCTCTCTCCCTGATTTAATAGAAGACTACCATGAAATAAACCAGATTATAGCTTCTGGCCTCTCCTGGCTCTTTATTTCCTGATTTTAGAGCCAAATGAGAGGAGTCCTTTCTTTTGTAAAAAACACTGTCCTTTGCTGAAGGAACCCATAGCTACTGCTGGGATCAGACTCAGACCACAGGGATGGCTTTTAACATTGCTTGGAGCGAATATCTAAATCCAGCTGAGAAAATGGTCATGTGGGATTTTGCTTAACAACCAACTTGTCTTTCTCACGAGAACTGATGTGTCTGCATGCTATCTCAGTTCTGCTTTGGGTTTCTTTCCTTTGCAGATTCACCCAGCAGTTAGATGCTGGGCTCCAGAGCCTGTAGAACATGGCTTTGGACCCTGACACTGTTCTTTTTTGGCTTCAGATCCTTTAAGTAATGTCTCCAAGACTCAGTTTCCTCTTTAGTTACCTGGAACCAGTACCGGCCCCATGAAGGAGCTCTGGGTGCCACATGAGATAATTTCTGTGCATTAGGTAGCACAGCCCATGACCATGCTAAATGGTCATAAAACACTGGCTATAGCCCATATCAACTTGCAAAATCTGAGCAATGATGTGTAAGTTTCAAGGTGCAAAGAAAAATCAACGTTTTCTAGCTTCTTCCTCATTGGAGAGAAAAAGGCTGTGTTGCCAAATATAATACCAGTTGTCCAGAATCGGGATAAGTAAATTCTTCTAGAAAAGTGATGTTTTTGATGGAGGAGAATTTTAACCCTTTCTCCAGCAGCATTTAAATTTGAACACTTTTTTGGTGACAGTATTTTTGAAATATACTCTTCAATTTCCTGCATTCTTACGCAAAGTTTTCTGGACATAATTCATCTATTTCCTTCTGTCCTGAGTTGTCACTATCTACATCAGTTTTACTTTACTGTATTTTAGATGGGGATGGTGTGGGAACAGGGCTCACCACAAGTGTCACTTGCCTTGCTGCTTTGCTGTGCAGGGAAGGCCCACCTACTCTGCTCTGAGCAGCACAGTGGCCTCTTGGCTCTACGTTCAGACCTCTTTCACATGTGCCTCTGGCTGGTCCGAACACCTCGGAGATGCACCTGGCAGGGGCTAAGTTGTGCAGGTCTGCAAGAGGTTGCAAGTGTCTTTGGACCTTTTGGGGACCTTCTTTTGGGCTTGGGAACAATGCACATGCTTAGGACATATTAAAATGCAAGTTTCTGAGCCCTGAGATTTTATTTTCTTCTCTTATATTATTGTTGATCTTGTATTCTCCAATTTTCTGTTACTTTTAATCTTTCTTGGGAAGGACTAACCCTCCACTGAATTATTTCCATTCTCACTGGATCCATTGTTGTTGGATTTGGTCCCTCCTATCACATGTTCCCATCATGAATGACAGTGGTTCTGTGGGTAGGAAGAGCAGTTCTTTCCCAGATGATGGGTGGACACATCCCAAGAAGTTCACAAACTTCCTCCAAAGGCAGAAATCCAGGAGGGACCTGGGTCAGGCAATTCCTCACTCAGGGTTTCTCCTGCTCCCTGAAGAATGCTCAGGAAGTCAGAAGTATAGCACCGATGCTTTGTCCTTAAATGAGATCATACATGTGTTTATAGCAGTGTCAGCATGTCTTTGATTTTCTATCCCTAGGATTAGCCAAATAGTGACTTTTAATCGAATATTAAATTCCAAATATGTGAAGCATGAGTAAAACTCTCATGTAAAAACAAAAAGCTTTGCCAGGAAAACTCACACACACAAACACACACACACTCATGCGTGCCCGTGAGCAAGAGAGAGGGAGAGAATGAGAGACAGAGAGAGAGAGAGAGAGAGAGAGACAGAGAGAGAGAGAGAGAGAGAGAGAGAGAGAGAGAGAGAGAGAGAGAGAGAAGAGAAACTCTGAACTACTCTTGTTCTCTTGCATTTAGAATTCTGTAGAAGTCACAAGCTGGATTGTTGGATTCCACTAGTGGCCCATAACTGAAAAAGTATTATACAAGACACATGTATACACAATAATAAGACCCACCCTGTCTCCACGTTGCTTTAAAAACATAGCACACAAGGTTGTTTTGCAAGGACTGACTGAGAAAATACCAAGTTTATCACCACTGAAAAGAAGTGGTATCTGAGGTATCTGAAAAAAGGGCTTGGTCTGACTTAGAGGAAGCAGGGCACATGTGAAGGGCCTGGCATCTCCTTCCAAAATGGCAGCTCTCTTTGTGAAGTCCTCACCCACCACTAACTTGTGACATTTGATAGTCTAAATTGTAATGGTATGGAGAAAGAAAGACCTCTTTCAGTCTCTATAAATGAATTGATAATAATATATGACCATGCTTGTCATGGAATAAGACCTGATAAATATTATCTTTTCCTATTTGCTGTGGTCACTACCATGCACTGCAGCACTCACTGAAGAGATTCAAAGGTTGCCTCTTCCTTCAAGGAGCTATCCCATAAAACTTTCGAAGAAGAATTAATTGTGAGGCCTGGAGATCATCTTGGATATGCAGCAGACCCCAGGAGCCCAGGATGAGACCAGGCTGGGGGCCAAATCTTAGTTCTGCCACTTGCTTGTTACTGTCCGTCTTTGTTCTCCTACCTATAACATGGGGACAATGACAATCACACATTTTTAAAAAGCAGAATAATGCCCAGCACATAGTAACTTTTGTATCTCAGAAGGCATCAATACAGTCTAGAGGAGACAGAAAAGTCTCCTTAGAAAGGATTATATGACAAGGTTATAGGGACACTGAATGACAGGTGGGTTTGGGTGGTGAAGAGGAGTGATTCAAGAAAAGCCAGATTTGAGTTTTTGTGGAATGTGAGTTCTACACAGAATGGGTTGCTGCTTCCCACTTGAGTGGATTCTGGAGGGAGTAGGGGCGTGAGAGGCCTCCAGTGCTGGGCAGAAGGAAGCTATGAGGGACTTTGCCACTGGGGAAGACAGACAATGGGGAGGGAGCAGATGTGGGAACGATGTGGGATGGTAGTATGGCCATCAGTTTCTGAGTTTGTCCTTGGCTGACCACGTGCCCGGTGCTCTAACTCCCTGGTTCCCAAGTTTGACTGCACTACTGGGAACCAGGGAAGTCGTGCCGATACAGTAGTCTGTCTTTATCCTCAGAGGAAGTGTTCCAAGACCCACAGGGGATCCCTTCGACTGTGGATACTGAATCTATTATGCTATATGTTTTCATATGTGTACATATGATGAACTTGTAATTTTTCTCCTAAAGGAAGCACTTATGATTTCTCTTGAGCATATATAAATTGCCAAAATCACTACTTTGGGGCCATTATGAAATTAAATAAGGGTTACTTGAACGTAAGCACGGCAATACCATTGCAGTCAATCTGATAACTGAGACGGCTGCTAAGTGGCTAACAGCAGGCGGTGTATATAGTGTGGATATGCTAGAAAGAAGAGATTCACACATCCCGGGTGGGAAAGAGCCAGATGGCGAAGACTTCATCACACATTTCGAAAGTGTACACTTTAAAACTTATAAATTGTTTATTTCTCTAAATTTCTATTTAATATTTTTAGACAATGGTTGACTGCTATTAGCTGAAGCTCCAGAAACAAAACTTTGGATAAGGGGGAATGACTGCAATTTCTCTACCTCCCATCAGGCCTCATCTTCATCCTGTGTGCAGATTGCATTCTGACCTTCTCCCCGTAGATGAAGGAAGATGTGCCTTGAAGACCATGTAGATGGCACCTTCTGGCAGCCTTGTCAGAAGAGGAGCTTCTGTGATTTGACAGCCCTGGTGCCCAGAGACTTGCTCTCTGAGCTAAATGGCTTAGTAACATTCCAGGAATGACTTCCTGTCCGCTTCATGTAGGAACTTTCCCCTTTTGCATTTGAGAGTATTTGTCCAGAACCAGAAGCTTTACAAGCCCTTTGTATTTCAGCAATGCAAATAGCTGAGAGAAAGACCACAGCTGAGCAGCAGCAAATTAAGACTTCTGGACACAGTGGAATGAATAGCCAGGTTCTTTTTTTTTTTTTTTTTATCATTTCCCAAGTTGAGGAATGAATGAAAGATAAATAAATAGTGCTGCAAATAGTAAAAACCAAATTAGATTTGAGGTTTCTCCCTCTTCCAATCAAATAATAAGTAATCCAAACAGTTATTATTTGAGGGAGCAAGGAAGTGATACTATAAAAATAAATGGCTTTCTCTGCGGCACCCTTTGACTCCTTTGTGTTACTGCAGCGTGAGAAGGGCTGGCCGCCTGTAGCCCCACTATGGGGTTTGGCGAGCTCTGAGAAGAAAAGTCTCCCCAGAAGCCAAGAAAGCATTAGTTACATGGGAGAGGAGATCCTTTCAGCTCAGTGTCCCCTTGAGAAAGGGAAAGTTGGGTGGCAGAAGACACTGTGTTCCTAGAATCCATATCTGCAACAACACCCAGCCGCCACCTCCTCCTCCTCCTCCTTCTTCTTTTCTTCTTTGTTTGCTCTTTTTCAGAAAAGATCTTTTCTTAGCTCTTTTGAAAATGATGGATTTGCTTATATTTTTTATTTATTTACATTTTGTCCATGAAAAATGAGTTTTTAACATGGCAGCCCCACAATCAAATTTTCAGTCATGAGATGTCATTAGTGTGACCTGCAAGAAAAACTAACAGGATTTGGGCAGATTTAAAAAGTGACAAAGTAGTTGGGCTTTAATTTTGTTCCACCCTCTCTGCCTCCTCCTACTTGGCTCAGCAACCTGACCAGAAATGGCTCTAATGGCTACTCATGCCTCTTGCTCCAGACAGAGGCCCTGGGAATTCTAGTCAGGCCTGTGTAGAGGCTCTGCTGTGTTAATCCAGTGCAGACTGGCCTGTCTGTCACGAAGGAGGGAAAACAGAATGAAATTCCTCTCCCATCATTTCTCCACACTAGTCCCTGGGAAAATGAGATGTTGACCATTCTCACCTTGAGAAATAAGCAACTCTGCTTTTTAACAGTAGAACACAACCCTTGAAGTTGCATTGCTGGAATTGTGGTTAAATCATCTGCCTCCAAACCCACTTTTTCTGGATCTTTTTTCCTTGCTGCAGGGTCGAGTGCTAGGCTTTACTTTTTTCCCCTGATTTTCACAACTGATTATTTAATCCAGGCTGATCAAGGGTGGAAGACAGAATTTGCCAAGGACATTTGGAAATGGTATTTACATTAGATGAGCCCGCCCTTGCTTTATATACAAATCTCCAGTCTCTACATTTTGCAGATATGAAAATTGAGATTTAGATGGGCTCTCAGGTTAGGAAGTGGCAGAGATGGGATTTGAACCCAATTCTGTTCCCACCAGGGACTTCACCTCTTTCCCTCATGTGCCATCTTCCTGAAGGCAATTTAGAGACACCCAGAGATAAACATGATCCCATTCTTACCATTTGTCTCGCTCTGTAGAGTACACAGCTTTCAGTGGATCTTTTTGTTACAACCAAACGTAATTCCTTTTGGATATTTTTATTTTTCACATAGGCTTTAAGAGTTGCTCTTAAAGCTCTAAAGAGCTTTACGTGGTCCTTGGCAAAATCATTTTCTCTGACCTTCAAATCACTGAGTGGTTATATTTGCAACAGGACTGACCAAAATAGACTGAGGGTAACAGGTTCGCTTGAAAATCAGAGGAAAAGGTGTGGGTTTGTCAGAATCCTGCTTTGGGCCACTCTGTGTGTGTGTGTGTGTGTGTGTGTGTGTGTGTACTTTCAAGTTGCCTAAATTTCCCAGTATGCCTTGCTTGGAGTTGGCCACAGGACAATTCTATCGATGTGATGTAGCAGAAGCCAATTGGATGTGGTTTCAGCAAAGTTGCTTTAAAAGGAGACAAAAGCCTGCTGCATGTCTTTTGTCCTTCCTTCCTTATTTCATTCTTAAAGTGTGTATGTGTGTGTGTGTGTGTGTGTGTGTGTGTGAGAGAGATGGTTCAGGATTGAGGGCTTGGTGCTTACTAGCCTACACCTGGGAGGATGAGAATGGTCTCTTAGGGTCACCAAGCAGAAGATCAAAGGACCCTAAGACACTTTTGATATCGTGAGTTACTGCCCAGCCCTGGGGGGACTGCTACAGATGGGGATAGTGTGAGGTGATACACTAGCTGCCTGAAGTCTTACTTATACCATCTTACATGGAGCCAAAGCAATCTCTGTGCCAAATACTTGTGTAATGCCACATAGCTTTTGGGTAGCCACGCTAGAAGGTCTGCATCACATTGATTGCATCACATTGCCGCTACCCACATCCATTGAACTCTAATGGGTGGTGTTGGGAGATGTCCCAGAGAGGGGCTTCTGGTAGATGTGGCTCTTGTGTGCATCTCACCATCCTTAGAGGCACTGTTCAGCTTACCTGTTAGGGATTTACTAGCGGCAGCCAAAAGGTCAGAGGTCATGGACTACATAAATTCCGAGGCCTACAGAGTATGGCTAACAGTCCTCACAGGGAGATTCAGAGGATTAGTGCCCAGGAGAATGATAGCCTGAGCATCCCTCACTCACAGTTGGTCCACTGAACATTCCTAAAGCTGGCTTTTCAAGGATCTGCCAGAGTGGACAGGAGTACAGACCTCAGGCTTGCTTTTTTGGCCCAGATCTGTGGGTCTGAATACAGTTCCCAGTGAGTGGATGCAGTGTCATAAGCTAGGATGCAGTAGCTAGTTCATCCCTTCTCCAGCTGTGTTTGCAGATCACCCAGCAGGTGTGCTTGAGTCAGGAGTCACCAGCTCATTCTGGGACAGAGGAATTCTGTGTCCCCTGAGATCCTTGTAGACTTCAGTGGCCAGTGTTCTCTGGGGGTTAGAAACTGTGTTGGGCTCTAATGAGGAAAGTTTGTGTTTTGTCCTTCCAGTGAGTCACAGGATGGGGTGGCCTGACATGGGACAATGCTGTGTTTGATGTGTGCAAGTTCTCAGAGGTGGCTCACTTTCCTGCATCACCTTCAGGAGTCTTTCTAGCCTTCTTCTGAGGATTAGAAAAGGGGGATGGATGGAGGATTATGAGACATTACATATTATCACAGAGCCTCTTCAACCCATAGAGAGCACAGGGGAGGTAACACAGGCAACCTGAGGGGAATCAGCAGCCTGAGCAACACAGTATAATGTGTGGAAGAGATCCTGCCTCTTTAAAAGGAGATGTTAAATACTGCCTATCCACTAGGATGATTCACGGCAGAGTGATCATCAGTCAAAAAAGGCCAAGAACTCTTTAGATTTAACTGACTTGCTTATGGATTTCTTGAATTGAAAAAGAATGCATTCAGTGGCATTTTAGAGATGATTTGTAACTCACACCCCATGCCCACATTCTTCCAGGGAATGGGGAGGAACCATGGAGATTTACATATGTACTTCAGCTTTCTTGGACCTCCTGTGGTTGAGTCTCCAGACTCCCCACTAAGAACAGCACAGCTGTAACACAAACCTTTGCCCAGATAAAACCAACAAGGAAAGCTAAAAATATAAATGACACATCATATATTTCTCCCTTTGCTTTCTAATAGATGGAATATTTTTAGTATCTTTGTGGGGTTTTTTGTTTTTTGTTTTTACATTTACTTAAACTGAAAATGATATTGACCTAGTACAATGACTTAACATCCAGCATGCTTTCAGTAGCATCTTTCTATCATTTATGCATGTGTTTATTTAACATTTCAGAGTACCAGATGTATGCTAGGCACTGTGGTGTGCATTATGGACATGAAATCGGACAAAAGTGTATAGTAGAACAGGCTAGGAGAAGCCCAAAGTTAGAGTAATAGGAAACTTGATAAATGCTTTGGAGGAGTCACGCAGGTGCTATACATTTCTAAAATGGGAGGTGGTGGTAGGTGTAATTAGTTTGAGATGAAAGGAGAATGGGACCAAGGAAATGTCTTTTGAGCTGAAGTCTGAAGGCTGAGTTAGGTATGAGCTAATTTGGGGGCCAGTCCAGGAACAAGAGGTCCTTCCTAGCCAGGTGGCAGCCATCTTGGCTGCGTATAGAAAGGCCTGCCCTCGAGAGGGTGGGAGAGGGCGAGATGACTATGTTAACTGAGTGGAACGCCTGGTGAAAAGCCGAGGGAAAACAGGAGAAAATGTAGCCTAGGACAGGTCAGAAGCAATAGAGGAGTAAGAAGGGAGAGGATCAGTCCAGGATTGTCCTTGACTACGTCAAAGTCTATCGGGTAAAGAGAGAAGTAAAGGTTAAGGATATCAGGGAGGAGTCTAAGGGTCTTGGAGCAGGAAACCCGTGCCAGGCGCAGACTTTCCTTGGAGACCCTCCTTTCATGAGGGTTTGATGATGGTTTGGACATGGAGGAAAAGGCGTGGATCATGGAGGGACCTCAGGCTCTGAATCCTGGAGGAAAGTGAGTTCCAGCAGACTCTTTCCTTGGGGAGAGACTGTGGTGCATCCGGGAGGCCAGTAGAACAGCTAAGTGTCCCGTGGGAAATCGTGTGTGTCAGTTGGGGGCCAGCACGGGGACACCTTTAGGAGTTCTCAATGTGGAGAGTGCCATGGAAACTGGGAGTGGGCGAGGTGGCTGAGATGGAGAATAGAGTTACTCAAAGGTAACTTCAGGTCTCTTTTGGACACTTACAGTGGCAGAAATGTGAATGTTGACCGTGCCCTTCCATGCAGGTGGGGTCTTGAGTGGCCGGTCCCCAGTCTGTCCTCCTCTTGGTACCATCCATGCACTTTGCTGCTGTCAACACCAACCTTGTCAAGGGGGGGAAACTAGAAAAAGTCTTTCCGTTCTGTTCCTGCAGTGTAGTGAGGCGGAACCCTGCCCGTTCCAAGTCCAGCCTCCTTGGCCAGAGCCAGGAGGCTGCTGAGCATGTTCTGAAAGACTGGACTCCTCCCTACTTTCCTAAGGGGACTGGGTAGAGTTGGCGCTGACACCCATCCTTTATGTCTGCACAGTGACTGATCTGTGACCTTTACATTTACTTTAAAGCTGGAGAACATTAAAAAAGAAAAAGGGGGGAAAAAGAGCCTGACAGCAAATGCTTAGCTGGACTGAAATCAAGCAAAGGGGGGAAGAGAGAGGAGGGATCTGGCCAGGTCAGCACGGCAGCACATGCCTGGCTGTGGCCCTGTGTCCGGGTCCGGGGTGATCCCTTTGGGAGGGCATCTCCAAGAAGCTAGCTTCCCGAAGACTCCTTCCCAGAGTGGATGACACTCTTTGGGACCAGCCTGGCCATAATCACATCCAGATGAGTCCCACCCTGACCCTAGGAAGCTTCACAGGGCCATGGCAGGGGCCTACCAAGGAGTCAGCTTTCCTCACACTGCTCACAAAAGATGCCAGGGGGTGAGTCTTGTCTAAAGCCTCTGAGTGAAGCTGATTTTGAGTTTTCTTACAAATGTTTGTGAGCTCCTCTTTGCTGCCTGTCAAGGGTGTAATGAGTTCCACAGAGGAGGCCTCTGAAGAACAAATCACAGTCACTGCTATGAAAATGAGCTAACCTTGGGTCAAGATGTGAAAATAAATATACAGGCCCATGGACTAGGCCCAAGGCTGAAATGACTGAGTTACATATAAAGACTGCATTCAAGCCTTTTAATAAGGGATTGCCAAACCCTCAGGATTGTAGACCGGCTGAGGGGCCTGGTAAACAAACCCAGGGCATAGATACCAGAGGCCCTTGCTCCACCATCCCCTTCCCACCCCAGCTCCTGGCCCCAGTTCCTTCACAGTTGACACCCATAGCCAGGATTCAGAGCCAGCTATTTTGAGAAAGAACAGAAAACATTGATTATAAAGAATGCTGGTGTCACAGATGCCTTACTGGGTGGGTGTGAGCTGTGCTGCTGCCCTAGGAGCTGGTGTAAGCAGGTATCCGTGTGAGAATCAGACAAAGAGCATGCAGCCCGTGGGCCCTGCCTTGAGGTCAGGAGTGTCGACTGTCTAATCATTGGCAGGACCAGGAGCTTCTGTCACATATGCGATGGGATCTTGGCTAGCTGAAGACCCCACTAACATCAGTGCTTTGCAGGAGGACCCTCTTCCTTACAGGCCACCCCTGCTCATCCTAACTGCTTTGTTCATGGGATAATAAGACACCAATGTAGTCTTATGGAGTTAGGGTAAACCTTAGAAACCAGGAGTAGAAGGTCAAGGATTTGGAAGCAGAAAGAGCAAGAATGAAGTTCATCGAACATCTCTTTGGTAAAATTGCTCCACTGAGAATGATCGGGCACATTGTGTAGTCCTTTTGTTCCTTGAGTCAGTCATAAAAATAATTATGTCAATGTGCTTACCAAAATGTTCCAAGGAGCCAGTCTGGCTTACGTGCTTCAGAAATGACTTTTGGAAGGGTCATGATGTGGCCTGTGGACAAGTCTGTAACTGGACATAAAGACGTAGATGCCTTCCCCAGGGAAGTGCAGGAAATTGTACCAGGTTGTGATCCATTCCTGCAGCCTTGGTGAGGCATGGTCTTGGGGATCTAGAAACCGGGTCTTTATACATCCCAGAAAGGAGGAGGGACCTCGGGATGTGAGATCTTAACTGGAGTCCCACACAGTGGCAGCCTGGAGGCAGAGAATTGGCATCAAGGAGCTCAATGAGCTGGAGATACTAACAATCCAGGAGGACAGCCCTTAAAATGAAATCAGCCAGAGAGCTAAGAACCTTCTGAT
The DNA here is from genome assembly GCF_000247695.1 of Heterocephalus glaber. The sequence goes on along the minus strand of NW_004624735.1, from coordinate 7,037,065 downwards.
ACATATTTTTTTAATTAAAGATATCCTTTCAGGAACCAGTGAAGTACTCTATTATTGTTTAGTGGGAGCCACACTTTTTGAAATGTTGACTAAGAGCTTCTTGAAACAAAGTTTTGCAACTCCAAATTACTGGTCAATCATAGACTTTTAGAATACTTTTTATGGAGAATGGAGTTTAAATTCATACTAAAGTATGCAAAAGTCTGCGTTTGGGCTTCAAAGACTTCAGATTCTTAGCTAAAAGATAAGCATAAAAGTTAACTCATATATGTGATGTGTATGTGATGTTGTGCACATAAGTTTAACTGAAAGTTTTGTCTATGTATTATCCATCAACCTGTCATCTATTTATCTATCCATCATCCACCTATACCACGTGTAAGCATGCATTTATGAGCCACAATTTCCACCTATTTAAATACAAGAAAATGATTTTTATCAGTCAAAAGCAACAATGAGAAGCGCTAAAGGGTTTCTTTAATTTTTTATTTATAAATAATTTCTACTGTACAGAAAAGTTGCAAGAATAGTACAAAGAACTCATTCGTAGTTCTCCTGTTTTTAACAGTATCACACTTCACAGGGAAAGGCTGGGATGTAAGACTGCACATTATACTGCTATTGTATCTCTTTAACCTCCTTCTATCTGGAACAGTTTTTCAGTCTTCCCTTGACTCTTACGGCCTTGACATTGTTAACATTTATTGTCTAATAACATTATAGAATATCTTTTCATTTGGGATGGTTCAGAGCTTTCTCATGACTACACTTAGTTTTTACACATTCAGACCAAACTATCACAGACGTGGTACTATTCTGTCTTATCAGTTGGGAAACTGATGCTGGTTTTTCTCATGACTTGTGACATTAACTCTGACCATATGATGAAGATACTATATGCTGGCCCTTTCTGCTGTAAAGCTGCTTTTTGATTCCTTTTATAGTAGTAAGTATTTGGTGTGGAGACAACTTTGAAGCTGTTTAATATCGCATTCTGCAACCATTCGTTCACTTATGTTTGGCATCCGTCGATGCCCACCCTGGGTAACTCAGTGACTTAGCAAGATCTTATCTCAAATAAAAAAAGTTTTTTAAAAGGGTGAGGATGTAGCTCAGAGTGAGGGCCCTGGCTTCACTCCCCAGTACCACTTGGGATGTTTCTTGCCAGAAAAACAAATGACTGCTGTGAAGTAATTTAAAATGTTATTATTCTTTCTGCATTTCTCAGTTGGCATTCTATTACGAGGAAGAACTGTTTCTGTCTTAAAACACACACATATGTATACATGTACACTTTAAAAAATTACGTATGAGCTTGTGGATTCTTTTCTTTTTTAAATGAGCTATAAATTCATTGCTATCGTTTTTGATGTTCACGTTTTCTGGATTTGGCCACCCCGATCCCTTCAGTGTGGTTTCAGTGTCCTTTTGGGGCGTCCCCGTCATTATCTGAGTACTTCATTATTTCATAACATTACAATATATTCTAGGGTCATCTTGTAATTTCCTATCCCAGAGTGAGCCAGCCATTTCTCTGAGGAACCCTGGTTCCTTTTAGTAGTGAATAAGTTTATTTGTGGAATCCAAGGTCTGGACTACAGTTGGAGTCTTTCTTCCTAGGGTGCCCCTGTTTACAGGCACCTTTGCGGTACCATTAGGGAATTTCTTCGATCTCCCTTTCTCTTTAGACATGCAGAATCATCTATACATATACAGAGTTTGCATGTATACCTCTTCCTACACGTATCAACATAGAGTGCAAACCGTGAGTGTAAAGCAGCATTTCACATTTCAGGCCAGCACTATGCATTCACTCTGCTCTTTCTCACCTTTTCCTCTTCTGTATTTGTAACCTTTTCTTTTGCAGTGAAGAAATTGGCTCCCCTGTCCTCAGTTGATTTCCTTCTTCATTCAGTCCCAGTCCCCCTCCCCTAGTGAAGTGCCCGCTCTCCTGAGCAGCCACCCACCCAGACCCTCACCACTGCTCAGGCCTCTGCTGGGTCGCCTCACGACTCTGTCCTCTGCCTACTGCATTTCGTGGTGGTTGTTTGTTTTTAATATGGGAACTGTCTGATAGGACAGCCAAAAGATTTCAACAAGAAACAATATTTTCCAGTATTTTAAAACCTCAAAAATGCAGAGAAACCATGAACATCAGAAATAAAACATTAAGTAAGAAGGAAGCCATGACAAAAATAGGCAGACTTGGGTGTTGGTTTTCCCTCGTCACTTGCCTCCCTAGTTTCGTGCTGGTTGTGCCTTGAGACCCTCTAGCCCCTTCTGCACTCGGTATTGGAATTGGAAGATTAATATTTATACTCTGTACAGTTTCATTAGCAAACCTAGATTAATGATAATTACCCTAAGTTTTACATACTGTTTAATTGATAGTTACCGAACTCATTAGGATTTGTAGCATTTAAAATAGTATGTATCTGTTGAATCATATAAACTTGACACCCTTAAACCTGTCATAATTCCCTTTTGTTTATTTCTTTTTTTGTATATCCTTTTATTGGTACATTTTAGGTGTACAACATGACATTCATCAATAGAGATATGCACCTTTACATACTCTCTTGGTTCTTATTTTTGCCCCTTCTCCTGCCCTCCCTTCAACCCCTCCATCCCTCCCTATTTACAAAGACTTTGTTTCTTTTTTCATTTTCTCATATTAATTCCATTCCCTTCTTTCCTTTTCCCTACCCCTCCCACTTCCCCTTCCCCTTTGCCCCTTTTCTTCCTGTTTCACATTATCTATTATACCTTTTAGTCCTTATTTACACTTTCAGTTTGTCACACTAGAGAAAAATATTCAGTATTTACACATATGTATCCTATTTATTTCACTTAAGAGTATGGCCTCAATGTGAATCCATTTAGCTATAAATGTCTCTAATTTCTCACTCTTTTTTTGGTACCGGGGATTGAACTCGGGTCCTTGTGCTTGTGCAGCAGGCGGTGAAACCACTGAGCTAAATCCCCAGCCCTAATTTCTCATTTTTGATGGCTGAGTAGTACTTCATTTTATTAAAAAAGCCCCACATTTTCTTTATCCAGTCTCCAGTTGATGGGCCTTTGGGCTGTTGCCAAGTTTTAGCTATCACAAACTGTGCTGCTATGAACATGGGTGCACAGATATCACTGTGGTCTGATTCTTTTCATTTCTTTTGTTTATTTCTTTGTAAAGCACATTAGCTATGTTATAGGAACACTGCACGGGTGGTTTCTCTGTGATCAGGAAACCAGGGCCCTTTTCCAGGAACTCTTGAGGGATCAGCCTGAGTAAAAGCCTAGACTTCGAACAAAGCACATAATCCTTATTCTAAAATAAAAAAGGGAAGCCAGGGTGATGGTGTAGCCTGTAATCCAGCACTCTGGGAGGCTGAGGCAGGAGGATGAAAGTTCAAGCTCAGCCTGGGTAACTCAGGAAGTTAGTGAGATCTCATCTTAGAACAACAACAAAAAATTAATAAAGGGAGTTGATGTTGTAACTCAGAGTAGAGGCTCTGAGTTCAATTCCCAGTACTGCACACAAATAAAAATTTAGAAAAAGATACCCAAACTAAGGTCTAGCATGCCGCTCTTATAAGGTGGAAGGAAGGAAGAACCGACAGATGCAGGCTGGCTTGGACCAGTAGACGCCTGGCTGCAGGGCTGAGCTCTGACCCCTGTTCCGGAGGGCAAAGGGTCCCACAGCCATCTTGTCTCCCTCTTCCAGGGAAGGCCAGCCAGGGCTGCTGCAGTCATTCACAGTGGAATGCAGGCACCATTAAACACCGACAGCAACAGCCTCCCCAGGGAGAGTTAAATGAGTGTCCAGTGGTTCTGTAATTAAGAGCCCTTCCACACCACAGGAGGAAAGGAGATAGTGCTTATGAGGGAAACAGTATGACAGAGAGGCCCGAGGGTGTTGGGCTGCTCACTGCTGCCTGCCCTGTTGGAGCCTCTGGTGGGTCCTGGGGCCAGCCCAGGCCTGGTGAGTGCTGGGAACACATCAGAGTGGCATCTGGAGTGCCCAAGCCAGAGGTCTTGTCAAGACCCTGACACCTGGCTGATATCTCCATCAGGGCTGGGGGCTGGTGAATTACCTAGGCTGGGGAGCTCCTGCCATGGTGCAGCTTTTGATATTGCTTCTCAGGGACTCTGTTGCTCAGGGGTTTCAACTCTAGAGACTCCGGGAGACAGGTGGGAGACCTTAGAATAGTTTACCCTTGTGAAGCAGGCCCTTGTTAAATTTGCTTTACCTTTGTGGAGGCTCACTTAAGTAGAGCATAGACTTACAGTGCTTGTTATGTAAAGCCTCATGCGGTCGTAGGTGGAGCTTTTCGGAGGTGGCTGGATCTAGAGTGTGTGACACTGGGATTGATAGATGGTGCAATCCTAGGATTAAGGGCGCTAGTTTTAAGGGTGTGAGTGCTACTCGCCCTAAGGGCAGGTATCCTGGATCAGATGTGAGGGGAGAAAGAGCTGTGGTCTTGCCTCTCACTGCATCTCTGGATTGCTTTTGCTGTCTTCTGCCTGCTATGAACTCTTTCTCCTCTGCGATGTCCCTCTGCCATCTACCCTGCTTTGGAGCAAGCTGATTATGGACTGAAAGTCCTACAAACTGTGAGCCAAATAAACCTTTTCTCCTTTAGCTTTGGGAGTCAGGTATTTTGTCCCAGCAATGAGAAAAGTAACTAAGACAGTGCTGTTCAACAGAAAGTTTTCTTGTAGCTATTAAAGTAATAAAGAAGCAGGTGAAATTAATTTTTAATTATATATTTTAGTTATCTTGATATATCTAGGATATTAACTAATCAATATAGAATCAATATGCAATTGTTAAGGACTTACTTTCCATTCTGTTTTTCCTACTAAGTCTGAAATCCAATATGTGTTTCACACCCATTATATACTAGCTATGTTTAAGCCACATGAGCATCCCCCCCGCAGGCCTGAGGGTGGGGTGGACTCTTTCTATTTTGAGATCCAAATACAAATCAGGAAATGGCTTTCCCAAGACTGTGTGTGTCCAAACCACAGATTAAATCCTCAACATAGGGGGACCCAGGGAGACTGATCATCAAGACAGGTTATTTGCCGATCAATTAAACAGTCAAATCATAATATTGGACCACCTTCTGGGGTAAGACTCCCCTAAGCTCTGTGTGTGTGTGTGTGTGTGTGTATGTGTGTGTTTAATAATAAAATATGGCTTCCTCTACCTAAGAGGGTGAAAACCTGTCAACTGCTGAAAAAAAAAATCCTATCACTGCATGGGAAAGTTACGATAGAGAATGTCATGGCATTATTTTCCACATATTTTTTGGTCAGGATTGCTAAACTCAATATGATCATGAAAGACAGAATGTGCTGGCCAATGAAGGAGATAATCCTGTTCAGGCCATTTAATGTGGAGAAGGCTCACTCATTAGGGGGATGGACCTTAGAGAAAAATTGAGAGCCTGTGGGTAGGTGGAAGTAGGTGGACAAGGGGCATTCAGAGTCTCAGGGGTGTCACAAGCAAGAAAAATGGGGCTTGGAGAGTCCCTGAGGGGAGGCTTGGAGTGGGTGTTATCTCAGGATATGGGGCCAGAGACCCTCTGGAGCCTTTCCCTTACCCTTCAGAACACAAAAGGGGGATTCCCTGACCATTGATTGTTTTTGAGAATCCCAGCTGCTCAGATAAGCTCAAACTTTTCACTCTCCCCCCTGTTTCAAGAGGGGTGAACACTGTTCTGGGTGAATCATTTGCAGTGCCATAAACCTGCTGAATGGGGTGAAACAGGTCTGAGAATACTCACCTAAGACTGTGGCTGGTAATGTTCCCATAAACCAGTTGGATGACCCGTGAGAAGGGGTGGGAAAGGCCAGTCCCCTATTCCAGGCATATTAAAACAGGGATGCCTAAAATGAGAAAGAAATATGACTGTAAAAGTTGATTTGAAGGGAAGAATGAGGTGCTGAACCCTGAGGATGACTGCCCAGTAGGGAGATCCAGGAGCTTGATGGAGGCCTGTCACCACACAGAAGTGTCCTTGAGTTTCTCCAGCTCCCAAGCTGGGCTGTGGGCGTTCTCATAATGCTGTGCACACATGCAGTTGGCTCTCATGTAAAGGTGTGCATGACCTGAGCATTTGTCCAACTCCTTTAATGGCCCAGATATCCAGAGAAATTGACCCTACCCAAGCTGTGCTGTGGCGCTATGTCCTGAGAAGTCTGGATCCAGCCCAAATGTGTCAACTCACATGGTGTGATAGTTAATCCTGACATGTCACCCTCACTGGATTAAGAAATGCCTAGCTGATCAGCACAGCATACTCCTGGGTTTGACTGAGTATGTTATAAAGGAGTGGCCTTGGGTACTGTAACACTGTCCTCACCCCTCCCCTCTCTGGCACTGTTCTGCTGTTTCCTGACCACATGAACTAAGTAGCTTTGCTGTGCTATGCCTTTTTGCCATGATGTTCCCGTCTTGGTGTTAGCCAATTATGGACTGAGTTTCCCCAAACTATGAGCTAAATTAAACCTTTCCTCCTTTAAGCTGTGAATGTCAGATACTGCGTCCAGCAACAGGAAAGCTGACTAATGCATATAGCATCTCAGATCCTGGGGAAGGACCAGCAGACAGGCAGTGTGAAATTGTTGTAGGAATCAGGTTTGAGTTCTCTGTGACATCAGGAAGGAGAAAAAAATGGAAAATGTTAGTATGGATACTTATACCAGGATATGGAAAGAAACTGGCCATCTAGAGAGAGTGACAGGATCCTACCCAATTTACTGGTACGTTTTTCCACAGGAATGGGGAAGTCAACTAATTCTTTACCATGCAAGACAGAGATTGTGTTTTCATCAGTCATCCTCCACAATACCAGGAGCCACAGAGCAGTTTAAAGGCAGGACCAGAGTCTGAGAACCCATGGGGGCTTGCAATAGTCTTCGAGTGAAATAACATTTCTCTCCACAGTTCCCCTCCACCCCATGATTAAAGATAACACTTGGAAAAGGCCTTCCTTCTTTCCTTCCTTCCTTCCTTCCTCCTTCCTTCCTTCCTCCTTCCTTCCTTCCTCCTTCCCTCCTTCCTCCTTCCCTCCTTTTTTTTTTCTCTTGGAGATAGGGATTAAACCCAGGGTTTTGCACATGCTAAGAAACACTCCACCACTGACACATCTATCTCCCCAGCCCCGGAAAGGTTATTCTTGATCACAAAATAAAGCAGGTCTCTTTAGGTTTGGCCTACTTATTTCCATAGGAGCAGTGAGAGTGGTAATTTACTGCATAGGCTTTAAGTTTGTTGTACTAAAAATTGTGATAAGGAATCTCAGATTTGGTATCTAAAAGTTTCTTGAGCTTAGGAAGCAAAGCAAGAGCAAGCTACCAGATTTCATTTGTAATACTTCGAAATCTGAGAAAATTCTCATTTTCTTGAAGTCCCCAGTGTATTCTAAGGCTCTTAGGCTCGTCAGAAAGTGACTTTCTTTATGCATCTGTAAGGCTGGGAAACTGTATAGCAAGTACTAGATAAGTTTTCCTCAAAGGGATTTGGTTCATGAAGTCAATCTTAGTTCCTTAAAAGTGTCTGATCTTATCTAACTAAATGGTCATCTTTTTCAAGTAAGGTGTTTCTGGAGTAGCTTTGTTTATATTTACCAATGTTTTGAGTTACGTCCTGTTACAAGGAAAGAAAAATTCTTATTGAACCTAGATAGACAATTGTATTGCCATGAAAAGTAAGAATAGTCAATATGAGTTCTGAATTATGGAAGGCTTAGGAAAGGAGAATAAGATATCATTTTCAAATGTTTCATTGCAGCCTCAAAAAGCAGAGTCTACTAAATTGTTATGAGTTACAGACAGCTTAAAAAGAAAGTAAGAGGACTGTCCTTATGTCCCCAACATGTAGATCATGGAAACATCAATGACATCCAAACAAAATCCCCATCACCCTCATAAGTTCATTCAGTCCTTAGCAATGATGTGTGTTCTGCTGGGTCTTGGGTCAATATTCTCATGAGCCTATCTGCTTGAATTCCTCATGCCTCCACCCACTGGGGAGAGTTCTGGAAATGCCAACTCAGCCCAGTGGTGTGGCTGGGCAATGCACCCACAGGCATCTGGCATGGTCTGTCCACTGGGCGTGGGGAGAGCCCTTGAGGGATGGAGACCTCTGGCTTGTAGCGGGTCGCATAGCTTTCAAGGATGTATCAGAAAGGTTTGTAGGTGACAAAAGACAGAAACTGTAGTTAATACATTACTAATAATCTTCAGAAGTGAAATGTCTGGTGAAAGTTCATAACAAGAATAGTTCAACTGAGTAGAGAAACTTGGGTGTTTCTATGGGATGCAAACCAAGATGATAAAACCACTTCAAAAAGCTTAGACAAATATCTATACATTGGATTAAACCTATTTTCAAAGAAGAATGGTTATTATGTGTAATTTATTTAAGTTCATGGACATGCCATGTACAGTACAAATATCTTTAGATATAACACAATAATCCTATGTAACACACAATGAATCTACTGAGCATACAGTTAAAATATATCAAGAATATATGAAGTACATCCAGTTACAGAGGACCAGGAAGGTTAGAATGAGCTCTGAACGTCTGTACATTAATACACTTCATAGATAAGGTGCGAGGCTCCAGTACATGAGGAACTAGCTGATCTCTGGGGATTCCTGGTATGCACGCAGTTTCTGGAATGTTGACACCATTTTGCCTACACAAAGTTAACCTAGGGAAGGAGACGTATCTCTTATGATTTGACAATGCTTCTCACACAGCTCAATAGTTACAAATCAAATAAATCTGGTTATCTCTAGCATCTCTCTTAAGTTGATATGCCATAATTCCACATATTTGTGAGGTACAGTGTGGTAATTTTGTAAAGGAATACAATATGCATTGATTGAATCATGGTGGTTTAGTGTTCTCCCTACTTAAACATTATCATTTCTTTCTCTTGAGAAGCTTCAAAATCTTCTAGATATCTATAAAATATTTAGTAAGTACCTATGAGCTGTAATCCCCTACTGTGCTGTAGAACAGTAGGACTAATTCCTCCTATCTAACTGTATTTTGGGATCTGATATCCAACTTACCTTTATCCCCTCTTCTTCCACCTTTCTTATTCTCTTGTACACCCCTACTTTTATAAGGTAAAGGAAATCCTTTGTGATTTTCCAGTGGCCTCTGGTAAATTTCCAAGACAGCTTTAGGTGCAAAAGTTATCATTTCAGATCTGATTTGGGAAGGCAAAATATCAAAAGTTGTCAGGAGACTTGAACACTTTAGTAAAATATAATCATGGTTTACAGAGCAACAGTACTTGGCTGACTGCTTAACCAAAGTGACACTACAAAAATTTGAAAGGAAATATAGGCAGTAACCTGACTGCAAAAAATCTCAGCACTTTCAAAAGTGAGACTGCTTGGTATTCTTCAATATTCAAGGATATGAGAGCGTCAACAGGAAGCACAGGAAGTTCAGATCAGACACAGCATCTTTGCCTTCTAGGTTAACTACTCAGAAGGTAAAGGAAAACCTTTCACAGTCTCAGTGAGAGCAGACCAACAGCTCGAGAAAAATGTAAACACAAGCTCTTTTTGACAACCTTATAAGTAAACCCACTAAACCTTAGCTGGCGTGGAGCCTCCCAAATAAAACTCCCTTTCCCAGAACCTTCCAGATATTTCTTTTTCAGGTTTTGTCTTACACTTTTCTGTGTCTTATTCTAGGGCAATCAAACACTTTATTTTAGAACTGAACTATTTTCTTTCTCTTTAACAAAAACATATATTTCATAGTTGGCATGCAAAGTTGTTGCCGAGTCTTTATTGCTTCTAGAAGAATCTCATTCATGACTATTGACGGTAACCTTTAACCAAAGCAGTTTCTTTGAAAGCTACCTCAGAAAGCTAGGAGGTATATAATCATGAACTGTTGCATACTAGCAGAGTTTGTGAATACACATCTCACAACTTTTTATTACACACATACGCCTTGCACGACAACTTCTCAAGATGCAAAAACAAACACATTCATCTAAAACCCAAGTGTGTACATAGACTTTCTGTACATATAAAAAAAGAGACAAAAATATGTAAACTTAAAAATTAGGCTTAATAGTTTAAGTTCCAGAATTCTCTTACTTAGAAGTGATCTTGATAGCTAATGAATATTCATTAACCCACTTGGTATTAGTCCCAGTTTCAAGTTACCCAAAGATCTTGGAAATGTTCTTTAAGCTGACATATTAAAAACATAATTACAGGTGAAATAAAGTTTGTCAAAATAATGTTTCAATATGATTAGACACAAATTACGCTTTTCATAATCATAAATATTTAATAGAAATAATGCTAGCTTCTTTGATCAGTATGACTATATGGGTAGAAATATGTTTGTAGATAGTTGTTTTTATTAAATCAATAATATTAAATTAACCTCATTTGCCAAAAACTACATTATATGAACTTGAATTTGTAAAAGACTTGAGTGGGTTTCTATCAGAATACTTTTTAAAAAGCATATTGAAAATATTGGAAGGTCAATTCCCTCAGTTTCTGGGAACTTTAGGAATATTTAATTTATTTCTAACTTTTTTTCTAAATCAATCAGAGTAGTATCCCTTTAATTTAAGAAATTTTATAATCTAATTTTCTAAAACCATCTGGAGGTAAGAAAATATTATGAACTCATACTTAGAGATAAAAGCTTTTTTGAATTATGGACATATAATGAGAGAGAGAGAGAGAGAGAGAGAGGGAATCAGGGAAGGAGAGAGAGAGAGAGAGACAGAAGAGACAGAGAGAGACACACAGAGAGAGAGAAGGTCAGAGAGTGCTACCATTGAGCAGGGGCTCTGAGCTCTTGGGTACCTAGATCACAAAGAAACAGAGCTCAAGGGACCAGAGTGCCTTGTCACCTGGGAGGAGACAGTGGTCCTATCCAATCACAGCACCAATGACCGATGAAGACAAAATGCACAGAATATGGAGGTGGTTGTATTCAATTATTGCAATGGTGGGAATGCTCACAGTGAGGAATGCTCAAAGCTAAATCACTTAGAAATTATCAGGGTAGGTGGACAAGGATAATCCACAGTCTCTGTGGAGGAGCTAGGCTTCCCCAAGCCACTGAGGAAGGCCAGAGGTAGGGCTAGTACCTATTTCTTAGAGCACTTTCCAGGAGAACTGGGGTTAGGTGAAGTTCAACATTGTTCTTATCTTCCAAACAAATCAAACTGTATTAAAAATAGAACTCGTTTTCTTACTGAATCAAGATTCTATATTTTGTTCACTGATCTGTCAATTACTAGTGATACTGAAAATTCCTTGTAATTAATCATCTTATATAACAATAGAAAGAAAACTTTAAAAAGTACTCATTAATTTTTAAGTAATATCTTCTCTGTTGAAAAATATTTTTTATTTGCAAAGAGATCTGTTGCCTCCAGTAAGGGGGCCCTTGTTGAGGCCAAAGGCCTGGGTTCTCTGGTCAGCAGATCTGGGGGCAGCTCCTCTCTCCCTAGGTAATGACATCCCCAAAAAGAGATTCTCATTGTTAGCTAACCTCTTAGCTCAATTGTAGGATTTTTTCAGAGAAAAACTAGGTCCCAAGATATTTAAATTTCTGGATATAAATTTAGCTTTTCAGATGTAAACCCAACTACACAGCATCACCCAACTATGTAACTCTCTCACCAAAAGTGTTTTGTCATTATTTATTAAAAGATTTCATAACCATATTAAATCATAGAAATTTTTGACTTTAACAGCTAAATTGTTTTGGGGAAAGTTGTTAAATATTTTTACACTAATGGAGCATCACAAAGCAAGACACAGAAAGGAATTTTCTGGGAAAAGAACCAGAAGGGTAAATCAGTTCTAGATTTGGGAAGCGATGCTGTTCTGTGCTGCTTGTCAGGAAGCAGCCCTAAATTCTAGGTATTGAGTCAATGAGCCTATGAAGATCATGTTCCTCCTTCAGGCTAGAAACAGTAGCTACAAGCGAGAAGAGCACAGTAAACATCTCTCCTCCTGGAGGGGAGGGATGCAAGCTCAAGTTTCTGCCAGTGAGGCCAGAGCACCCCACTCCTAGAAGCTTGCCTCAGGGAGGAATACCTGTGGTATCTGGCATGTGCTATTATAGCTCCAACAATTTAAAATAATGGAAGAAGAGACCCCCACTTTATCCATGCAGTGGGAAAGACAGCTACTGCCCTATCAGAGCAGGAGCAGCAATATTTGTCTTTATCTAGAAAGTGGGGTCTTGACTAACATCCAAGGGGCAAAATGGCCACTGCACTGACCTCAAGGCAGAGGCTGAGGGTGTCAGAGAGGAGATGTGCCCCTGGTGCACTGACAGGGAGACCCCTTTAATCCTGGGCTGCACCAGTTTTAAGTGTGTTCCCGTGGGTGAGAATGGTGAAGTCAGACATAGTTAGCGGAGACCCCAGGAAGAGTTTACACTCAGTTACGCTCACAGCTCCCTGGGGAGAGCAGAACTCTGGGCCAACACTTTTATTGTGCAGCTTCTGTGGGAAGGAGCGGGCTAGGTGGCAAGGAAGCTGAGGGTGGGCTCATAGCAGCCGTTTTAGGGCATTGCACATAGGGGCAGTCTCATGGCTGATTAGGGCACATGGACAGTGGCTGAGAGCCTTATAGAGGAGGATGTTGACGTGTGGACTTATTTGGCTACCAAAGCAAGGGAGCTGACTGGCCTGTGTCGGGCCTGAAAACAGCATTTATAAACACTGATCTTGTGGAAGTGGAGGGTGGAAGAGTGGTCACCAGCGGCTGGGAGGGATGGGAAAGTGAATAGGGGAGGATGGTTAGCAGTTACAAGAGTGTTTGGGTAGGAGGAATGGTGTCTAATGTTCTACAGCACAAAAAGGTAGATATGGTTGCCACAATTAACTGAATATTTCAAAGTAGCAAGCACAAGAGCATTTTAAATGTTCCCAACAAAAGAAATGATAAATGCCTGAGGTGATGGATATGCTTATCACCAGGACCTGATCATTACACGTTATACACATGTGACACATTGAAATGTCATACTGTGACTCATAAATGTGTTCAATTATGTGACAATTAGAAATTTTACAATATATGTTAAAAAATGAAAACCAAATCAAAACCAAACCAATCCACAACAGACATATCTCCCTGCCCCAGTAGGCTCCTCCACACATATTCCTGGACAAAACCTGGCTGCATTGTCTGCCCTGCTGTCTCTTGACTCCTGTGGACTCTGCAGTGTCTGATCCTATACAAGATCAAGAGCTGAGGGTCCCATTTAGCTCTAATATCTTCATAGTTCCTGAGAAGACTGAACTATCTAATGTTGATTTCTATTGTCTTTTGAATATAGGAGAAAGGATTTGGGCACTAATGAGACTAAAGAGAATTTTTCTCCTGTTCTTATTTTCTTTATCATTTTCCCTTTTCACTTTTCCACTTATAAATTAGACACTTTGGATGCCACTGTGTCAAGATCAAGTCAGATCTACAGTGCATAGGCAAAACAATCAGCCTTCCAAACGGTTAGAGTGGAAGTTCTGTATTAGCCCATTTTCTGTTGGTATAACAAAAATACCTGAAGCTAGGTGATTTGTAAAGAAAAGCGATTTCTTTAGCTCAGAGTTCAGTTTAGGAGTACATCCTTGATATCTGTTCTAGAGATGGCCCCTTTGGCTGTGCCATCACATGGAACCATGGCAGGAGAGTATACAAAAGGGTGCTCACTTGGCAATGGAGGAAGCCAGAGAGGAAAGGGCGGGGCCAGACTCTCTCTTGTCTAACAACCCTCTTCGAAGAACGAACTACCCCAGGTAGAGCTACCTCAATCCTCTCTGAGGGCTTGCCTCTTGTCACCTAGAGACTTCCTACCAGGTCCCGCCCTTTAAAGGATCCGCCACCTATTTATATCACCACACTGAAGCGCAAGCTTCCCACATGTGCACCCTTGGGAACAAACCCTAATCTGAACCATGCTCACATCCCCATCAGACCCCATTGCCTGGTGCTTATAGTCAGCCAGGCCACAGAGCAGGTCTGTAGATGGATTTAATGTAACTAACTTGACTTGTCCTGGTCACACAAATGCGTATGGCAGAGACAGAATTCCTTGTCTCTGAAACCTGTAGTCTTTTTGACATGCCACACTAGATGATTTTAAATGGTAAAATTTTCTTAAATGAATCCCTTCTGTCTCTTCCTGATTCCTTTTGTCTTTGTTCCAAGCCAGTGCTCAGTGAGGGTTGTGCTGATCTTGACTTGGGAAGGTTGAGAGAATCAAGTGCCACCACTTTGAGCCAAACTTTTTTGCTCTGTGCTATTCAAGGGACAGCAGGAAAGCTTCTTCCTTGCTTAAAGTTAAACTTCCTTAAACTTTTCCAGAGAAGGATCCCAGTAGATGGGCTGAAGTGACCCTTCAGAGAATCTATAGCATTAATTCCAGTGGCCAGGTGTAAAGATGAGAGTGTTTTGGTGACCTTTTGTTTCATCTGTTAAAAGCCTCATTATGAAAACATTGTTTTATGCCTCTTTTTGTTCTGGCTTGTCATTGAGTACACCTGGTCTGCTGGGAGTAATACTGGATTTGGCCAATGGCTTTGAGTCTTTCCACAATCTTTGAATAAAACTTGTAGGGATGTACATAACTCAGTATTAAATACAAGATTTACAAAACTTCCGCTGGTGTCCAGTCCAAGCTGGGTCCTCAGGAGGATTTGGTGACCTGAGTAGGAACCAGCTACACCCTTTTTCACCCTGCAATCACTATCATTGACACTCTCACTCAGTGCCCTACAGATAATGACATGCCATTGGTGTCAAACCCCAGGGACCATAGAGAATGAGGAACACTGCCTGCTGTCATGAGGCACCCCCCAGTGGGGTAGCCACTGACTGGTCAGAGGGTGGTGTTAGCCCCACGGAGCAGTGCTGGCCACGGAGGAACTCCCTGGAGGCCTTTCTGGGTCTGGTTTTTCTCCACTAAGTTTATGGGAAGAACAGGCATTACTCAGGTTAAAAGGGGAACAGAAAAAACAGACAGGTGCTCATGCAACGTCCAGAGTGAGAAAGACTCAATGGAGCACTGTGCTACAGCTGCCCCAGGACTGCAGAGGGACAGGGCTGCAGAGGGACAGGGCTGGGTGAGTGGTGAGGGGCGATCAGCAAGGACAATCCAGTCTTGTTCAGGGATTGTCCCCAAACCAGCTGTAAATCCTGGAAAGCTCACTCATCACAGAAGGCTCCTGCCCTTCCCTGGAGGGGATGCAAGGCTGCCCAGACAGGCCAAGAAGAATAGGAACAGACAGGCCTTGCTGCACCCGCCCTCTGTTTATTGTATCAGCTCAGGTCCTTCATCCAGCCACACTGCTACATGGCTGTCCATTCTTCATAGAAACTAAGAAGGAAAACCGTCAGTTTTCCCAGGGTCTTGGACTACATTTCTAAAGGTTCCCACGGTCACATAAACCTTTGATTACACGAATTTGTCATGCTTTCCTCTTTCGTGTTAATCCATCTTTGGTTGTAGAAGTACAGGCTGTGACCCTTGTAAGGGGTGAGGAAATGCATCACACTTTTCTGCCCTAACATCAGCCAGGTACAAACAGAGCTCTAGCGTTTACTCCTCTTGTCCACCTCAAACATTGTGTCCTTTGACCAACATTTCCCAACCCCCTCAGTCCCAAGCCCTTGGTATCTACCACATTTTTTCTTTTGATTTTCTCTTATATTTCTTTGTAAAATGCATTTTTTTCTTTGATTCTGCAGAAATTCTTTACAGGAGGCCAAGAAGACAACAAGTGTCTTATCAGCAAATCTCAAGTTCTGGAGAATTTAGTCTTCTTTCTTTCCTAAAATTTCCTTGAAAGAACAATAGCCAAGTTGATGCACCAATTTTAGTAAAGGTTCCCATAATTTCCTGCTTGATAAAGCGGTGTGGGGTGAAGAGCTGCATAGGAGAATGTTTTGTTAGTAACTGAGCGTCAGAATTAAAGAGTTGAATTGATCCCAAGGAAATCCAACTTTATTTTTCCTGCTTCTCCCCACCCCCCATGAAGAGTTTATTCATTATAGAACTTCTTTGTAAAGTGATCTTTGTGTTCTTTTGAGCTTGAAATTATACTCAAATGTTCTTCTGGAATGTTTTCATTTTCCTTTAAAATAATACATGTATTGACTCTCGGGAACTAAATTAAATTAGGCAACATGTCCAGGAAGGGATGGGGGAAGCTGGACAGCCCTTCTACCTGAGATTATTAGGAGTAATGATATCTCTTTGGCCAGTGTCGCCTTGTATAAACTGTAGTTTGCTTTTCAAGCACACTCTAATGCCATCCGCTTGGTAGCTGTGTGACTGTGGGCAAGTTCCTTCACTTTCTGTAGCATGAGTTTATCCATCTGTGGATGGAAGATAATTAATAATAACACCTAATTGGCAGGAAGACAAATGAGAAATCCTATAATCAATGCCTGACATATAATGAATGCTCCTAAAGTTTAGCAGTTCTTATGAAAATGGGGAGGCCATACACATAGTTCATACGGAAGAAAAGCTATCAAAATGGGCAGACACTGCCAGTGAGCAGCACATCACATCATTACGACACTTTCTCAGCAACCACGATTAGGCGAGATGTGGCCTTCTGGTCCTGTAACGGTGCAAACAATAGGGGCAGAGCAACTGCCTTTGGAGTCGCCACCAGGCTTGCGATGTTCCAGGAGCCCTGCACTGCCCACATGGTCACCCCTCTGGCAGCCAGCCTGCCCCAGGGGATGCCGGCCTGCTTTACCTGTGGCTGGGGTTTCTCCACAGGTCTGGATGCGTCCATGTCTGAATCACTGTGGTCAGGGCTGACCCAATGACCTTCTCTCTGAGCGTGATGTGTTGAGTGCACCTAACATTGTATGTTGGGGTGAACTGGAAACTGCAGTTTGTGGAGCTTCTTTTCCTGAGAGATCCTAAGTTAGAGGACGATGAAGGCCTAAAACCAGATGAACAGGTTTAGATTAGCCTTTATTGTATATAAGGAAGATTAAATAGTGCACAGAATATACACAAAAACTTAAAACTAAAATTCATTTTAGTATTGGAAACATTTGTCATGAAAATTAGACTACGCCGATATTAGAAATGTTAGATAAACAAACGTGAGACACCTGTCCCATCAGCTTCTACAAGTGTATTTCCAATGCAGTACCATGATAGGCTTCATAGCTCCTGCTGTCCTTCCTCTCTTGTCCTGCTCATCTCCAAGGCATGAGGCCTCTGCATTGCTGCTCTCAGACAGGCCACTTGCCTCTGCAGCAGGTTCTCTTGCCATGGTCCATGGATTGTTTTATGCTGCAGTCTGGGTCACTGTGATGTCATGGTAGGTCTTGTTCTCAGGAGCTTGGAGTCTAATTGGGAAGAAGGAAATTAGCAAAGGAGTATGTTAAGAGCTATAATAAAGGTGGGGGAAATATGAGAATCGGAGAGAAGACAGTATAGGTGACACTGGGGAAGGAGTCTGATGTGGAGAGGTTGAGGGCAGGGGGCATGATGAAAGAGCACACAGTGTATCCTGCTTTTCCATTTGCATCTCTGACCTCTCTGTCCCTCACAGTACTGGACACTGTATAATAATACACACATGTGACACAATGATGGGATACTAAGAAATGCATCGTAGGGGATTCTGTGCATGCCTCATAAAGTGCACTTACACAAACCCAGTGGTTCAGGTCAAGCACTCAGCCTGGTTCCTTTATGCAATCATGAGATGGGGTTAAACATGAGATGGATGAGACTACTGCCAGCTTAACATTTTTCACTGTGTGTTTTGTATAAGTAGGAGACATGCACTCTACAGTAATGACTATGGCATAGTAAATGCATCAACTGGTAACAATTTATTATCCTTACCATGTATTGTTTACTATGCATGATTGTATGTGCACTTTTATGTGAATGGCAATGTAATAGGTGTGTTCAATCAGCAACACTGCAGACATGTGAATAATGCCCATGCCTCTATGCTACCAAGGCCGTAACGTCACGAGGCAATAGGACAGTTTCAGCTCCGTTATAATCTTATGGGACCAGCATCATACATGCAGTTGTCATGCTGAACTATTGTTATGTGGCACACAGCTGTAGTTTAACCCACGTGTCCAGCATATAGGAGGCAACCTGCCCCCACATAGTCCCATCTGTACCCTTGTTATAACTGGTGACTATCCAGACAGCTCTACACAAACCTGCAGTCCTAAAAAAGGGCAGAGAACCAATTCCTGCCACTCCATGACTTCTGCTGCTTTCTTCGTTTCCTTTTCTAGGCAGTGGCTTTGGCCTTGAGGACTGAATGATGTCAAATATGCTGAAACTGCTTTCAGAATTCTCACAACTACACCTCCTCATGGAGCTCAGTGTGCGTGATTACACTTCTCAATGTGGAGGTGGAGAGTAGATTGTGTGTCTCACTGTCATGAACCAAACTCCTAGATCCCTACAGAAATTGGGAAATGCCAAAATTTATTTGATTTTCCAAAGAAGTTAATTATTTCCCAGGCTAAGTCACTGTGACTTATCCAAGGACCTTAGGTGGTGGCAAATGAAGCCTGGGTTTTATTCTGTAAGCTATTGGCTTTGGTGGCTCATTTCAAATTGAGCAACACTAATGGGTTCATAGAGCCAGAACTGCCAGGCATCTTCTGCCTGGAATCCCTCTGAACTCCCTGGCTCATCTGGTGACCATGAGGGATAGTTCCACCCAGCACAGCAGGTCTGTCGGCCCTGTCACATACATAGCCACGAGAGCTGCCACACAAGTGGCACAGTGGGAACAGAAGATGTGGTTGCCTGCCAGGACCTGTGACAGCCATGGGAAGAGGCTGGAGCAAGAGGTCTGATAGGGCAAAAGCTCTGCTCTAGGGAAAGCAGATTGACCCTGCAGTGCTGAGTGGGCGAGGAATCCATTATCATTAAGATTTACTGAATAATGAGAAGGTTTACAGAGCAAAATGTACATGATCTTGGGATGTGGTCTCACAAGACAGGTATACCGACTGGCCTGCTCAATTTAAGGGCTTAATTTGCCTTCTAGAGATCCATATTTCATAAGGGCTCTCTATGGGGATGTGCTTGAAAGAAGAAAATTTGGTCAGAATAGGTCCTGGATGGCCGTGGAAAAAGCTCTGGCTGGGGTGGCTGCCCTAACCTGCCGTGAACTGCAGTGTGTCCCAATAGCCACAAAGTCTGGCTCCTCATGGCTCAATATAGTTGAAGTGAGACCAGAAAACTCTCTGGAGACTTTTGAGTACTAAGTGCGATCAATTCAGTGCTCTAGGTGCCCTGAGTGTGGGTGCAGGAAAAGGCCTCACTGCTTTCCTGGGCTCCTCTGTTTCTCTAAAGCCGTGGCAGTCTCAGAGAGGGCTGCAGGTGGCAGGTGTGGGTGGTCCCCAGGTGCTGTGGGCAAGGCTGGTTTACAGAGGAACGCCAGGCATTTGATAGTCAGCTCAGAAGTAAGGTGCTCTCTCCCTGGAGGAAATGGGTAATGTGGGAGTCACATGTTTATTTCTACTATTGCCTACTCTGGTGCAAATCACCCAAGTTATTACAGATCTAATTCCTAGGATCCTGTTTCTAGGAGCGCCAGGCTAGAGTTGCGAGTTTGAGAAAAAACAAAACAAAACAAAACAAGTACCTGAAAAAAAAAAAGGATGCCAGTTAAATTTGCATTTAATATAAACAACAATTTCTTTTTTAGTATAACTATGTTCCAGATACCACACTGGACATACTTACACAAAACAATTGTTTGTGTTTATGTTGCTATAGAATTCAAATCCTGCATTTTCTTTGGGTACCTGTCCAGGATATAAATTTATCTGAAAATTTATTGATTCACAGGTACTTTTTTTGTTTATCATGTCTGTTTTTAGTTTTATGATCAATATTTCTGTACAGTGATGGTATAGATATGGTACATATTTCATATAAATAGTATAGTATTTCATGTAGGAAATTTTTAATGGCCAAATTGAAACAAATCATATGTAAATAAACATATTATGTGCTTCTATCAAGTTATTTTGTGCTTTCCATCTACTATACTTTATCTCCCCTTTTTCCCCTTCTGTATTTTTTGTTTATTTAATTTATTTACTTTTTGATTTTTGGTACCAGGGATCGAACTCAGGTCCTTGTGCTTGCAAGGCAGGCGGCAGAACCACTGAGCTAAATCCCTGGCTCCCCTTCTATATTTTTTAATGAATAATTTCTTTTGTTGTTTTCCCTCTTGCCTACTGGAAACAAATCACATGACTTTTGTTGTTGTTGTTGTTGTTGTTTGGTTGGCTGGTTTTTTGAGATGGGGTCTCACTATTTAGTCCAGGCTGGCCTTGAACTCACTATGTAGCCCAGGCTGGCCTTGAACCTGGCTCAGCCTCCCAAGTACTGGGAAATATATGCCAGCATGGTGCCACCATGCTGGCATATACCTCAATGAATAAAATCTAAAGTAAATGAATATCTGAATCATTCTCCCTACTGACAAAGAATATTAGAATTTAGTTGTGATAATCTCTTTTCTTTTTCTTTTTTTCCTTTGGCACCGGGGATCGAACTCGGGTCCTCAGTTTGCGAGGCAGGAGCCAGAACCACTGAGCTAAATCCCTGGCCCAATAATCTCTTTTCATCTTCAATGTTATCTGTTACTATTTTAATTCCATCATCTTGTTTTTTTCTTGATGTTATTCTCATGATCGTGCTATGGTCAAAATTGATTTCATTCATGAAGACATTTAGCAAATCTTTTGTTCATTATTGATCCTTGCACTTTTCTTTCTTTGGTTCAGCTTCCTACTTATCAAAATGAATTAGTTTTTAATTTTAACTTTTGTCAGTGCATGCTTGCAGTACATAATGATTACACTCATTGTGGGGAGTTGGTCCGTGTGCGTAATGCGTCCTTATCATTTTTACTTCCCTTTGTCTTCCCCTCCCTCTTTTCTCCCTCCATTTCTCGGTCCCCTTTTCATTTGCAAAAATTTTTTAATAGTTTTAGTAGACAGCAAAATGATCCCCCAAGCCTGTGAAGACCTTACTTTCTGGAACCAGGATTCTATTTTGCTACATGGCAGAAGGGAATTGAAGTTGTAAACCATGGTCATAGAATTGAAGCTGTAATCGATCAGCCGGCCTTCATATAAGGATACTATTCTGGGTAACCCATGGGGGCCCAATGGAATCACAAGGGCCCTTTAAAGTAGAAGGGAGGACAGAGAGGATGTTGGGATCAGAGCAAGATTTGAAGATGCTACCCTGCTAGCTTTTAAGATGGAGAAGAGACTACAAGCTAAGAAATGCAGGTGGCCTTTCAGAATTAAAAAAAAAAAAAAAAGAACTATCAAGGAAACGATTCTCCCTTAAATCATCCATGAGAAATGCAGTCGGCCAACAGCTCAATTGTAGCCCATTTTGAACTTCTTGGCCTTCAAATGGTAAGAGAATAAATGTGTGTTGTTTTAAGCCATTAAGTTTGTGGTTATTTGTCACAGCAGCAAGAGGAAACTAATACTGTACAATGCCCTGCCTGTATTTTATCTCCAGTTTATGGACTTGGGTAAACTTTTAATCTCAGAATTCTTCATTGTTTAATCAGAAAAATAGGAATCATAGTCATGACAGCAATTTTCTACTACATACTTCACAGAGCTGTGAGGGGATAAAGAGACAAGGTTTCTGAAAACTGACAATTTGAATTCAGTGTCCTAAAGGGATGCTTACTGTGGCACTATTCACAATAACCAAGAAATGGAATTCACCTAAGTGTCTATAAAACGATGAATGGATAAAGAAAATATGACACATAAACTCAGCGGAATACAATTCAGCCTTTAAAAAGTATGAAATCATGTCATTTTTGACAACATAGATGAGGCTACAGTCCATTGTGTTAATTGAAGTCATCCAGGCACCAAAGGACAAATACCACACAATCTCATGCACACGTGAAATCTAAACAAGTCAAACTTATAGCAGCAGAGAGTAGACTGATAGTTACCAGAGGTTGAGATTCTGGGCATGGATGGGGTTGGGAATTGAGGAGAAAAGAAACTTTGAAAATAATCAGTTCATGATTTTCCCATGTTGTGACTCTGTAAGAAATCTTTATGATGAGGCACTAAGCCCTTAGCATCTACCGGCTTTGTGCTATGTCTCATTCTTGTTTCCAACAACTGCATAAAGCATTTAAAATAGGATAATCTCATTTCTATGAGAGTGAATGGGGCTGGAAGCCATGGCGTGTGCAGGGGAAGGTGCTACTGCAGGTTGAGGAGTGGAGCAGAACCTCCGCTGGTCTGCTTCTGTTCTGTGGTCCCGCTTACCTGCAGACTCTGTCTCAGCCCAGCTGGCCATCTTCCCAGTTCTGGGGTAGAGCCTGAGGTTTGT
Source organism: Heterocephalus glaber (assembly GCF_000247695.1). The sequence goes on along the minus strand of NW_004624735.1, from coordinate 7,014,621 downwards.
CAGGCTGTGCACCAGGCAGCAATGTACAGGCTCCTTAGAATCTTGTCTCCAGCTCTCCAGAAGCCCAGAACCCTGCTGCCTTGTTCACATTTTTTTGAGCTCAGCAGGTCAGTATGGATGGGGCTCCATCCTCCATTTACTGCCTCATTTCCCAGGGAACAGAGGTAGTGAAATGTCTCAGCACAGATAAGATTACATTTTTCACCAAGAAATTGTAATTTCCACTACAATCTGTCCTAGCTGAACTCCTAAAAATGCCATTTTTAAAAAAATCAAGCTTAACGGGTCAGAAAGTTTATCATCTTTTGATAGTTTTATTTGGATTTTCCAAAATACTGATACAGCACTTAAAATTGGACCATTTTTCTCAAGAGAGAATTCCCGAGATGATACTTTTCACTAATCAATTATAATTTCAACCGAGGGCTGTCCTCACCAATGCTCAGACACGTTACTGGAGACGCCCCTTCCCTCTGGTGGGCAGCAGCTGATTGTAGATGTACTTGTCTGGCTCGTGCCACAGAGGCGATGGAGAGAAGGATGGGTCACATATCAAGATGTGGAAGTGACCATGAAAACTTGAGAAGCACACACTCTTAATTGGAAAGGGGATTTTCCATGTTTATCTGCATTGGTGAAACTTCCTATTGCCTCATCCTGGGAGTTACTGGGTGTTGCATGGTACTTTTTGTAAAGAGAATGGCTGGTGAATTTAATTTCTGAACTGATCATGATGGGAAGGTATATCTGTAGTACTTATCAAACACTCTAGGTTTTATTTTCATTGGGCAAGCTCTAAAATGGGCTATTCCCCAGAGAATTTCGATAACAGATAAGATCTGGAGGCGGTGCTTTACCCTAGAGGCCATGTGGTTTGGTGAGGGAAACAGGGATCAGAGCCAAAACCCCCAGAGCTGGGACCCCAGCTCTGCTCCCCACCAGGTGTCTTTTCCTTTGTCACCTAAACTCCCTGCACTGCAGCTTCCTTAGCTGAGCAATAGGCCTAGTAATAGTGCTCAGTCCTGGTGCTGTCAGAGGATGAAGTCAGAGGAAACATGCTCAGTGCTGGCAAGGGACCTTGAGAGGCATCAACACACACTAAGCTGACAAGGCCAGCATGTCCAGTGCCAAAGCAGGACCTCAGGTGGGTGCTGAGGGAGGCTCATGCTGCCCAGTGAAACTGCTGATCTCTGGCTTCCAAAGCAGGGCCTGTAGTGCTTTGGGGCCTCTGATGGTCAGTGGTGTTGAAACACAAGACAGTCAGCTGGAACGAGGAGGGTGAGCAGGGAGCCAGAACTGGCTAGAACTTCCCCAAGGCTTTTCACCTGTCCTTCACCTCATCATCTGATTTGGAAAAACAAACAAGCAAACAAACAAACATCAGAGAGTGTATTACTAAGGGTTCTCCAGAGAAACAGAACCAATAGGACACATATACATCGAAGAGAGGATTTATCATCAGAATTGGCTTACAATTGTGGAGGGCAAGAAGTCCCATATTCTGCCATGTCCATGCTGGAGTACCAGGAAAACTGGTGGTAGAGTCAGTCAGTCTGAAGGTCTAAGAGCCAGGGATTCTGATATCAGACTCTAATGGGTGGATGTTCCAGCTCAAGGAGAGAGCAAATTCACTCTTGCTCTTTTCTTCACTTTGCTCTATTGGGCCCACAGATGAATGATGGCTTCCCACATTGATGAAGGTGGATCTCTTCATCCACGTTGTCGGTTTTTTTTTTGGTACCGGGGATTGAACTCAGGACTTTGCGCTTGCAAGGCAGGCGCCGGAACCACTGAGCTAAATCTGCAGCCCACAGGCTGCCATTTTGAATGCTTATCTCTTCCAGAAACCCTCAAGGACACATGTAAAAATGATATTTCTTGACTTTCTTCTTTGACATGTTTATTTTTTATCAGTATGTGTTTAATTTCCAAATATTTGTGAAATTTCCTGAATTTTTTCTGTTGTTGATCAGAACACTAGAATTTGACTTCATTTTAAGATTATATATTTTGTTTGTTTTATGGCCCATCATTTGGTTTAAACTTGAAAAATTTCCATGGGAATTTCATAAAGAAGTGTATACTGCTGTTATTAGATGAAATTTGTTATGTTTAATTGATTTATAGTGTTGTTCAAGTGATTTATTTTTCTTGTCAATAGTATGTCTAATTGTCATGCCTATCACTAAGACTTGGACATTGAAATATACAAATCATTTTAGTTGTCAGTTTCTCTTAATTTTGTCAGTTTTGCATCATTTATTTTGTGTCTCTGTTGTTAGGTGCATATATGCTTATAATTATTACATATTTCTGATGAATTGGTCTTTTTATCATCATCAAAATAAAGTTTTGTCTTAAAATCTATTTTCTTGACATTGTATGGACTTTCTAGCTCTTTGTTTATTGTTAACATAATAAGTAATTTCCATTCTTTTACTTTAAATCTATCGCTATCTTTTAAACTAAAATATGTCATTTATAGACCATAAATAATGGGATCATTTGAAAAGTGCATTCCATTGTCTGTTTTATGATTGAAGTATTTAGTCAGTTTTCATTTGGAGCAATAAAAGATAAGATAGAATTTACATCTGACAAATTGTTACTTATTTTCTATAAGTCTTATGTGTTTTTATTCTATTCCTTCATCAGTGCTTTTCTTGGTGATAAATGAACACTATGGTTTGTTTACATATATAATTGCCTTTTCTTGTGCTATTTACCTCTCTTGCCCTTTCATTTTAACCTGAAGATTCCTCTTAGTATTCCTTATAGAAAATTCTAGCTTCTGACAAATCCTCTCAGTTTTCATTGACTTGAAAATATGTTAATCTTCTTTTTTGATGGATAGATTTACTAGCTAGACAAGTCTTGATTAACATTTACTTTCAGCACACCTCTGGCCTGTGTATGTTCTGATGGGATGTCAACTAGTAATCTTATTGACAATCCCTCTGTATATGATGAATTATTTTGCTCTGATTGCTTTCAAAATTTTCTTATCTTGACTTTTGATAGTTCAACAATAATTTGTTTAAATTTGGAGTTCTTTGAGTTTATCCTATTTGGAGTTCATTGAGCTTTCTGAATGTGTAGTAAAATACTTTTAGTATTTTAGGAAATTTTCAGCAATTATTTCTTCAAATATTCTCTATGTCCCTTCTCTTTCTGTCTGGAATTCCCAGTATGCATGTTGGCATGCTTGATGGTGTCCGGCAGGTCTCTAAGACTCTGTTCTTTCTTCTTTCTGTTACTCATTCTGCATACTCTCAATTGACCCATTTTCAATCCCAATGATTCTTTCTTTGATTATTTGGAATCTTCTCTTGAGCTTCTCTGGTAAACTTTTCTTTTTAATGAATATACATTACAACTCAAGACTCAATGTTTAAATAATTTCTATCTCTTAATAGTTCCTATTAGGTGAAAAAGCATTCTTACATTTTAGTTACTCAGATATAATTTCTTTTAGTTATTTAAACATATTTATAATGGCTGTTTGTTAAGGGGCTGTTTCTATGGAGTTTTTTTCCCCTAGGTAGGGAGGATAGTTTTCTGCTTCATTGTATATTTGTATTTGTCCTTGCTAACTTTAAATCAGATTCCTTTTGCCTCTCTTTTGCCCCAGGGTTTGTCGTTGTTGCTGAGTTTTTGTTTAATGACTTTCCCCAAATACTTCTGTAAATTCTGTATTCTTTGCTAAATCTGGCAACAGAAGTCTGCTTAGTTAGCTTAATGACAAGATAATGATTGGACAGAGAGTCTCATGAATGCCTTAAATCAATGTGTCTCTCAGTATTTGTTGAGGGGCTGTGTGAGTGTGTGTGTGTGTGTGTGTGTGTGTGTGAGCGCATGTGTGGCATGCTTTAAAAACCCTGCCAACTCTGAGTTTTCACTTCCTTGTGCAAGGGCTTTAAATTATACAGAGTTTAAAGATTAGAGCTTTATCAGGTTTTTCCTGCACATGCATACAGTTCTGTATGTGTACCTGCCCTTCTCCATTCCCAATAATATGCCAGAACTCTTCAAAGCTGTTTATAGACATATTATTCCTTTTGCTCAGCCTGTTGTTTGCCTCATCTGCTACCATTGCCTCAGGAAGCTGTTATGTTAAATGATTGTCATTTATTATTCAATCAATGTCCTGGACATAAGACTGTTCATACAGGGTGTGCATTGAATCAGGTTAAACAAAGACAAGCCCGGAGAAGACAGTTTTTCCTGCATTTGCCATACAGGTCAATAGTAACACTTAATGGGTAAAGGAATTTTTATTTGCTGTTGCTGTTTCTTTCTTTTTTTTTTTTTAGAATTCAAATCTATTTTCCCCCTCTTGTAGCTAGCAGGCTACTGTTTTCAAAACTAGTATCATTGTAAGGGTGGTAATTTTCAAATCCTACTGCAGAGCTGAGGAGAGAAGTTATGAAAGAAAGATGCGTCCCTACCCAGTGCTCATGTCTTAAACCCAGAATCTGTGAATATGCATTACATGGAAAGGGGGAATTACATTTCCAGATGGATTTGTCTGCTAGCTATCTAATCTTAAAATAGAGATCAGTAGACCTTAAAACAGGGAGATTATCTTGGATCATCTCAGTATGTCTGGTATCATCAGAAGGGTCCCTTGGACGCATATGGGAGCGGCAAAAAAGAAGGCTGATGTGGTTACTGTGAGAAAGACTTTACTCTTTATCATTGGCTTTAAAGATGGAAGAAAGCCTTAAACCAAGGAATGAGGGAAGCCCGAAGAAGCCTTACGAGATAAGGAAATGAATTATCTTGTGGATCTTTAGGAATAAAATGGAGATCTGCAGTCATCGTGGTTTTAGCCCAATCAGACTGAACTGAAGTAGAATTTCTGACCAGCAGAAGTGTAAGGCAATAAATTAGTAAAGTAGTGCTGTTTTAAGCCACAAAGTATGTGGCAGTTTGTTATAGCAGCATTAGAAAACAAATGCGATAAAGATCAGAATAGGCAATTAAAACATCACAAGACGTGGCCATTTTTTCCTGAACTTCTTGTAATGTAATTCTTTAGTTACTTTCCAGAGCTCAGAAAAGGTTGATTTTTGAAATATTTTCCAGTGTTCTTATTAAATTTATTCAGGACTAGATCTTTGAAGGTTCTTACTCCCCTTTCCAGAATTGCTCCTAGTAGACAACAGCTTTCAAATGGTGTTGTGGAAGTCCTAAGGGGTCTGCAGAAAGTTTTCAAGGGTTATTCATTATGAGAGGCCAAAGAATAATCAAGGGAGGCTCCAGATTCTCACCACAAAAGTTTTATCTAAAGCAAATTTCATTTTTATCTCTTCATACACTGAACTCTCATTTCATCTTTGTTTGAAAGGATCTTTGTTTAATGAAAATAAATGTTAAGGTTTAGGGGCATAGTTCAGTAATAGAGAATTTGCCTAGCTTGTTCAAGGCCCTGGGTTTAATCCCCAGCACTGCAAATAATAATAGTGACAAGAACAACAATAATAAATAAAAAAAGAAAAATTGAAAACTCTGCTCCCTCTCCTTGCCCTATCTCTTCAGATGATTCTTGTAATCACAAACAAGATATATTTTTAAAAATGGGAGATGATCACATCCTTTATGTTTGCCATGTTTGCTCAGCATGAGTCATTGCATTGTTCTGGACAAAGGTGGCTGACAGCTGGTTCACAGTATGGGAACATAGACAGGAGTAGGTTATGTCTGTGTCTATGGACGAGTCAGTCATATGAACTGGTTGACTGGACTACAATGTGGTTAAGGTAAGAACTATTAATCTGAATTGAAGAGAACAAGTAGCATTGTAAAACAAAACAACAAAAACAACAACAAAACACATCAACAATGATTAAGTTCAGAAAAAAAAATCTAGACTAGAACAGGACCACATATAGAGTGTTAGAGCTGAACGAGTCCACAGATGTCATCTGGTCTAGCAGCTCAGTTTGCAGAGGCAGCTGTGTGTTTCTTAAGTTCTATAGTGACTGGTAGCTGGAAAGAGCTCCACGGCCTTCTGGAATGATTCCAGAAAACCAAGGCAGAGTCAGTGCTGAGGTTAAGAGTCCAGTGCTGACGGGCAGGTGATATGATGCCAATGGTACAGAGCTACCCAGAAAGAAACCTGGAAGTCTCATTGCCTAGTCCAATATCTTGCTGTAGGGATGGAAATCTAAGGTCCAAAGAGGTGCCTGACGTGCCAAAGGCTGGGCTGGTAACAGAGTAGAACTCTGTTCTCTCAGGTCAGTATTCTTTCCATTATCTAATCCTACATCGTAGGAAGTTTTTTTATGATTTATATTTAAGCAGAAGAGATATTAAGAAGATACATCATGTACAGATACAAGCACCCAATGACAAATGTAAACGTACTGTATACCTAAAATGTACCAATAAAAGAACTTAAGAATAAAAAAAATACGAGATATTGAGGAAGGTAGTTTAAAGTAGATACTGAAGGAATTTTCCAAGCTGATACTTTTGCAAAGGAAAGAAATCAGACTACCATTAAGAAATTCAGTATCTGAACTGATTCCTTGACAGTTGGTTAGAGAACTGAAAAAATTGCAAAAGAAAGCAGCTTCCCTCCTGACAGTGCATTTTATTTTGTCATTACTTCTCCCACCTCCCTGAAATTAACTTGGTGTCCCTTACAGATTTGTCCTTGGGGAGCCATGAACTCAGGCAGCAGTCAGTGATCAGGCCCATGCTCACAGCTGGCCTTGCAAATTGCCCCAAGGTGACTCTGACACACTTGTTGCAGAAGCACTGGGACTTGTGTGGTTAGACAATCTGGCCACGTGGTTAGATGTTGGTACAACCAAGGGTCCTGCTTGGGCTTGGGTCATATTTTGCTGTCTTCATGTTTGGAAATGACTTTTTTCTCATTTGGTATTAATTCTGAAAAAAATATTTTAGCAGCAGAGGACAAAACTGAATGAATAGAATAGAATTTATCATCATGCTGGGAAAGGACATCATTCTGGTGGGACCTGGAATCAGAAGTTGGTTATCATTTGTAGAAAGCCAAAAGAAAATGGCTTTGATGACAGACATTGACTGAGCAGCATAGATTCCTCCCTTTCTAAAACCTCACTTGGAACCTGAAGTGAGTTCGCAGTTTGAGGAAAGCACCCTGAGAACCTTCTGTGAACAGTGGTGGTCCTGGGTCCTGTGCTGATAGCAGCCACCACCCAAAAGCAAAGAAGCAGGGATAGCCAAAGCCACCATGTCAATGTGTCTAAGAGATGGCACCCTCAATGCAACTTAAACACCTGCTCTGGATCCTACGATTTAGCACCTGTGCATTAAAAGAACATTTTGTCATCGGATGATGGAATCTTCTTTCCAAAAGTTGGCAGCGTTGCAAGTGACTAGCTGCCAAGCTGGCCTCCTCTGAAGTCCTACAATTAACACCGGGCTCAGGCTAGAGGGCATGGCTGTGTTGCTGTCTTTGACTTTGACCCAACTGGCCAGGGAAGGTCGTGCCTACTTTCTCTCTTTATTGCAATAGCACTTTGCCAACAGCAAGATACCTCTAGGGTGTGGCGGAGCTGAGATGGGAGAATGATTCATAAAAAATATCTCAGGCTGCAGAGTTGTTCCTATGGGATTCCCACGTTATGTGGGAAAATGTTGAATATACTGTACACATCAGCCCTGGAGCCAACAGTTTGGAATCGTGTTGTCAGTGGTTGGTCTCTGTGTGCAGGGTAAGTGTCAGGGTATTTTAGCAGTTACACCTAGGCAGCGGAGAGCTGGAGGATCTGCTGGCACTATGTCACAGGCCCACTCTTCAGAGTCATCTAATTCTATTTTTCTAGCACTAGTCAATCATCAAAAAGTTGGGAAATTTCAAAGCTGGGTATAACAAGTTTGTATCATATATTCAATTTGTTGTAACATAAGCAAACAAATGAGCTTTAAAAGTATTATGAAAATCTAACTTTAGAGACAAGTGTATGTTTTAAAAAGAAGTTCTTAAAGTTTCATGTATCATGATACTGATGGTGTCACAAATGTTTTGCACTATTATTTTTTAAATATATTTTTAAGTTGGAGTTGTTTAGTTTTAATGTGATACTTGAAAACCTAAAAGGCATTATTAGGAAGAAAAGCAATTTCTAGATTAGTATGGTATGATTTTGCTGTAATGCAAATATGAGCAGAAATTTTAAAAGTAGGTTAATATTTTTCTTTAATCACGCTTATTTTGCTTTCCTTATTGGGGCCCTCCATCCTGTAATACAGACCTTGCTTTCTTCCGGAGTCAACTGGTGTTTCCTTCCCCTCATCTGGGCAACCGGAAGGAAGCCGTGGCCCATTCCTTCCTTGCCAATGACCCTGACACCCTGTCCAGCTCCAGCAACACAGCAGCTTTCCACTAAGTATTTGTAAAGTAATTAAATAAAATGTTTGAAAACTTCATTTTCCATCAGTCAGTGGTTAAGAAGATGAAATGACTTGGGGTAAAAGTGCTTGTTGTAAATTGTCAGTTGGCTCACTGAATTTATACTTTCTCGGTCCATATCCACCAATCGGTTTCCACCAATCGGTTACCACCAACGGTCACTGTTCTTGAGCAATACCTTTGAAGGTAGTATCCAAATCAATCTATACTTTCCCCCTTTGTATAAATTTTTAAAATAAGTTACATAATTTACATAAATACATATTAAGCACACATTTTAGTCTGTTTTCTGTTGCTGGAACACAATACCTGACACTGGATGTTTTATAAAGAAGAAGAGTTTATTCTGCTTACAGTTCTAGTGGCTGAAAAACCCAAGAACACAGTGTTATCATTTGCTCAGCATCTGGTGAAGGCCTTCTTGCTGGTCCTGATGTGGTAGAGGGCATCACATGGAGAGGCAAAGCTAAGCAGTCTAAGAGAGGTGGCTTTTATAACAAAAGTGCTCCTAAAATAACCCATTAATCCATTATGGATTAACAACCCTTTCACAAGGGCAGAGCATCCATCATGACCCAATTACCTCTTAACATCTCACCTCGTCCAACCTCTTTTTTTTTTTCCAGTGCCTAAAGATTTTAAATTTTCATTTGAAATGATATACAATTATTCATTTATCAGATTGAAAAAATTGAAATAATTCATATTATTTAGAATGATCCTACCTCTTAACAGCACACAAAGAGGATGAAATTTCAGCATGATTTTTGGTGAGGACATTCAAACCATAGCATTGTGTGTGCTTCCATGTGTGTATTTTTTTTTCAGTTCTTTAACAGTATTCCATGTGTATTTCTCATAAGTGTTACAGTTAAACAGGAAAGAGTCCCAATAAATGTCATTTCTCAGAATGGATTAAGTAATGAGGGCAGTGTGAGGTTCCCATCCTATCAACAGCGTGAGAAAGTTTCCCAGGGTGTTCTAAGGGCTGGGAACCTGCTGGGTACTCAGACCTGCTGCACAGCTTTGTCACCTGGCCACTGGCTGGGCCATCCCTCAGCCCTCACTCCTTGTTCAGCTCCCTTTTCACCACCTGGCTCTTGCCCTTTGGGCAGCGTTCCCACATGCAGCTCCTGCCGCTTGGCTTCCTTCAGATTGTGAAACTTGTTTATTGCATGTATTTCACAGCAAGCTGTGGATCATGCATTTCCCATAAAGCCCTGCCCTTTCTGTTAGGGTGGATAATTAGTTCATAGGGTTTAATTTTACTGTAGGTCCTGCCAAAGCTTTGAATGCTGTCACTTTCTAGGGGTGGTTACCGGTCACTTGGAATTCTAATACGACAGACAGTAAAGTTCTTTTTTACCCTTGGGAATCAGATGTGGGTTTGTGGCACTCATTTGGAGTGGCTTTATTTACAAACTTGAAGATCAAAACAAGTGTATCTTGGATTTTATGACAGCATCTTGTTTAGGATCAAATGAGAATAAGCCAATTGCTACAGACTCTCCCCAGAGATCTCTCCCCACTGTCTGTTTCTAACACAGCCCATTCCTCAGTGCTGGGAGAAGAGAATTTTTAATGCTGGAGATTCGGGGCCTTGATACTAGTGCAGGGCCATCTTTCCTACCTAACTTCATGTATTCTTAATTGAAGTCCTTTGTCAGGTTAAAAATGCATAAGAATTTGTAGAAAACACCCTATTGGGGAAATATATTTTGCCTTCTTCAAAACTCAAATGTTGTTGAGCTAATAAACATTGAGTATATGGGGGCTAACAAGCCTTAGAGAGACCAGACCTCTAGTATTTGAGAGCTGCAATTCATCTTCTTCATCTTGTTATCTCTTTGCCCTTGCCTCAAGAAATCCACACTTCAAAGCAGAAAACTGATGAGGATTTGTTAACGGAGATTAAACAACCATAACATAGGATGCACTTTCTCTGCTTTGGCTCTGGAAGGTACTTGGTTACAAAGCTATGTAGATCCCTATTTCCACTGAGTTGAGAGGTCCTCTGAGGAAAGAGAGGAGACCCACAGGGCCCTGGAGAGAAAGAGGCAACTGTCTTGGAAAAGCTGGGTATGTGCCGGCTTAGCTCAAGATGGGGGGCAAATACAGCTCCTTTAGTCTTCATTGATTACTGCAGTATAATACTCAAAGATCCCATGCAGTATACAGTATTATATTTTTGGTGACGTACAATAAATAAAACACATGGAGGTAACTTTGACTTTCTCTTTGTGCCAGATACTCAAGAAAGTGGAGTCAGGCACTGTGTTTTGCTACATTGTCCTGCTGCACCCACTGATTGTATTGATGACTCTTACGGTCATTCACTTTTCTGAATAAAGTAAATTGTAACATATAAGAACGATTCTAAGATTGTGCTGCTATCGGACTTTGTTTCACGCAAGATTAGATGTTCTCTACTAATTGCTTTTGCATTCAATCTTATTGTAAATCTTTAATAATGATTTGGGCTCTCTTATTCATTCAGCTCATACTTGCTGAAGGAAGATGTGCCTGTATCAGGCAAGATAGTAGGTACTGGGCCACAGTGATGAACAAAATTGCTTTTATACTTAGTTTGGTCTGGTAAGAGGATAAATTTACAAGAGGATAAACTGAGGTGTGGGCAGAAAAATCTAGTATTCCTTTTATGTGTAGTTTCTACTTTATTCTTTAAAAATATATATTTTACTGTGTATTATTTGGCACATACAACATAATACAATGGTACAAGTATACATTTCAAAATGAATACACACATATTGGATAGGCAAATTCAATTGATTTTACTAATAAATGATTAAGATGAAGGAGATCTGAGCTGGACATAGTGATGTGCGTCTGTAATCCCAGCATTCTGGGAGGGTGAAGCAGGGGAATCAGAAGTTTTTGCCCAAACTGGCCAACTTAGCGACTTAGTGCTACCCTATCTGTGAATAAAAATTTTTTAAAAGGCCTGAGTTCAATCCCTAGTGCTGATAAAAGGAAGATAGACAGATGATAGATAGATAGATAGACAGGGAGTTGGAGATGTAGAGCAATGGAAGGCTAAGTTCAATCCTCAGTACTGGGGAAAGAAAAGATGGAGGTCCTTGTGCTGAAGGATGGTCAATAACTCCCCCAAATCAGTCACAAGATGAAAAGCCTTGGGATCATCTGGCTTAAAGTAAGAACAATGTCTACCAAGCTAGAAGGCTTGAAATACATGCTGCGATTCCCTTGCTTGTGTTTGCTTCTGTACCCTGGCATGTGCTGTTCTCTGTATTCATCCTTTCCAGCTTCTCCACCTGATTTGTCATTTGTTCATTTGCACTGTCCTCTCTCCCAGGTGCCTTCACAGCTCACATAAGCAGGGTGGAATGATGCTCCCATGTGCTTATTAGGTTCCTCAAGCAGGAATGTGATGGGACACTCAAGCTGCTGACTGCCAGGCCTGGCATTTCATGGCTGTGGGTGAGGATCATTTCACTGCTCTTTGCCAACGTTGTCTGTTTATTATTGTGAGCCTCTGTGAGGTTGTGTGTCTTTCCATTCTATGACAATTTCTAAACATCAGAGTGTCTATTTAAGGCTCTCAGATTCCAGTTCCCTTTAGTTCCCTGGAGGGAGTAGAAGGAAGCAGCTGGAAGGTCTGTGCAGGACACCCTCAGTCAAGGATGAGGTCAGAAGGAAGAGTTGTGGGCTGAGTACAAGGGCTCATGTGGAGCTAAGGGCAACTGGTTGCACAAAGCAGCATGCAGGTGAGTGGGAAAGTGTGTTCTACTCAGGAAATTTCTGGAAATAGTAAACTAACGGGAGGAGTTTAAATTCATTGGACAATACCAAAGGGGAATGAGTTTAGTTTGTATCTCTTTTTTGTTAAGCATATAGTATGCAGTGATGGTATTATTAAGATAACTTTTCAGTGGAATAAAATAGCATTTCTCTCTCTTGCCCTGTAAGGATTAGAAGAGTTTTAGCCACTCAAGCTATCAGGTAGAAAACTAGTTTTGCTTTTTCATTCCACTGAAGGGTTCTTCTGTATACTTTAGGACTCCAATTGTTTGCCCCAATTGGGCTCCTTAACTCTGGCACTCAGGCTTGATTCCTGGTCAACCGTTCAGGCAGCAGCTGCTCTCATCACCATGCTGTTTGTTTTTTCTCTGTTTGTGCTTTTGTGCTTGCTGTTCCTTATAAGCTTCTAGACTAACATCACTGAAGTACATGTTAGCTCTTTGTAAAATGCTGAGGAAGTTGACATGGTGTTGTGTGCATTATGGGAACTACTAAGACTTCCTTGCTCATTTGCGCCAGGGTCCTAGTGGCCTTTTTGTTTGGGTGAATGACACTTACCCAGCGAGGGTACCTGAAGGCCTCTTTCTTTGGGGGGGGGGCAACACCAGGACTTCAATTACTATGGCGACTGAGCCTCAAAAACAAGCAAAACAATATAAAACAACATGGGTGCATCATTGAGTTTTCCTATGCACTGTTTGGTCTCTCTGGCATATTTATTAGTCAGTGTAGGCTCTCTGTCTTAAAAACCATTCTAAACTTTCAGGGCCTGGATGCTGTAATGTCTCCTAAAAGGCTGATGTGTTTGGAGGTTGGGCCTGGTCAGAAGAGGAAGGTCTCTGGAGGTGGAACTTGGATAGGTGTATTCTTATTCCTAGCACATTCTCCTCCCCCAGCCCCCACTGCTTCCTGGCTACCATGGGTTGAGCAGCTGTCCTCCAACAGGCCCTTCCACCCTGCTGTTTCTGCCTTGGAGCCAGCTGACCATAACTGAACCCTCTGAAATCATGAGCCAACTATACCTTTCCTCCTTTAAGTTTCTAGGGTTAGGTATTTTGTCCCAGCTATGAGAAAGTGACTAATACAGGCACAGTGGTTCATTTAGCACAATATTTAGCTAAATGTAGGGATGATACGGAAAAATGGTGACGAGTGAAGATGTGGGTTGAGGGGTGGAAAGTGCTTGGTCCGCCTCCAGAGACTCAGCTCTCCTCAGCCATTATGAGGGCGGGGCTTCCCACCTCAGCACGGCTGGAAGTTCAGGTGAGTTGTTTATTTTTGTGGTGCTGTCTACTGCTGTGGAAGACATTTATCAGCCTCTACCACTAGACGTCTGGCCTCTTCCATTAGTGGCCAGTAGCACCTTGCCCTGTTATGAGGACTGGAAATGCCTCCAGTCATTGTCAGATGACTGCTGGGTAAAAGTCGCTCCTGAGAATCAGTGGTCTAGGGTTTTGGCAAACTCCCCAGCCCCTCTGCAGTGGACAGCAAGCTGGAGAGAGATAGCATGGAAAATGACACAGGAAGGATTGAGGGCAAGGGTCATAAATAGTGTCTCACTTCACCCACATCTGATTGCCAGACCCAAGCACATGACCCCACAAAGTAGTCTAGGAAATATGATAAAGCTGAAAAAAGGCTTGCATATTGGTGCAAGCCTGTAATTGCAGCTACTTAGGAGGCTGAGGCAGGAGGACCACAAGTTTGAGGCCAGCCTGGATGACTTGTAGACCTCGTCTCAAAAAAATAAATAAATAAAAAAGTGCTAGGGATATAGCTGAGTGCTCCCTGAGTTCAATCCCTAATATGAAGGGTGGTGGGGAGGCAGATATGGGAGTGGGGGCCCTAAAAGACATGAATAATATTTTAACTTAAAATCACAAGAGTAAACTGTACAATATATGAATGCTCCAACTATCAGAAAATTAGATCTTCATATAGTTCGGAGGTTTTCTTCCATGTAAATTTCAGCTGTAATTGGTTGTTATATTTTATATACATTGTGTGTGGACATACATGTGTATCCACACATATAAATGCTTTTTTCCACATAGTTTCTCTTTACAATGCAGTTATTAATAAAAGCAGCAGAAGCTGAAATGACATATAATATAATAAAAATAAAACAAACAAGTAGATCCTTTATGGCTGGAGCATACGTGGATATGTGTCTGCTTGCACCTCCTTGTAGGGAAGGTGTCGGACAGTTGTACAGGGAGAAGCTGGAGAAAGGGAGAAGTAGCTCCACTCTAGGATACAAATGCTCCAGGGCTGGAGTGCTCGCGTGTTTCCTTGTTCAGTGAAGATGGAACAGTGCGTCCACGAGGTAGCAACCTCTTCAACAGTGTGCATGTATCAGGAGAGAATTAGGCAACTAAATATGGCCTATCTGCTCATATGTATTATAACAATATATGTGGTACAGGCTGGAGTGGCTAGACATGGCCCTTAAAAACACAGGTCTAAATGTTGAAAAACTGACAACGTTTGCTCCCTATTAACTCCGTGCAGGCTGTGTTGTACTAGGTGCGCCTCGCTGAGGTGGGGGTTACAAAGGAAGTGGAAGTCATGGCCCATGTACTCAAGGAATTTACAGCCTAATAGATTATATACACATGCCAGTGTATATGGAACATTTTGGCTGACAGCCAGAGGTAGATCCGTTCACTTGTTCACTCTGTCATCCCACATTTTCCACTAAGTACTCACACCAGAAAAACCAAGATCATCTGAAAGAGTTCTTTCTTAAATAGATGAGTATTTTTGTGTCTTTTACCATAAATACCAGATCACTTAGATATGAGGTATAGGATTAAACTATTCAAAAAAGAAGATCAATTGAAATGCTTTTTGAATAAGTGAAATGTGTGGATTATCACTGTAAATACTTTTCCTTTTTTACTGCTTTCCTTTTTCATTACCAAGTCTACAAAGAGCCTCTATAAGTCAGATTTCTTCCAGAAACAGGTACCTTTAATCCGGCTCCTTTTGCCTGCATAACTATTGCTCAGGGCAGTGCTGGACCATGATCACGGGGCTGCCAAAACCCTGCCAGGGCCTGTGGCCATTTTGGTGGCATTCTGGGAAAACAGGTCTATGCTACCCTGGGGAAGGGGCTGTGCTTTTCCTGAAGGAGGGGATCTTTGCTGGAAGAGAATGCCTTTACACCTGCATTGGCAGTGGAGGATAATGCAGAGGCTTAAACCCTACATAATTTTGGGTCTTTATGTTCTTCACCTTTGTTAAAAAAGGAAAAAACTGAAAACCAAAACAACCACAAACCAACTTAGCTATATAAGAACTACTTCCGGTTTCCCTTTCCCACTTCCTATGCTAACCCTGGCAGTTACTGGAGAATTGGTAGAGGTCACAGGCAGTTTTTCTGAGGCTGAGGCTTCCCCATCCAATGCAGACCACCAGAGCTGCAGGGCCTTTGTGGACCAAGGTCACCAGGCAGGGAGAGGTTTTAAGTGCATTTGGTTATTTTCATTTGAACTGATGTTGGAGGAAAAGGTCCAAATGAGATAATATAATACCTGTCCAGGTAAACATTGGCTGAAACCTTTTTTTTTTATTTTTAGAGTATGAATGGCTTCATTTCCCAGGCTTCCTGTGATGTCTGAACTTTCTGTGTAAACTCACCAGTTCCCAAAGAGGTAACTGAAAAATAATCCAAAATAGGCCTCCTTAAATAAACCAGCAAGTACTTTTGGGCATACATCCTTATCTTATTTCATTTTAGTTAAATAATGTTCTATTTTCTTAACAGCTGTGGTCTTGTGGGAAAAGCTGACATTTACTGAGTTCCTGGTTTTCTACAATGCACCATTACATGCATTATATTGTTAAAATCTCATAAGAAAACCAGAGGAACAAGTACTTTTTAATATTTCTATTGTGTAGATGAAGAAACTAGGCCTTAAAGGCTTTAGAATAAATTGCCCAATATTACAAAGCCAGTGTGCCTAGAACCTAGGTGTATATACTCTGAGGTTGACTCTGAACGTTCACAGAGCTAATGTTCTAGTGAGCTGATTTTCCAAATTAATGAGGTGAAAGAATAGCTTAGTAATTGTTTAGTACAGTAAATTGGTTTCCCCATGCCCCCTTCTTCTCAGGTTTCAAACAAACATATTTTAGATGTATCTAATAAGTATTTTTGTTTCTAAGAAGTCCTAGCTGTCTGATGTATGTTTAGATTTACAGTGGCACCTCAGTTGTTGAACAGCTCCAAGATCGAACTTTCCACTAACAGCAAAGTTCGAAAAGAATCCGCTTGGTGTTCATAATTTTGCTCTATAGTTGCATTGAAAATCCAACTTGAAAAAACCTATTGTGGCCAAGGGTGAGTCACGCCTTGTGTCTCATCTTGGACACAAAGAGGTGACACTTCAGTGTAAGCACCGCTCATGCCCAGACAGCATATAGTGCTTATGTTAGTGCATAAAACATCATTGGCCCTTTCTTTTTTGTGCTTTATTTACATTAAATATCATAACCATGGCTCTAAAGAAAGTTTGTGACACCAGCAGTAAAGCTAAGAGGGAAACTGTGAGAACCACAATAGAGTTAAAGAAAGAAATCATTGTGAAATTTGTTAAAGTCCTGGAAAAATGAATTCATAAGTAATTTTGGGGTCTCAGAAGCAATGATTTGGTTTTCCAGTATTTCTTATGGGAAAAATATGTTCAGTTCTCGAACTTTTTGGTGTTTGAATACAAATTTGAAACGCGCTGAGTTTGACAGTGACGTACCATTTTATTTTCCTTTTCCTGAGGCCCCTCATGTATTAATCTTAGTACACGAAGGGATCCCAGGCCTTGTGCATTTTCTCCTGGAATCACAGACTTGCATCTTATCTGAGTCAGTCAGGGCCCACAGTCAGGGCAAAACCAAGGACATGCCCAGAAATAAGACCCTCACTGGAAGCTGGGTGCTCTGGACTGCAATTGTGTCCCCTTGAATTCATATGTCAAAGCCCTGATCGCCAGGTTGCATGGTATTTGGAGATAGAATCTTCGAGAAATAATGAGATTTAGACGAGGTCTTGAGGGTGGAGCCCTCGTGATGGGATTAGTGCCCTCATAAGGCGAGACAGACAGAAGAGAGCTGGGTTTCTGCCTCTGCTTTTTGCCATGCAAAGATACAAGAAGTTCAACATCTGCCAACTAGAAAGAAAGCCTGCACTAGCCACTGAAACTACTAAATCTCGACCTGTCTAGCTTCCAGGACTGTGAGAAATAAATGTTAGTTATTAAAGCCTTCCAGTCTATAGTAGTATGTTATAGCAGCCCAATTTGAGTAGAACAGTGCATATTTGAGGTTGGTTATGTCTATAGTCAATTAGTTTAGCCACATTAACTATGTGACTCTAGGCAAAGTATTTACTTTTTTTCTTTCCTTAAATTCTTTTATTGGTACATTGTAGGTATACAACACATTTACATTTCTTATTGGGAATTGTACCTTTACATGATGCATTTTGGTTCTTATTTTTTCCCTATTCCCGGCCCTCCCTTCACTCCCCCACCCTTCCCTATTTACAAAGACTTTGTTTCCATTTTTTCCATTTCTCATCATTTTTCCTTTCCCTTCTTTCCTTTCCCCTACCCCTCCCACTTCCCCTACCCCTTTGGACCTTTTCTTCCTATCTCGCACTATCAATTATTCATTCTAATCATTGGTACATTTTAGGTATACAGTGTAATGACATTCATCATTGGAAATTAGGCAAAGTATTTATTATACTTGACCTCTGTGTCTTTATCTGTTAAGTGGGGATAACGGTGCTTATTAAGAGGGTCGTAACAATAAAATAATTCAAGAGTATTTTGGAGATGACCAATCTCAGTACAGTGTGAGTCAAATCAGACTTCATCCCCAAGGAGTCATTCATTTATCATGGTGGTCTCCTGGTCAGATGTGGACAACTTTCAACTCCAAGTTTTAGTGAATCTAACCAAAGTTGGGGGCTTTTTGGGGAGAGGAACAAAAGTATAGAAAGAAAATGTCTACTTGTTTTACTTTTCCAGTTTCATAATGAAGTGGAGTTACAGCTTGGGAGAACTACTCAAAATACAATTTGGTACTTTTGCCATTCTTTAGGGACCAAATGAAATACTGTGGAATACTTTCTTGGTGGGATTTTAGTTTTCCTATTAAATCTTACATGGATAAAGTCACAAATCAAAGTATGAAAGAGCCAGATGGGCTATTTTGAAATCTCTGTAGCTCAGAAGCGCCTTTGTTCTCAAAATGATCTAGATCATTGGTTAACAGAGATAAGGCCTTTGAGTATTTTCAGTAGTTTGAAGGAACTCAGCCACATAAATTATTTTGCCTCAACAAAACAGATTTGTGAATTCAGTTTTCCATATAGACCTGCTCCTACAGAAGGTAATTTCTGTTTCTCCATGGTGCCAGAAATTCTGCTATAGCTAAAATAAAAAAAGAGATTTTTTTTTAATCCTTTGAGTTAACATATCAGTATATGTGGATGAATGAATTCCTGTGCTCAAGTTTTTTGTTTTGTGTTTTTTAAAAAAGTAAAACTCCTTGAAACAGTGCCACACACTGCTATGGCTGGACAGTGGAGCAGTTGGGATTACTGGTCTTTAGGAAAGGAGGGAAGGATCACTCTTCATGTTGCAGTCTAGTAGCTGTAAAATGTTTGTGAAACACATCTGTGGCCAGGTGGCAAGTACTGTACACAGGAAAATGCCCATGCTGCTGCACACCTGTTTGGAGTTCTATGAAGTAATGCTGCATAGGGTATACTTAAGACAGAGGCCTGAAATACTGATATACTTCTCAAGGAGTGGTAAGAATTTGTGAAGCCCCATTATATTGATTAAAAACAAGCCAATCTACTGCTCTGCTCTGTGGCTGTAGACCTCCCTGAGTGGGCTCAAAGGCTAGGGCTTTGGCATCTGTAAGCTGAGGTGTTCCTTCTCCTGAGTCAGTGAACAGTCACACCCAGGGTCACACTGGGGTACCCTCAGGTGGATTCACTGTCCTCTAGTGCCTATGCTGGGTGCATAACCTATTATTTCCCCTCTTCTGACCCCTGTGTTCCCACAATGGGACCCTAGAATTGGTTCAGTTAATTCTAAACAACACATTCAGAGTTGTTTGAGATGCTTATTGATAAACGCAGGGAGGTTTTCCTTGGAATTGCTGTTTATTCACGTGAACAAGTCTGAGAGGTGCTAAGTGTTTGTGGGAGCACCGCGCAGTGAGCCCCTGCTCCTTCCTGGACACTCCAGCTGGCTCTGCATGGGTCCTGCTCACGGTCCTCTTAGCACACTGCATCCGGTCCAGCCCACACAGTTCCAATAACATCACCAGTAGCCCCCGGCCAAATTCTGTGTGTGCCACAAGGAAGTGACCTCCTGTCACTACCTCACACCCACCTTGTAAAAGCAGGTCCAGAGGCGGTGTGGTGTGAGAAAGGATAGACAAAAAGCGACGGCAGGCGACTGCTTGGTGGATCGGGAAGTGTATTTTATTCTGGAGAAAGAGGGAGAGAGACCCTTGGGCAGCCTGCCTCCTTGAGGAGTCCCAACTTCCTGCCCCTGGCGGCCTGCGTAGACCGGTGTCCCCCGGGGAGCAGGACGGGGCCCTGATTCAGGGTTGGGAGGCGCTGAAGTCAGCGCCCGGCCGGGGGCGGGGCTGAGGGGCGGGGCCCGAGGCTGCCGGCCGCTGGTGACAGAGGGCGGCCACACGCCCCAGCCGCCGGGGTCGGGCAGGCCAGCCTCCGCGAACGGCCGCCTCTTGCCCCGGCCAGCTACTTGTCGCGGGTCCCCTCACAACCCCAGATCCTCCAGCCAGGCAGGGAGGTGCTGCTCCGGCCTCTGCCCTCTGTGCCTGCAAACAGGCCCTGCACTTTCCCCTCGTGGGTTTTAAAGACTGGCCTCCTTCGCTGTGCTTTTCTTGCCAGTGGCTTCCCAACCCCAGCTCAGGTTCTCCGGACTAATTGCAAACAGTTTACAGGATTGAGACTTTCAAGCGTGTTTTCCAGGCAGAGCGGGGCTCTCCCTGCACGGCTCAGCTTTCCGAGGACCCTGGGGCAGGGACTGGGGGAGGGGAGGGGGAGGAGAGAAGAAAGGGGAGGGGCGAGGAGGGGGTGGGGGGAGGTGGCGTGGACGACGGGGCCGCCGCGGGATCCGCTTCCGGTCTCTTCATTCCCACCAGCCTCGCCTGCTCGGCACGCATCTGTTTTCATTTTCTCAGTGTTTAAACTTGATTCGCTCCCCGCCTCCGAGTCCTCCCACCACTCCCATGAAAGACAGAAGATGGATTTCATCTGCGTCCTGGAAGAGGGCAAGGAGCACTCAGTGACTGGGAACACCAGGGGAAGACGGCCAAGTGTGCACGGTGGCCGGCGTCTCTGGAGAAAAATAGAGCAGTGTTACATGTTTTAATTAGAAATCCAACAGAAAGTTCCAGCATTCTTTTACTCTTTAAAACAAGTTTCACCAATGATATGTGAGACTCATGAACTAAAAGGTTTCTCAGCGGCGGTACTTTTCCTCCTTGGATTCGTTTACTTTTTGTTGTTGTTTTTTAGGACTGATCAGCGGTGAAGTCATGAGCTGCTTGGTACATCTCCTTGTACTTCAGAATTTAGAAGTTTAGAAATGACAGTAATCCCATTTACTCCACATGTGTACTGTACATAATCACCCACTCCACCCAGATCATCTATGTAAATTCTCGGTGCGGGTAGCCTATGTACTGTACCTACATCCGCGTCTGTATATGCAATACATGTTGCACAACGTTCCTCACATTTGCTTTTTAAGTTGGGTATCTGCTGGAAGAGGACGGAGGGAAGAGAAAGGCATCAGGGTGGCCCTCAATGGCTGCCTCTCACACCAAGCCCCTCACACCAAGCCCCTCACATACAACCATGGCTCTCTAAAGAGCCTGTCCAGCGTGTCCCCTCAGTAGTACCTCTGAAAATGGAAACCAAGAGTCAGAATTTACCCTCAACCTCCCTTTCCTTTGTCTTCATTCTCCTTTGTATTAAAAATCACTTGAAATAATCAGCCAACATTTTTTCTGGCAATGGGAGGAAAACAGAATGGGCCATTATAGAACTAAGGAAGAAAACAATCTTTGTGACTCCTCTTTCATTTTCATCTAAAGAAGGAAGCCATTGAAAATGTTAATATGGTCATCAAGAGAGCTGCCTGCCTGTGGAGCTTCTCAGTATCTGCTTGCAAGGTGGCCCAGGGCTTAATTCCCCCCACCCCAACCCTACCCCCCGTGAAGTAAATCTCTCTGGTGGACTTCCCTTCACTATGAACAACACTTGGGGAGGCCAAAGCTGCTATCAATGCAACACCTTCACTGACACTTTGAAAGGACAAGAAAGGAAGATTCAGAACAACAGGGAAAGTAAGCAAGGGAAACGTTTCTCAATGGGAAGACTGTTTTCAATATGGTGACCCTTGCCTCTACAGAAGGGAGGCACAGCGTGGTGTTTGTGATGGAGAAACACTGCACCTTTATGCAGAGCTTGGGAAGTTAAGGGTCTGAGATTTATGGAAGCAACAAGGGACTTTTAAGAAGAAGCAGCGTCCCCTTTGCCAGGCTCCAGGTGCAGGGGCAGGGAGGAGAGGGCTAGGCAGAGACCCAGCGCCTGGAAGTCAGGGTTAGGCATGTTCGCTCATGGCGGGCCTCATCCAACCCTCTGGGTACTGGAATGCGGACACAGGGAGGAGTCCAGGGCTCTACTTGGGGAGCACATTCTAGCTGTTCAAAACCAGAGTTGGAATAGGAAGCATTTGAAAGGTCCTAGGACTCTGGAGACAAACCTTGAAGTGTTAATACTATTGACAGCAGCAATCTTGTCACTCCTCTGTCCTGGGTCTCTGTCTCCCTCTACCTCTCCCTTGGTCTCAGCAAAAAGAAAATCAGCATGGGATAGGGGATCCAGATAACGACTACCCTCAGAGATGCTTAGACAAAGTATTGAATCTCTGGGCTGTGTTTGGGGTCAGATTGCCCAGATTTCGACTCTGACATAGCTGTATGGCCATGAGTGAGGTATTTAACTTTTCTGTGCCTTTGTTTTTTGGGTATAAAATGGGCATAGTGAAAGTACCTACCTCATTGGGTTGCTGTGAGGACTAAATGGGAAAATGCACTTTCCTTAGTGAGAATTCTTGCTTACAGACATCCTAGTTGACCATGGCTTATTTGAGCAAGGATTGAGTGTATTAGAAGGATACCATAGCATAGCTGGAAAAGTACATTTAAAAATGGGCAGGAATCAGAGGAGGGGTGGACTTTGGCACCCCCACACCCCAGCTCTGATTGAGTGTCCCCTGCTGCAGCAGGACTTGATTCCATCGAGATTGCATGGAAGGCTCACTAACTCTGAAATGGGACTGTCTCCTCCAAATGCAAAGGTCCATCTGAAGGCTAGGATACAACCCCCCAGGGGGTATTTGAGGGAAAATGGAACTCATTCCTCCAAGCAGTCCAGGGATTCAGATGCCCAGCTACTAATCAATGGACAGTGTCCAATATGATTTATACAGTGTGTAGGATCATGCTTGATAAGGAGCAAGCACTCGCTAAAACTGATTGTTACAGTGATTCACTTTTGCATTCTGTGAAGGGATTGAGAGCATACCTGAGTGGAAGGGCATACCTCTATCAAAGATCTAGTCTGATACCTGGCATGTAGCAATATGTGCTAAATGTGCTAGTGGATAGTATTAGAAAAATAGGCAACTGATATTCATGAACAAATTTAAATATTTTAGTCTTATCAGTATCTTCAGTGCCCTTCCCTGTAAATCATTTTTTAAAATCACTGTAAAAGGAACAATCAGCCAAAGTTCTTTTCCTTGCCTAACTTTCCCACTTCACTATCAACATATCCTTGTGTCATTCTAGTTTCTCACAACAAACAATACTTAGACACAGGTGAGTTTTCTCTGAAAGAGAAGTTCTAATAAAAAAAGTCCATGTGACACAGACCACAGCATTTATTCATTTTCTAAATCTTGGGAAAATGTTTAATTTTAACTCAGAGAAATGTATACTGTCTTGGCAAAAATGTACATGATGTCACTTTGCAGATTTTGAACAAAATGGAGCTCTGTATGCCAGCGATCTTCAGTTTTAGATGAGAATAAATTCAGGATTAAAGATTTGAGGTATTTCATTGTCTCTTTATGAAAAATGTAGCCTGTTCTAGGCAGGGATTAAGATCCAGAGGAGAAAAACCTGCATTTAATGTATGCTTTTCTCTCTCTGAGAGGGTGTATGTTTCTATATAAGGAAACCAGACAATTCACAAAGTCCCGCTATTGCACGTTTCCATAGCAATCTGTACTTTCTATTTCTCCTGCTATTATTTAATACATTATTTGTTTAATGTCTGCTCTCCCTTGTAGAATCCAGGAGGACAGAAGCTTTTGCTATTTTGTGTGCCAGGGTTTCCCAGGACCCACCAGTGGGTCAGTGCTTGGACTTTGAGCAGAGCGATCTGGATGAGGTGCCTGGTTGGCACCTTGCTGTGTTTTGCGTCCCAGTGCTCTGTACATCTCTGTTTGATCATCTTTAAAGCTGGGGTGGTAAAGTCATCTGCCTCAAAAAGGATTGTGAAGTTAAAGGAGGTAATGCCTGGAAATAACCCAGGGTACTTCAAGGGCTGTAGTAAATATCAGCAGCAAGTCAGCAAGGGCCATAAGGTCAAGAGGTACATGCTGACCACTGAGTAGCAGGTAATTTGGTCTTCAATGAATTATCCACCTACCCCAAAGATGGAAAACTGGAAAGTTATTCAAAACCAACTAAACAGCAAGACTTTTTGCAAGATGCCCATTAGAATACAAACCCAAAACACTTTTGATTTAGGATGCATTCTGGAACCAAGGTGAAGGAAAAGATGTGAAATTTCTTGTGAAATATATGAGTTTGGGGGCCGGGGATTTAGCTCAGTGGTTTCACTGCCTGCTGCGCAAGCTCAAGGACCTGAGTTCGATCCCAGGTACCAAAAGAAAAAAAAGAAAGATATGAGTTTGGAGGTGGCTTTCACTTCCCATTGGGTCACAGGTTTGTTTATAGTGCTCACCTGGAGGCAAGCCAGCCATTCCAGTGTTTCTGAATGACCGATTTTGCCCACTTGGGATGGGGGTTTCTGGACATTGACTGTAATATGGGGCTGAGGATGACGAAGATGTTAAAGAGAAAGCTGACATTCTTTGTATTCTGCTCTGGCAACTGCTTCCTCCAGTGCCATGCTGCCAGGTGTCAGTCATCACTTTTCCAAAATGGAGTTAGGTTAAGATAAGTGTACAGTACTGAATCCCTTTTAACAGTACTGAGACCATTTAAGAGCCTGAATAAGGTTTCATAAGTGAGTATGTTTGCATCTGAGGCCCTGTGTCTGTCCACCGCTAAACCCAGGTTCTGGTGTTCAGAGTTTGATTTCTCAACAACAGGTTCTATTTGGGATATACATGCCATTTTCACTGAAACAAAAGTTGGTGGGAGAGTTAGACCAATGGATGAGAGCCTCTGGTACAGTTTATGGGTAACCAGTAGCACAGTAAAGTTGCAAAGTAATGCAGGTGGAAGTGAAGTAGGTTGGATATTTCTTATTTCTGTGACTCTAATCTTGTACCTGTGCTCATATGCACTTGGCTTCCATGTCCATTCTTTCATAGGTGCTCTGTGGGTTTGATCTGCCTGAAGGTCTGGGTCTTCCTTCCTTTTTGCTGCTACTTGCTCCTGTGACTCTTTCATTGGCCAGGCTAAGAGAGATACTTCCTCAACTGGCTCAGTTTCAACATTGTCCACTATTTCCTTTGCATTTTGAGTATAGGAAGAAGTAAGCCTGGCATCTCCGAAAGCCCATTCTAGGACAAAAAGTTCACTGACTCATGTCTAATGATTAAGAATGTGCTATAAAAAAGTCTTTTGGGAGAGAGACAAGGGATGGTGATCCGTTGGCACTGTTCAGTATGGTAGCTTCATGGCACAAACATCCAGGAGGAAACCACAGTATTGAACACAATGGGCTGGACCACAGACCACAAGCCAGAATAGACGGGCCACCACTTCCTAATGACAGTGGCTATGCTGGCTGTAACTGTCAAAGAGGCAGCTCAAAACAAAAACGTGGGCTTCACCTGGGCTTTAGCTTGTGCAAAACGCCGAGCATTTGGAGCCTCTAGCCCCTTGGTTACACATTTCTCCTGGAAACTGCTGTTCAAATGTGGCAGAGAAGACAAGAGAGCGCCCTGTGTTTTACACTGCACAGCTTATTACCCAGGACAAGAACAAAGTAGCAAGGGCAATGAAGAGGACACCTCAAAGTATTTTTTCTTTGTCATGAAAGCATGCTTTCTCCGTGTTTCATTCTAGTTTTGAATTAGCCTCTGGAATACACTGATGCAACTTCCTATTTACATGCACATAATCAGAGTGCTTTGCCCGCTCTTGCTCTTGAAAAGGGCCTCACTCATACATTGTGGCATAATGAAAGCATTCCTTATCTATTATCACCTAGGCACTAATTTAGTGTCTCTGTGCAATTAGATTTGGCTTCAAATGGAATTCATTTCTCAGCAGGATTACTCAGTGAATTACTTTATTGTCTCTTTGTTCCCTTGGGGTCCTTTCAGACAAATGGGGGAAATGCTGCTGCTGAGCCAATCCGCAGTGACTGATGGTGTCCTCTGGGCCTTGGTTACCAGGGCTAGTTCCTTTCCTATCGCTTGACAGCAAAACGTGAGGAAGAGAAACCCAAGCTGGTCGTTTTTCAGTGAAGACCCCCTGAGACTGTGGAAATGAATGCTCAGTAGCCAGTACTTCTTCCCCATCACCCAATCCAGTAGCTGGGAGCTATGGAACATTTTTTTTTTTTTTTTTGCGTCTATTGCAAGAATATTTGAGCATCAAGCATTCTTTTAAAATTAGAGACAGAGAGCATTGTTAATAATATAACTGTGGTTCTCAAACACCTGCTCACCCTCCCACACCATGCGTGCATGTACAAGTACATTCTTCAGCAAGTACAGGTCTATTTCCCAATCGCTTTAACAGGTAAAAACTGGCAGAATTTCCTGGCCGAACATGCACTTTAATTGTCCTTCTAGCTGATACCTGTTCTGAGCCACTCCAAGTTGATTTCTTGTAAAGCTCTCCTATGATCATCCAACTAGGAAGCATTCCAGTGGGCTTGCTTTGAAAGCTGCGTGGTTGCGCAGATCATAAAGAAGAAATTGGAGAATTACAGACGCAATCAGAGGAAGCACCACGTGGTCGCCATCGGCTTCCCAATGACCCTGAGTGGAACAGGTGTATGTAAAGGTGACTCTTAACTCCAGGGCAACTGTGCCCTGGAGAGCTGCAAGTTGGAGCTTGCAGGGAGATTTTCAAGAGTGAGGTATAAAATTCCAAAGATTTGAGTTCGGTTGAAGATAAGCACCCACACGTTTGGTTTTCAGCACCAACCTGTCTAAAACATCTCCCAGAGCCTGTTAAAATGAACTGGAGATCTTGCAGCAAGTCCATTTCTCCTGAGGCTTTTGCTGTTTCCTGTCAGCGTCAGCCCAGAATAGCCTTGCCACATTTGAGCCAAAGACGGAAAAGTAATGAAACAGCCTTCTCACTTTCTATTGTTTGGTGTTCAAAGGCTGTGATTATTGGATGCCCCTGAGTGCTGTATACACAGATCTATCAATAGAGATGTTCAGGTATCCAGATTACTCTTTGGTTTTGGAAATCGGCAAAAGCAGGGTAGGAGTGAGCTCTCATTTCACTCAGCAGCTTTACCAGACAGCTACTTCCTGCTTCATACTCGTTGGCATTCTGAACATTGTGGACTGGCCTTGGTGCCGGAGGCCCCATTTTCCAGGAGTTGATAGAATGGTTTACTGACCAGTAAATCTGAGTTAGTGTCCTTCCTGCAGGCTGCACAGACAGGCAGCGCTGAGGTAGTGGTGGTGGTGTGGGGCAGGGTGTTTGGCCTGTCAGCGTCACTGTAGGTTAGGAGCAAAGGGTGTCAGCTCTTTCCAAACTCCATGATGCTCTTGAATAGCATATGAAGACTTGCGTCGGGCTGCTTCTTTCACAGAAGCTAATAAGGAATCAGCTGCTTACGTTTGAAGCAAACCTGTATGCCTTTTGCTCCCTGGGAAGCGAGAAACCACTATACTTGGCATGCTCTGCTCCTAGGACCTCTGCACAGAGGAGCCTCTAGGGGGTGGGGTGGGTAGGAAGGCCATGGAAACAAGACCTTTTGGAGGACAACAGTGCTGCTTCTCTGGGTGTCCTTGTATGGGGGCAACTTCTTTTGGTGGGAGTGTGGCAGCTTGTGCCTGGGTAATGGAAATGAACTTTCCTCTAAGTCCTCTTTCATGGTCCGTCTGATTTTCAAAATCCAGAAAGACTGGCAAGCAAATTGTTCAGTCATTTCCTGCATCTTCTCAGCACCTTTGTCTATTACTCATTTTAATGGAACTTCAAAGCAATTTGGGAATGAGTTTCCACAGGGGCCACGTTGGACAACAGAATTCGCTCTGCTGGGCTTTCCTGGCAAGGCTTGTCCTTTCCAGGGACAGGCGCCTTTGAAGGAAGCCTCCTGTTGGGGACTGACGATTCGCTCCAGGGCTGCCTCTGTGAGGCCGGGTCACTCGCTGTCTCCTGGCACACCAGGAAACCTGCTCCTGCTGACGCCAGAGTGGAGTTGTCTGGAGAAACCTAGCGGGTGGAGCTGTGGCAGGGGGTGGGCAGGTTGGGCTGTGGCTTCACCCCTGCCTCCCCGAGGGACACTGGCTTATAGGTAGTCAGGGAGTCAGGGTCCTGTGGCAGTGCGGAGAACAAGGTCTCCCAGTGAGGCAGTCCTCATTGTGGAGAAGTGTCATGCTGTCTGAAGTGGAGTGATACAGGACATTGGGAAATAGCTGAAGGGAAGATCAAAGCCTGTGAATTTAATTACCCAATCCCACCTAATTAGCTGTGGCTAGGCTGCTCCATCTTCCCTGTGGAGGATTATTGATGGGCTGCTGCCCTTTGTCCTGTTTGCCCTGAGGCCAGCTGCACCCTGGCAGCAAGTGTTCAGATATCTGCAGATGAGAATTAATGACAGTCAGCAGTTTGGGGTTCAGTTTGGAGCAAAGAGCCTAGGACAGGAATAGTGGGGACAGAAGCACACACTAGTGAACAAAAGTCAAGATCCATTTACACTGGTGAACAAAAGTTACCATGTTTCAGACTCTGAGGTGCCTCCAGGGAAGGACACTCTTTAACAGAGTTGGCTGGGGCATGGGGTGCATACATGGGGTAGAGGGCTACAGCTTTCTTAGGTGGGGGTTTGGGTTGCAGTCCAGGTTTGGTTTCCCTGGGGGCAAAGCTGCCCTATGGGTTGGACTTGAGTGATGTCCTGGGTTTGCCTGCTTTGCAGAGGTGCTGACCCCACCTTGGGGCAGAGGAAACGTCCCTGGGAGGCTGCAGGCCAGGGCCCCTCCTGTCCTGGTGGAGTCAACATCCTGTGTTTTATAAATGACCTGGATAAAACATATCTTTCATCCAACTTCCATAAGAGAACTAGTTTTAGAAGCTGGAGCGTCATTCTGACTGATCTGCTCCTCAAATATTGCCTAGCGTGTTGATGAATGAGCAAAAAGACTTGCACAAAATGATTCTTTTTATATTTTTTGGTTAATGACTATTTGTAAGAAAATACCAGCTGTTTTGTTTTGCGCCAGTGTGGACATAACTTGGCAGTAGTATGCATATTTAGAACTCCTCACATGTGTGGATCTCTTCTGGGCACGTGTCTGGGTTTCATGTGTCCCCAGACGCTGCTTGCTCCATGGTGCTGGCCACTCTGTGAGAAACGAGGGATGCCAGATACTTACAAGTGAACCCGAGCCTCCCACCTCCAGCTATATGGGTGAACTGATGATGTGTGGGATTCAATTTTCTGGATAATTCTCAATAGTTTTCTTCAGGGACCATATCCTACCCTTCCCTCTTCCCCCCTCCCCCTTTTGAGGGGTTTTCTTGAGTTTCATTTCGATGCTATTGCTGTAGTTTTCTTTCTCTCTACTTGAATTACTTTCCTTAGATAATATCTTCAGTTTCCTCTTTTTTCTTTCTTTTCTTTTTTACGTATTTTAAGTCTTATGCTTTTATATTCAAAAATATTTAATTTTTTTCCTGCATTCATTTTATTTGTCACGGACATCTCATGGCTCTGGGAGTCCAGTGGGTGACAGGGGCCAGCTCATCCTCCTAGTGTACTTGGGGAGGTGGGGACAGAGGCCCCCTCCGCAGATGCAGCTAGGGTTGGGGGTCTTCTAACACACAGAAACTGCATATAGATGAGTAACATCCTCAGCAGACCTTTCAGAAATGCTGATCTGTCTCTGGGATTCTTGCTGTAATTGAGTGATTATTTTCTAGGCTGCATTATTCTTCAAATTAGCATTCTGGATGTTTTCTGTTTATTTTCCAGAGAATGTTGCTAGCCTCTTGCTTAGTCTGTTTTCTGTTTCTCTGATTGAATGCCACAGACTGGAAAATTTATAAAAAGTTAAAGGTTCATTCAGCTCATGGTTCTGGAGGTCCAGGTCAAGGGGCCGTGTCTGGTGGGGGTTTCCTTGCTGGTGGGGGCTCTCAGCAGAGTTACGTGCATGCCATGGCAAGGCAGTGAGCTTGCTAAGTTGGGTCTCTCTTCCTCTTGTTATAAAGCCACTCATGCCATCACAGGGGAACTGCTCTCATGATTTCATTCAATCCTAATTGCCTCCCAAAGGCCCCACCTCCAAATCCCAAGATGGAATTGAGTTCCCAACCTCTTAATACCTCATCATGGGAATTAAATACGCTGAGTTTGGGTAGAGATATTCAAACCTTAGTGCCCACCTCCCCTGCAGGAGAAATACTCCAGGGAACAGAGAGAAACCCATGAGATTGCAGGAAGCTGGCCAGTGTGACGGAGCTGAGGACAGACCCGCTGCCCTTGAAGTTGTCCCCAGGAACGCAGAAGGGTTTCAGAAGGCACCAAGAGAAGATCTAGTACTTGGCTCTGTAACGTCCCTGCCCCAAGAACTGAGCAGCCATGTCCACACCCTGTTTTAGGGAGCTCTGCAGTGCATGTGGCTTTCAGGGCTGTTTCTAACACGGTCAATCTCAGTTTTCAACTCTCTGGATGGATAAAAAATGGACCTCGACCTCTGCCCTTGCCCTTTAATCCCACACTGCTCTGGGTCTGCATGCATGGACAGCCCTGTCTGTGGAATGCATGTGACCATTCATCTACTCTGTGCTTCCTGAAGCTTTTGTTTGTTTACCCTTCGCACATGGGTCTGCTGCTGAAGCAGTCCAAGTGGGGTTCTCACTTTCTTCCTTTGGTGTGTAAAAAGCACATACATGTCATGTTTATTATTGTTGAACTGTTCTCAGCTAAGCTGAAGATATATATTGAGACGGTTTATTCCCAGGGGACTGACTTCAGACATTTCACAATATATAAATAATTATCTTTAACATAAGCCACTTCTTTTGTGTCTTCTTTGTTTACAAGGAATTTTCCTTATTCAATGTTAGTAAAATGACTAACGCATACTTTGTGGACTTAGCATCTGTACTATTTTCTTGGCCTAATCTTACGTCTTTGGTGATGAGATAATGTTGGTGCACCTTGAAATTCATGGATGAGTCCCACTGAGTTCCATACACCACACTCAGTGCTAAGAGATGCCACACAGAAGGAGCCAAAGACTGACTGTGTCTACTGAGAGTTTAGGCCCTTTGCAGCCTTCATTTGGTCCAAAAAGAAGTTGTATAACAACTGTTTGAATGGGTAACTTGAATTCAAAAGCCAAAAAACTTCAATAAATCTTAACGCCACAAATGCACTTCTTCTAAAGAACCTTAGTTCTGGGTCTTCTTAAAATTTACTGGTCTTTCAGTCTCAGACTGTGAACTTCAATTAGTTTTTCAAACAGAATGCATCGTACTTTCTGGAAAAGAGTGGTGTATGATGGCTAAGCTGGCCTCCCAAGTTCTGGCATCTTAAATGCCCAGAAGGGTATCTGAAGTAGGACTTCTCAGGCATTCTTTCTGCCCATTTGAGGCAAGCCTATTCCCTTAAAGTTCACGTGTTCTCTCTGAAAACACTGGTATCTACATGAATCAGTACTTCTGCAAAAGTCATGAATTAATTTAACAATGTTGATTTTGGTTGCCTTGACCATACAAAATGAACATTTTCTGAGCTCTAAAATAAAACCAGAGGCTATTTCCTCTTCATCTTATTTCCACAGCATTCCACTCTCAGATTCACAAACAGAAATGTGCCAAAATGCAAAACTTTTGGGAAACAAGAAAATCCACAAGGAATTATTAAGGGTTCAGCATCCAGAGTTTCCAGGTTTTTACTGAACTCATTATTTAAAAGCATTTTGGAGCCAGGCAGGCTTGTCTCTGAGCAAGCTCCTTTCTGGTCCTTGTGCCTTTCCTTGCACTGTGAAGCAGAAGCACATTCCACACGGCACAGTGTCTAGAGCACCAGAACCTGGAACACAGTCAGTGCTGAACATGAGCACATCTGGCTCGTACCATTGCTTGTTCTATTCTTTCCTTCCCTCAGTGTGATCTGCAAAAATTTAAGAAATCTGTTTCCTTAAAGTAGGATCCAATTGTGGTGGCAAACAGTGGACTTTTTATCCTGAAAAGGGAGGAGCAGACGACTGCATGGGTATTAAGGGTGTGACATAGTGGCAGAAGAAACCTAAAGTTGGATCAGGTCAAGTTTTTTGATGTGAGCCTACAGAGCAGAGATCATGTACTTAATTGTGCAGCTGCTTGAGGAGTTAGGAAGGACTAACAGTGTGGTTGGCTGATTAAAGCATAGGCCAAAAGGCAGCCCCAGCAAGCGAGCAGGATAAGCCAGACCTGTCATGGTTTAATGTGGAGGAAGGGATTCGAAGGCTTAAGAAGACTGGAATGCTGGAGTAGGTTTGTCATTTAAAAACTGCTAACCCACACTGGGAGAGTCCAGAAGCCGTACCTTTCATCACAATTGTGAGCACTAGATTCGTGAGGAGGGCTCCAGCATTCTTGAATGGCTCTGTAGGTTAGACCCTTGACTCTGAATGGCTCTGTAGGTTAGACCCTAAGTGGGACTGCAGTCCCTGAATTGAAAAATCTAAATGCAGTGGGAGTAACTGGATCCTAGAGTGGCAGGGGCCAGGTGGTGGCACTCTACTCCCCAGGGCAAGGTTGGCATGGTTTCTGTAATGAACAACAGCACTCAGAATAGTCTGATTTGTGCAGACTTGTGGCATCAGCTATTAGCTATTTGATTATGGTGTTCCTAGAAGTGATATAGACAAGAAGCCTACTAAATTCTTTCTTGATCTGTATAAGCAGAGAAGTTCTAGGTCAAGTGAGCAAAAGTCTAACTTGGATCATAAAAATAGAGTAATGACCTCTCAATCAGTTCCCAGACTTGAGCCAGTTTATGGAACCAGACCTCTGGAATGAAGGGGATATTGGTTTCCTCTGAGGAAGGAGCCTGGAAAACTGCCAAAAATGTACACTGTTCCTCTTTATCCTAGTCGAAGTCACCTAGAGGCCTCTAGACTTACTGCGATATGGCCTTTTCCTAGTTCCCCAGTCTAATGGTCTTTGGGACTGAACTTTGACCTTCCTCTTTCCTAGGGCTCCAGCCTACCACCCTGAAGATTTGGGATTTCCTACTTTATGGTAAAATCGCGTGTCAATTTCTTGAAATAAATCATTCTGTACATACACACATGCTATTGGTTTTGTTGGTCTGGAAACCCACAATAAGTATAGATATTGTAGAGCTGCTATACACCAAGCCACTGGCCGACTGTCATGGTGTCCAGTCACCTGGGTGGGACGTTCAGAGTGGACTGATCATTGTCTGCTCCATTGGTCCCCATCAGTCACTCCTTCTATGGCTCGCTCATTCTTTAACTCTGACCCTTGGGAGTTGTGTTCTTCATCATTTTCGGGAAACTATTTTTCCACTTACCCCTGACCCTCTTTTGACTGTTGCTAACTAGTCCTTAATCCTGTTCATCTTCAAACACCTTTGTAAGATTCCCATTCTCCAGATATTGCTCTGCCTGACTGCTTTAGAGCAAGCCAAGCCCATGGGCTGTGGGCCATAGAGTGTCCTGTTCCCTGTGTGGTCTTTTGCTTGAACCACTCCCTCCATCTTCACCATGATTTTGTAACACTGAAGGGGAACTTTTGTCCTTGGTCTTCCCTTATGCCTCCAAGGAGTACAGGAGCGGACAGTGCAAAGTCTGCTATTGACTAAAACTCAGGTATACATTGATAGACGATGACCTGGCACTTACAATCCTTTTGTCCAGAATTCTTTAAAAAAAAAAAAAAGCAGCGTAGGGTTCCCCTGTTTTAATTCTTTCCTTTGCACCGTGTTGCACATTACAACCTTACAATGATGTGTTTCATATTAGCAGAGTTGATGCTAGCGTCTGATTTTTACATTCAACGTCTTACTCCTCTATACAAGACTACCCAAGGTCTTTGGCATCATACCTTTTTTTCTTTGTTTTCATTTTCTAAGATTCTTAATGATACCTTTTATCGTGGCACGCCTCTAGCAGTGTTGTGTAGCTGTTAAAAAAGGCAGGCATTTAAATGTATATACGATTTTTTGAAGGAGTATAGAGTAGCAATACTACACATACAACTGAAATTTTAAATGAACATACAGTAGAAGTGAGGGTTTTTTTTTTTGCATATGTTCACAGTTCTGGAAATGAGGCTTCATGTGTGGTCAGTTTGCATCACCACAATTGGTGTGCAGGGCTCCTCCAGCCCCAAACTCCATGAGTCACCTCTGTGCCATGACACCCTCCCACAAGCTACCTTGTCGCCACTGATCTTTTCTCTGGAATCTAAATAGGATCCAACAGTATGGAACCTTTGAGATTTAAATTTATATGAAAATCCCATGCTATTTTTCAGAGTCTCTGTACCATTTTGCAGCTCACCAACAATGTTTGAGTGTTTTCCTTTCTTCAGATCCTTACTAATATTTAATATTGTTAGTATTTTATTCATTCTAATGTGGGTGTAGTTCATTTTGTATGCGTATTTACCGCTATCCTCTTTGATGAAATATTTAAATCTTTTCCACATTTTTAATGGGCTTTTTTGTTTCTTTATATTGCTTAATAAGAATTCTTTACATATTCTGAGTACAAGAACTTTACCTGACGTGTGATTTGAAAATGTTTCCCCAGTCTGCAGCTTGCCTTTTAACTCTGTCAATAGTGTCTTTTCTAGAGCAAAAGTTTCAAATTTTGATGAAATTTAATCCATTATTATTTTCTTCTTCAAATTATGCTAATGGCGACGTACTTAAGAACTCTGCTTTACCTTAGGTCATAAGATGTCCTTTTAGGCTTTTTTTGGCCTACGAGTTTTATAGTTTTATGTTTCACACACACATCTATGATTCAAGATGAGATTTGTGTAAATTTTGAGGTTTTTATGCCAAGTGGAGGTTCATTTGGTTGCCTGATTGCTTCACCCTCATCTGCCAAGCTGACTTCACTTTCTTCATCTAATTGCCTTTGTGCCTTTGTTAAACATCAGTCGTGGGGGTGCCTTTTTGGACTCTGTCCTGCCCCACTGGGTCACGCATCTATGGCCCATCAATACCATTAATGTATTAGGATGATTTAATCGCTGATCTCTCATAGAGCACTTATACCACTAATATCACAGATGCCCTATTCCTAGCATTGCTAATGGTTAGTTCGGATCACTAAGCCTCCATTTGGTACCATTTAAAACAGATCATGGAGATATGATTAAAGCTTCCTACAGACCTGGTGTTTCTGTAGAACTTGTAGTTCCCTACGCAGAGCACATGTATTCTCTTAGAGTTGCAGAACTTGGCATTTTGCAAAGAGACTCCATAGACATTGTTTTGTTTGCTCCTCCCCCAGAGAGCATGAGATATTTTCTGAAATATATTTAAACATGAGGAGATTAAGGTTCATTAAGATACATTACCTGTGGGAGAAACAACAGCTTCTAAATAAGAAAATAGACTCAAGCATACCCCTGCCATATCTTCACTTCACATCACCCTAGAGAGTCTACTTCTCTGACAATAAGGTTCAGGGATCAGATAAAGTTCTCTTGCCCTGTGAGTACTCCTACCTTTCTGCTAGTATCCCCCAACTTTCCATTTTTACTCTGACGTTGCCATAGCATGGATCACCATTCAACATAGTGTATACTTTGTTAATTTGTTTTGTGATTCTTCTGACCAGAAACCAAATGATGATAGGACTTTGTGTTTTGTTCACCACTGTATGCTGTGTCCCCAGGCTCAATATAGTGCCTGATGTGTAGTAGGTATACTATGAAGGAAAACTCTAATTTGTCCTGGTTATTTCTCTCAACCAGAGACCAGATCATCTGTCCATTTTCCTTTTTCGTAATAGACCATACTTTCTCCTAGAAATTGGTTTCTTATGTAGGATAGCTCCTCTGTTGTTTTTTCTATGGCCTCCAGTGTTTGATCAAAGCTTTGAGGGATCCAATATATAGAGAATTCAGAGAGAATAGGTATAACCATGTTATATAACTTTGTTTTTGGTTGAGAATATTTCTTGGTGATGCCTAACTTAAATTTTTTAAAAAAAATCATCCCCCAACAATGCAAAAATTCAGTTGTTTCAATACACAAACAATGTAGAACTGAAAAAAATTAAGAAAATAATTTCACTTCTAATAACATAAAAAATAATAATACAACCAAAGAGGCAAAATATTTATACATTAAAAACTATAAAACATTGCTAAAAGAAATTAGTCAGAAATAAATGTAAAGGTGGAAAATCCCATGTTTATGAGTTGCAAGCTTAATATTGTCAATAATATTAGTTTATTATTAATTAAATAAATAAAATATGTTAATTCTTCTCACATGCTGTATTCCCAGCCTTTTAAGAGTGCTTGTACAAATTGATCTATAGACTCAATGCAATCCCTATTAAAACTCAATAACATTTTTTGTAGAAATAGAAAAATAAATTTTGAAATGCATATGGAATCTTAAATAACCATAAGTTGTCAAAACAATCTTGAAAAAAGAAAAATCTGAGGTATTGGTCATTATGACTTCAAAACTTACTACAGATCTACAGTAATCAAAGCAGTGTGGTACTAGCACACAGATGGACTTATGGGCGAATGGAATAGAATTCAAAGTTCAGAAATAAACTCTCACATTACGGTAAAAGAATTTTTGACAACAGTGTCAAAACCACTCAATAGGAAGAGGACTGTCTTGCCAACAAATAGTTCTAGGGAAATGGGATACCCACATCCAAATGTTGTAGGGGCCGGGGATTTAGCTCCGTGGTTTCGCCGCCTGCTGCGCAAGCGCAAGGACCCGAGTTCGATCCCCGGTACCAAAAAAAAGAAATGAAGTTGTACTCTAGAAAACATATGAACATTAACTCAAGATGGATCAAAGATATAAATGCAAGACAGAAAGCTTAAATACCTATGAAGCATAGTTTTGTCAAAAATATAGTGGAAAGGGCCGGGGATTTAGCTCAGTGGTTCTGCTGCCTGCCTTGCAAGCACAAGGTCCCAAGTTCGATCCTCAGTACCAAAAAAAAAAAGGGGGAAAAGCTTCATGACATTGTATTTGGCAATAATTTCTTGGATATGAAACCAAAATAAGAGTCAACAAAATAAAAAAAATAAATTGCACTTCCTCAAAATTGAACTGGGCCTGGGATTTAGCTCAGTGGCACCGTGCTACCTCACAAGTGTCCTGAGTTCGATACCCAGTACCGGGAAAAAAAAAAGCAGCTCAAAATTAAACTTTATGGACTCTGCCAACAAAGTGAAAAGGAAATCTATAGAATGAAAGAAAAATATTTGCAAATCAGACATCTAATGGGGGATTGATAATCAGAATATATAAAGAACCACAACTCAACAACAAAAAACAAAAAATTCATTTAAAAGAATGAATAAGACTTGAATAGACATTGCTACACAAGTGATTAATATGTATATGAAAAATGCTTAGCACCATTAAACATTAAACATTAGGGAAATGCAAATCAAAACCTCAAGGGGTTATCTCATATTAAAATGAATATGATAAAAAATAACTGTGTAAGTACTCAAAAGCATTGAAACCAAGAACTCAGACATTTTAACATTGATTATCACAGTATCATTATTTACAATAGCCAAAAAGTGGAAACAATACAAATATCACAAATGAATGCATGAACCAAATGGAATATTAGTCAACCTTAAAAAGTAATGAAATTCCAATACATGCTACAACATGGATCAATTTTGTAAATATCATGTTGAGTGAAATAAAATAGACACAAAATTACAAATACCATTTGATTCCATTTATATCTACTTCTCTAGAACCAGGCAAATTCATAGAGAAAGTAAAATGGTGGTTTCATGGGGTTGGGAGGAAGGGATATGGGGGCTTAATACTTAATGGGTACAGAATTTCTGTTTGGGAAAATGCAAAAATTCTGGTGATGGATAGCAGTGATGATTGCACAACAACGTGGTTGTGCTTAAGGCCACACTGAACAATATACTTAAGAAATGGCAAATTTTGCATCATGTATATTTTATCACAATTTTAAAAAAATTATCCTGTCACTGCATAAGAACCACAAGGTCGGTATGTAATGCTAAGTCACCTAAAGTAATGTTCTTTCTGTGACCACTGGGGAAGTTGGTCCAAATGTGACTGATGACACATGTGCCTGGTGGGAGGCCACAGTGACTTCTGGGAGCCATTGGTTCATTCTAAATAAAGCAGATTCACTCAAGGAAAAAAATGAGCTGCAATTGCAGAAAATTTTCCTGAACACACGATTATTGTATTAAATTCCTCTGAACCATGAGCTCTTATTACATGAGCTCTTTGCCCATGTCTGGAACTCTATCTTGTGGTCAAAAAAGGAAAATTTTGTTAAAACTCTGAGGATATATATTGCATGTAAGGAGAAAGAGGCCAATTTTTAAAGTGTCTCAAAGCCCTTAAAAAATAGCTACCCCTGACACTCTAAAAGAGGCTGGACCACAATTGTTGCATTGCTTTGACCCAAGGCCCTCTCTTTTGTGTGGGCTCCATTTTAAACCACATGGCCTTAAGGTTGCAAAGTGGGTGTGGCTTATAAATACCCAAATTACAGCAGCAAATCTGCATGAATGATTTTTTTCCCCTTTGTAATAATAATGTCAGAACTGTTATTACACTTGGCTCTGTGGGGGATTGGAAGTGTTTCTCAGAAGGGAAGTGCTTCCAGCTCTAGGCTCTTTCAAGGGCTCCATTCCCATGTACTTGTTGGAAACTTTCAGGAAACCACATTCCTTCTCTCGTCCGTCCCCATTTAGCAATGCGATCTCTCCCAGCCAGAATGCTTCCCAGACCACCTCATCAGCCAGGCCTGGGAATGGAATGTAACCACAGGAGCTGTGCTTGGAGTTTAGGTCCTGTTTCCATGTTGCGTTTGAATGAGAGGAAAGGAATGATGATTTTTTTTTTCTCCTGAGAATATTTTGTCAACCCCCAGCATATTTCAAAGGATTCAAAGTCTCTAATGAATCAAAGGATTCAAAGTCTCTAATCTGGGGATGTGGGGGAATAGAACTTGAGAAGACAATGATATCAAGTTCTGTCTCGAAAGTGGCTAGTGTTGGCCAGGGTTTCAGGTCAAGGAACATTTGACAAGTGTCAGGAAAATCCATAGAAACCTGACTAAAAATTTTCTATGACTTCTTTTGGAAGTAATTGGATCAAAGGAAATTAACTGTAAGAAGAGCAAGATGGTGAGCTCTTGTTTCAAGATTGAATATTTAGAAAGAGAGGGAAAGAAAATCAAATTTAAAAAAAACAAAGTAAGGATTTTGAATGGATTTTAGAATATCCAGTAAAGCAAATTTCTACACAAAGCAAGAATATCCCAAAATAAAGCCAGCATGGATCACTGGGATATCACACACCACTGGGTGTTACAGTCAGAACACTTGACCATGACAAAACTCTTGGTCACAAGGAGACTGGTCTTAGTGGCCTGAACCTTTCATTTTGTGTCCATGTCATTTAATTGGGTAAATATATGTGGGAGAGTTTGAAAGAATGGAAGATGAGAGGTGGGAGTAAAGAGGGAGTGGTATTGGGTGGCTAGATGTCACACAGATTTTATTTTATTCAGGCATATATTTGACCCAACTACTTAGTATTCTATGTAAAACAATTAATTAAAATTTATTTCCTCCCTGACTGAAATCTTAAACTGGAATCATGCTGGTTGTCAAAGATTTCTAGGTAGCACCAGAAAATTTGGGGAAATCCCCATTACTTCCTAAACTTGTCCCTGTGGTAGGAAATAATCTGCTTCTTGGTGAAAGAGCTAGAGTCAGACGTGGAAGTCTGTTTATAGACTAACAAAGCTCAGAATTTGCTAAAAAATAGTAACAACAGAAAAGCAACCGTTTGCCCTTCTTACCTCAGCAATCTCTTTAATCATAAGCTATTGCTAAGTACCATACAAGTATTATACAGCTTAGCGCCAATGATTGTTTAGGTTTACATATTCACTATAGTGAATGCCTTTACTATAGTTATGGCAACTTTCTTCTGGCTTTAGCATTCCTTCCGAGAAGGTCTGTGACTGATGAATTTTGTTTATCTGAAAAAGTCTATTTTGCTCTCCTTGAACAATAATTTAGCTAAGTATAAAATTCATCTCAGCAATGATTTTCTTTTAACACTTTGAAAATATTATGCCATTGTCTCTCGTCTATTTCTTTTGAGTAATCTGCTCTCAATCTAAATGCATTTTTCATGCGGTTACTTTTAAGATTTTCTTTCTCCCTTTGGTGTTTTGAATATGTCCAAGCACAGATTTATTTTTAAACTTTCTGGTTGGGTTTTGATGAGACTCTTCGTGTTGAGTGTTTTCCTTCAATTTGGAAATTTATTAATATATATTATTTTGAGTTCTTAGGATTTGCTGTATCTGTTGACTCATTCATGATAAATACTTCCTTGTGTCTTGAAATTGTGATTATGAAATTCTCATTACTTTTTCTGCAATCCTTTGTGGTCTTGATTGAATGACTGTTCCTCAAGGCAGCTTTGTGCTGGGTTCTCTAGATGCTTAAGGGGTTCCTGGACCACGAGGGATGAGACCATACAAAGCATTTCCCCATGATGTCTGTTTCTCATGGGAGCCTTTCTGTACAGCTAGCTTGGCAGAGGGTAACGAGGCTAGTTTGCAGCCCTAAATTTTGCCACAACTATTTTGGGGATTGGGTACCCACTTGTCTCTACTCACTGTGCAGCATGTGGCATGCCACACTACCCCACAGCCTGAGTGGAATTTATCAGCCTGGCAGAACTCTCAGCTACATAGGATGTAACTCAGCTGAGCACAGAGACTGGAGGCTCTTAGTGGAAGAAACGTCAAGGCAGTGCTGGTTCAGTGAGATATTCTGGGGTTTAACATAGAATTGAGGAATGTAAATCTACACACCAAAAGGAAATTCAAGACATTGCTCTGTTTAGTTCTTTAACTTCCAGCCCCCTAGACATCTTTGACAGCATCTTGAGCAAGGCTTGGGCTCTGTTAATTGAAGAGTACAAGTATATAACACATACCAATTTCTTTCTTTTCATCCCCTATACCTCCTCTCCTTCCCCTGTCTCTTGATCCCTTTCCAAACTTGTACCAAAAAAGGAAGATTTGGAGGGAAGGTAGAAGGAAGAAAAGGAAAGGGGAA
Source organism: Heterocephalus glaber (assembly GCF_000247695.1). The sequence goes on along the minus strand of NW_004624735.1, from coordinate 6,973,589 downwards.
GAAAAAAGGAATTAAGATGTGTTATGTACATGTATCAACTCCACATAAGGAACGTGAACATTATGTACTGTACACATGTACTAATAAACTAAAATAAAAAGAAATAGTGTTGAGAAGGTAAAAACTGGTCTAAAATTTCATTTCTTTAACTATTGTGATCTTCTGTTATGGTTTGGTGACAAACAAGCCCCCGAAGGCTGCTGGCTTCAGTGTTGAGGCTTTCGGAAGGTGATTAGATCATGGGGATGTCACTTGAGTGGGCAGCTAGGACTAGAGCCTGGTTGGAGGAATTAGGCCACTGGGAGGGAGTCATAAACTGGAAGGGTATATTTGGTCCCTGACCTTTTCCTCTCTTTGCTTTCTGGTCACCATAAGGTGAGGAGCTTTTCTCCACCATGCCCTATTTCCATGATTTTTCTGCCTTGCCACAGGTTTAAAGCAATGGAGCCGGCCGATTTTGGATTGAAACCTCTGAAATTATGAGCCAAAATAAGCATTTCCTCCTTTCAGTTGTTTTTCTCAGGTATTTTTTCACAGTGGTGGAAACTGGCTAACATACCTTCCAAAACTGTACATGTATTCCTGCAGTGATTCTTTTCCTACTACACTTTTCTTCTGACTGGCCATTAGTAGAGGCATTGTGCAGTACCAGTGGACAGAGGTGGATGAGACAGTGTTTGTCCTCAAGTGTAGAAGCAAAGCTGCAGACAAATCACTGTAATGCAATCAAATCTAGCTAGAGAACTAACAGGGTGCAGAAAAGAGACATTATAGCTTTGTGAGGGAGGGTCTTGGAGAGGACTTCTCTAACAAGTCTGTTTTTTAAAAAACATTTTTTTTTTTTTTGGTGCAGGGATCGAACTCGGGTCCTTGTGCTTGTGCAGCAGGCGGCGAAACCACTGAGCTAAATCCCTGGCCCCCAAAAACATATTTTTGAAACATAATAATTGTAACTATATATGTAGTACAGTGTGATACATTGATGTATGTATGCAACATATAATGATCAGATCAGAGTAATTAGGATATTCACTATTTCAAATATTTATCATTTTTTTGTGATGGGATCATTCAAAATCTTTTCTCTTAGACATTTTGAAATATAAATTATTGTTAATTATAGTCACACAACTGTGCTATGTAGAATGCTAGAACTTATTCCAACCCTTTCACTGTATTTTTTTATTAAAAATATTTTTGCATCTCATCTCCCTTTTCCTCTCCTGTCTCAAGCTCTAGTATCCATTATTTTACTCTCTGTTTCTAGAATATCAACTTATTAAGCTTCCACATTTAAGTGAGATCATGCAGTATTTGTCTTTCTGTGCCTGGCTTTATTTAGTATAACATCTTTCAGGCTCATTCATGTTGTCAAAAATAGCAAAATTTCCTTTTTTATAGCTGAAAAATATTCTATTGTGTATATGTATCAGATCTTCTTTATCTATACATCTATTCATGAACATTTAGGCTGATTCCATATCTTGGCTATTGTGAATAGTGCTGAAATAAATACAAGAGTGTGGATATCTCTTTGACATACAGATTTCATTTCATTTAGATATATACACAGTAGTTAGATTGCTGAATCATATGGCAGTTCTATTTCTAGCGTATTGAAGAGTCTCCATACTGTTTTCCATAATGGCTATGCTAACTTTCATTCCCAACAACAGTGTATGAATGTTGATTTCTCTCCACATCTTTTTGATAACCATTTTAATTGGGGTGAAATGATACCATGTTGTAATTTTTATTTGCATTTTTCTGATGATCAGTGATGTTGACCATTTTTTTCATATGTATGTTAGGTCTTTCTCTTTGTATTAGTTAATATTCTATAGTTATAATAAAATACCCAAGAGAGAAAACATAAAGAAGGAAATTTTTGACTCAAGAATTCAGAGGTTTTAGTCCACAGTATGCTAGCTCCACTGCTTTGAGTTTGAGGTGAAGTAGAACATCATGGCAGCAGGAGCATGTGGAGGATGCCGCTCACCTCATGGCTGCCAGGAAACAAATAGGGAAAGAGCCTACTCTGTAGGATGTCCTTCTGCTTTTGTTCCATCTGGGACCACAGCCTATTGGATCACTGTCCAAGTTTAGGACAGTCTCCCATATCACTTTGCTGTTCCACAAGCCAACTCTCTCTAGAAATGCTCTCCCAAACATATCCAGAAGTATGCTTAACTAGTTTCTGAGGCACTTTCCAATCAAGTTAACAATCAAGATTAACCAGCACAGTCTTCTTTTAAGAAATGCCTGAGGATCTGCACATTGTGCCACATGCTTGTAACCCGAGTTCTTGGGAGGCTGAGGTGGCATGATCCCAAGTTCAAACCCAGTCTTGGCAACTTGGTAAGACCTTGTCTCAAAATAAAATGAAATTAAGCAAAAGGATTGGGAGCTGGGTATAGTGGCACACCCCTGTAAACCCAGAAATTGGGAGGTAGAAGCAGGAGGAGTTTGAGGCCAGCTGGGGATACACAGTGAGTCCAAGTCTAGCTTGAACTACAAAGAGAAGCCCTTTCTCAAAAAAAAAAAAAAAGTCGACTCAGTGATAGGGTACCTGTGGCTTCCATCCTCCATAAGAAAGAAAGACCTGACAGATACATTTAAAGGAATGCCCTATTTCTCTCTAATTCATTTTGTGACACTTCTATCTAACACTCCTTGTTTGTATATTAACATCTATTTTCCCCCATAAGATTTCAAGTTCCATGAGGGAAGAATGTTTTTTTCCTGGTCACTGTAGTACACCTACAGCAGAGAAAGGTACTCAGCACATAATAATATGTATTTCTGGTATGAATGCAACGGTCCCCCTAAATTTCCAAGGTGGGTAGACAAAGTAACATTCCCCTGGCCCCCACTCTGAGGGTGAACGGGCACACAGGAATTGCTCTGCAGTAATCTGTTCGGTCACTCCAATACATCCCCCTGAACCTCTGGCCCTACAACCTTACTGTCATACCGGTTCTTAGAATTCTTTTTGTTTTTGGTACTGGGGGATCGAACTCAGGACATTTCACTTGCGAGGCAGGGGGAGGAACCACTGAGCTAAATCCCTGGCCCTTCTTTTTCTTTTTTTAAAGAAAGGAGCTAAACAATCTTCTCTTAAGTTTTGCACATTATAGCTGCAGAATGTATTTATCATACTTGCCATGAATTATTTAAGAGGCAAAGCAGCTGCTCATACCTACTTCCCCGGGTTGTGTCAGTCAATCTGGTTTTCTTCACCAGAAGTATCCTTATGTTGATCAGATCCTGTCCTTTTGCTTTGTATTGTGCAGATGTGGAACCGAACTTCAAGTTACAAAAGGGGGGAAAAAAAAAGAGGAAGAGAAAAAAACATTCCAAACTCCAAACAGCAGCTCAGAACTCCACCCTTTTCTAAGACCCTGTGAATTTGGTTAGTAGCTCTATGAAAAAATGTGGCACTTAGGAACAACTGTAATTTTTGAAAGTCAAAGTGAGCTTACTTTTTAAAAGTTTCCCTCTCTCCAAGTAGGATAGGAGCAAAGAACTAGGTTCAGGATAAGTAGATGCGGTCTGAGGTTCACACAGAGGGTTCCAACAATAGCTTTTTCTCAGAGGCTGCAGAGTTCTTGATTACACATGCAGGTGCATGTACTGAGAAGTGCGACTGCCCAGCCTTCAGTCTCCTGCTAAGTAAGCTCATACCCTTAATACTTTGTTCTCTATGTGTATTCTTCAAGAACTGCTAAATTTATAGAGAATTGGAGACATGTTAGTAGTTCTGTTTTATACCTTTCGACTTTCGACCCTTAAGCAATCTGGGCAGTGGCGGCACTCTGTCTTCTGATCAGCCATGGTCAGGCTGTGCAGAGTGGAGTGTCTGTCTCTACAACCCATCAAGGGCAGACAGCACCTGAAGAAGGCCTTTCAAAGAAATATTTTTCTGCATCTTCAGAAGGGAGCGTCCTTTTGTTCTCTTTCCAGAAGGTCACATGGCCGGTCAGCCTCCTCCAGAGAAGGAGAAATTCCTTAGGAGTTCCCTGGAATTGTGCTTCTGTTCTATATCAGGCCACAAGTGGCTGGCCATACTGTTTACAAGATACCCCGTGGCTTCTCAGACTGAGCTGGTTTCAGAGAGTGGGCTCCAGGTGGAAGATGAAAGCTGTCCAGGCCCCTGGGAAGGCAGAAGGCATTTGTCAGCAAGGCAGTCACTGGAGTGAGAGAGCACAAATGCTCTTTGGGAAGAGCCTGCACACTGGAGTCTTGGATTCAGTAAGAAATCAGGGCAGTGTGTTAGTCTGTGTATGCTAATAAGGCATCATTAATCCCCGGCCTTATCAAAATCCCTTGGGTCCCTGAGTCCTAAAAAGAGCACAGGATCCTAGGCGGCAAAAAGCAACACTACAGATGTCCATTGCTTCTAAAGGAAAATAGATAGCAATCAACACATTCCTTTTTTCTTTTCTTTTTTTTTTTTATTCTGAGTTCATCCATAGGCAAACACATCTGAAGGTATTTTGGCAAGAGAGCAGTTGCCCTTTTCTGTGTTGATGTTGGAGGGGAAGTGACATCAGTCGAGAAGGATTTAATAGTTCTGTTAATGGAGTAGAGCAGAAGTTGTTTTTCTTAATTAACAGTATCAAGATAAATTTGATAGCAGTTTCCCCCCACTTGGTTCCCTCCCCACTAGCCAAACAAACAATTAGTTGTTTTTTTGTTTGTGTGTTTTTCTTTTTGCTTTTATTTGGATAGGCTTTCTCTGTTTCCAAGGCTGGTCTCAAGCTCTTCCTCAAGAGATCCTCCCTCCTCAGTTTCCTGAGCTGGGACTGCAGACATATGCCACCACAGCAGGCTCCAGTTGATTTTGTAAAAGAAAGTTTATGAATACATGAAGGGAAAGTTTTCCTTTGTTAATAGCTTAAAACTATGCCTTTCCATCTGTCCAGGTAGGACAGGTGTGTCTCAGGACTGTTTTTGTGAGATGCAGGCTTGCTTGTGGTAGATTTTTTTTTTTTTTGATTGTAGTAGATTTAATGACTGGTAGGAAAATGTGAACTCTTTAATCTGCTTGGAGATGAAAAGACAAGACCTATCCTCCACTTCCATGGCCCTCATGGAAGTTAAACAACTTAAACTTCATGGGAGAATCACATCGTAATATAAATGAAAAGCATGGAATGTGGAAGGGAAAGGAAAATGAAGCAGGAAGTTCTCATGGTGATGCTTCATTCTCAAGTCCCATTGAAGGACAAGGCCAGAGTTAATGGGAGTACAGCGCTCTTTCTGTCCCACATTTATTTTGGCCAGGCGTTGGCCTTTTCTACAAAGATGGAAGAAATATAGCGAACTTCAGTTACAGAGCTGAGGGCTCCTATATTTGATGGCTACCACCTTGTAACATGAAAGTAGTGTAAAAGCTTTTGTTAATAGCTCATGAAATAATTTCTTCCACATTAAATATTTTCACTTCATGGTCCTTGAAAATGAAGGATGTTTTAATGTGATTCTGGGCCTCAAAGTCAACATATAGGTTCTCAATCAACAAGAAAAGACTTGGATTTCTCTCAGGCTAGCTGTAAGCAAGCCTCCTCTCTTATACTTTTTAAAATATTACATTTCTCTCTCAAAAGTGGAAATTGAGTCATAAGTCCCTAGACTTAGTATAATTGTCTTGGTTAAACATGCTTTGAAAGTATACAGAAATACCATTTTGAACAACAACAGCAACAAAAAACCACAACAAACAAAAAAAGCAAAGACAAAAAACTAAATTAAATAATATTATATCTTGGAAAAAATTTTATATGCTGCTCAGTTTTGATTTAACTGATAAGTTTCCTCAAATGAAGCTAGCAAACATTATTGTGGTTTTATTATGGATGTTGCGGTAGATTAGAGAAAGACTAAAAGAATTAACCTGCAATCAGTGTTTTTAGGGAGCTGAGAGACAGCTAAAATTCAGATAGTTTTCATTCGCTCCCCCAACAATAATATGTATCATATAAATTTTCTGTATTATAATCCTTCAAAACTGTTTCAAGTTCTCGATTTCTCTATTTTGTTATCAAACAATATAAACTAAAGATCAGTGGACAGAGTTTGTTTCCAAAAAATGTTTGTGACCAGAAGCCCCATTTAGATCGTGTGACATTCTTTGTACCTGATTTTGAGTGAGGAGCTCGCTCTCTCTGTATTCCATGACATATCCTGTGACTCACTTTGTGTTTTCTAGGAGCTCGGGCTGCCATCGGGAACCAATGGCAAGGGCTGGGGTGTATGTAGCTTAGTGGGAGACCAATTGCCTAGCTAGCATGCACAAGAGCCTGAGTTTGATCCCCATCTTTGTATAGACAGCAACAACATGAAAAAGAAGCTTGTATGTGTCCTCAAATATGTCCATACTTCATGGTTAGGGCGGTCAGTGTTTCAGGATTCTGATTTTTTTGATACTTGTGGAAGTACGGTGTGTCACTAGGACAGCCCTAGAAGGTCAATGACATGAGTGCAGCTTTGGGAGTCTCTCTACAAGTTCAAGTGTGTGACACATTGCGTGAGGGGCTTGGAAGTGGGGCCTAGCTGCAGTGTGGCTCTGCTTCCGGTATATGTTGGCCATCCCGGCATGCCATCTTACACATTTCGGCCTTAGTCTTCTCTCTTACGGAATTCACAAGGCAGAATGACAAAGTCCTGCACATCTCAAAGAGGTAGCTACAAGGATGTGGCAGGCCAAGAGGCCACACTCCAGGGAAAAGCTTGAGTCCTAGCAAGGGAGGAGTCTCAGTAGGAGCAGAGGACAGTTGTGTCCTGCCAAGTGGACTGCACAGTGTGCAGAAAAGGCTGGCTGCAAGGGCAAGCCTGGGAGGGCAAGGATTACCAGAGGCACTGTGGATACTGAACCCAGTGGTTCATGTCCTGCTACTGAGGTGGAAAAGAGCTCAAAGAAGAGACTCTTTTAGGTCTGGTGTCAACCACAGTGAGTCAGTCTCAGTGCTCTCATCTGTAAATGGGGATATTACCAATCCCATAAAATTGCTTTGCAAACGAACTCAAGTATGGGAAAGCCCTTAGCAAGTAACGAGTGTTTAGTGAATGTTCCCCCCTCCCCTTTGCGTGAAGATTCGATAAGCTGAGTGCATATGCTGAGGGTCTCAGGCCTTCTGGGATCACTGTCCAGCAGAGTTGGTGAGGTAGGGCTGGCAAGGTTATTTGGTGACCGTTTCTTCCAGCTCTGACATCTTTGGTGACCCCTTTAAGGCTACCACGAAGTTCTCGAGCACCTCTTGGTTGAGAGGTATACCTTTAGGGATAGTATTGCTGATTATTGGTGATTGCATCACCGATGCAACTAACATCAGAGGTGCGGCTCTGGCCTTCTGCTGAAGAAGGACTGGGGAAAACAGATGGGCAGGGTATGCATTATGTGTTTCTGGGTCCTTCAGCTTTCCTTTTTGGTGCCTGGGAAGGCCCAAGGGAGACTTCCCTCTGATCTTCCATTCTGGAGAGCAGTACCCAGTGTAGACTTGGTCCCTTACCCTCTAGAAAACATCTTTGTGCAGGCCTCCCTTCTCAATTAGGTATGCACAGTTTCTTCAGAGATGTCTGACTAATGTCTTTTGAACATATAAAGAGGCTGTAGATACCATCACCCTACATAATGATTGTATCTTAGCAGTGGAGAGGGTTCACAGTGGCTGGATAGCTCACCCAGGCACATATTCCTTCTTACTGGTGCCAGTCTAATTCCAGCTAACAGTCACAGACACATAATCTCCCTTCAACCAGAGGAGGAGGGATGGCTCTCCCCCACTCTACTGGGAATGGAAAGGCTAGCACCTGTGGTTAGCTTTGCAGTTCTGTGTTCAGCCCAGGGCCAGGCACACAGATGGAACTTATGAAACAGTGGTTGGAGGAAAGGCAGCATATGTCATGCATAGCTGCCAGGTTCCTCTCAGCATCGTGGTGCTTCCACACTACTCAGGCCTCAGCTCAAACAATGTGTGCCTCAACCTGGCAAATCTAGGACCCCATCACAACTCCCTATTTATGTCTTTGTCAGGAGTGGTCTACCCCCACATACTCTGCTTCCAAATAGGTTCATGTGTGGATTGTCTGTCTTGCTTTCCCACTAGAACATAAGCATGAGAGACAATTTCTGTCTGTTCATGCTTTTCCCTAGTGCTAAGAACAGTTCATCGTCCAAAGCAGGCACCCAGTAAATGTTTTCTGAACTTGTCTAAGTGATTTATGCTGTTCATTTGATGTATAGATGTAAAATACAGCAACGTTCCATTGTCTAGAAGTCAGGATTTGGGCAACTTCAACTTTCTGGAAAATGCCTTTGAACCCAGAAGTGAAAAGCACTCAACGTCAGAGGTATTGAGAAGAAAACTCTACACATGAAACAGGTGCTGGAGTCAGTTCAGCCTTGATACTGGGTTTTGTTGACTTCTAGCCAGTAGCCAAGTTTTCAACCAGGTTACTTTACTGTCAGGCCCACAGCAGATTGGACATAGCTGTGCTGATGTTAGGTATTGACAGCTTTCCCGTGGAGTGTAGTTACAAAGTCTAAGAAGTTCAAGTAGGGTTCTGTGGACATAGAGGTCAGAGAGCTTCTTAGCCTGGGCTCCTTCTGAACTGGCTGGGAATAGTGTGGTGGATGAATAGGGGTCATGGACAGACAGTTCCCTTGTACATAGGGCTCAGCCCTGTGGAAGAGCCTTCCCTTCCTATTGTAACTTTACACGTATAGGCATGTAAAAGGGCCAGCTTCATTTAGCTCGTGTTCATTTAGCTAGCTCTTCATTGTCCAGTGTCCTCTTTGTTTTGTCCTAAAGAGAAAAGGAAAATGTTGTTGCTTTCAAAGACCCACATGTATTTTTATTTTGTATGCCAGTGTTTGCAGATGGATGCCCTCACTACATTGCATGTATGGATCCTGCAGATGATTTCTTGTCTATAGGCCATCACATTAGGAATAAGGCTGTTTCACCAAGAGCAACTGGGCCTGTAAACAAGGCTCTGTGCAGTAGGCATGGACACAGCTGCTCTTATTTTTAACTGCTTTTGTGTGAGAATACAAAGAAAAGAATTACGTAAAGAACAGGATGTTTTGGACATCGACTTCTGCATTACCTAATACTGCAGTTGCAGATTGCACAAGATTCACCTGCAGGTGCTTGGAGCATCAAAAATGTATATTACTATGCTTTAGGTACGGATAGGAGTAAAGTTGAAAACTCCACAGATGATTTTAAGGATGCCAGAGGTAAATTTTATGAAATCTTGGACTGGAAAGACGACCCTGGCTTGGTGCAGATAATTTCATTTTTGGAGATCAGGTTCTAATTGTGTCCTTATATACACATTTTAGGGACTTGGACGCCTTGGTTTCCACCATTGTGAACCAAGAAAAGCAACATATTCTGTGACTACTACATAGGACCATTGCGCAATGAGATGAGATATGCAAACTTTGGAAACCTGGGTGCTGCCTCTGTTAGTTATTCATATTTGGTGCATTGAAGTTTTACTCAAAGCACTTTTTAATCTCTGATTTAATTGTAACAACGCACATGCTGCCTGTGTATTACAGAAGAGGAGTCTACTTTCAAGGTCAAGTGAAGGTGAGTTTGGAACTTACATCTTCGCTCCTATATGGGCAACCCAGGCTCTGTGTAGAATGGAAGTGAAACTCTATGAGCATCCTTTAGAAACACCTAAAACAGAGGCTGAGCTACTTTTCTAGGGTCACACTGACTGTCAGAAGAATTTCTTCACCAGAAGATTAGACTGCAATTTCTCCTTGGTAGAGTTTCAGCTCTGTCAGGGTTTCTTAAACTTGAGACCTGCTGTTCACTTTAGAGAGCAACGTCAGTGGATGTAAGGGTGGGTACCGCACTGTTCTCCTACAATGTGAGTATAGGTTCATGGCTTCCACGATCCACAGAGAGGAGAACGGAAAAGTAACTTCATTGATTGAATTACAGTGTGACAGCCAGTCACTGAAAACTACTCTAAAGGGTAATATATGTATCATATCATTTACTCTAACCAGAAACTGAGGTAGAAAGTAGAGCAAGGACAAGGAAACAATGGAAATCCATACAGGCAAAAATTGAGAAACCAGACAGAGTAAGGATGCTTATGTCAAAACATCAAGAAACCAACAGATAAGGTCATCCTGTCCTCCAAAGACCCCCAAGTATAGACAAAACCTAAAGTAGATGACCCTGGCTGGCCTTCAGCCCCACTGACTTTGTGGTTTTGCCCACACACCCACCGCATGCCCTTCAGATGCTTCCTCTAAAAGCCCTGTATAGTCAAAAACTCCCTCTCCAGGGAGGGAGTGGGCTCCAGGGACGGGTGGGGTGATTCAGGTACCCATTTGACCATGACTCCTGTCAACCTTAGGCTGTAGATCCTCTCATAATCCCAGTATCTTAAGACACACACTGCCTGCTCTTATTAGTTCTGTCAGTTCTTCTCACTGGTCCATGGCTACCCTGTGGAGTGTACTTCTCTTTTTTCACTTTTAATAAATCTTATTCTTGTTATTCCTTCTGAGAGTCCTGATCACTTCTTTGTTTGGGATCCCAAGTAACTGGAAACAATGCTCCAAGACTCTTTGTCTAGTAGCAGAACTGTAACTAATACCTGAGTGTATTGGTTAACAGGCACCCCAAGTTCAAACCTTAACCCCCTCCCTCTATGTGACCTTGTGTGGCTGTTTAACCACTCTGGGACACAACTGATTCATGTGTCACATGCCCAGTCCTCAGAAGGTAGTAGGTGAGGAAACTGAGATTCAGAAGTAAAATGACTTGATAAAGGGCACACTGTTAGGAAGCTAGTCCACAAGTTTCTCTCTTAAAGCACTCACAACAAAGTCTGCAATACGAGGGAACTGCAGAAAGCCTGCTTTCTCTGCTGAGGATGGAGCCTTGCCCTTTTTTGAGGGAGAAATTCTCCTGAGGCTTCCTTAAGCCTGGGCCTGGTGAGATATTGGGATTGTATGAGTAAAACCCCTGATAACTGCCATTTACAATAGCTGTCACTTATCCTGACATCAATTCTGAAGTCTTCACATCTTACTTAAGGAAATCAAATGCAGACCACAAATGAATAGTGCTACTGCATAATGAGTAAAAAGCTTTCCTTTTTTCCTGTATAAAACTCACCAAGATAAAATATTTTTCTTGAAATTGTATGCCTGTAATTCTCACTAACTGCTTGGCAGAAGGTACCGTGGTCTGAGGGTGACATTGATTTTTATTTCAATTTATTTTTGCTGGAGTTTTGGGCCCTTGCCCTTGCCCTGTGTAGTGCACACTGACTTCCCTGCTTCATTGCAGGGTTTTTCTGCCAGGCGGCTGTGGATTCTATGGTGGCTCTCGTCTTGGTAGCTATGAAGTCAGAGGATACCATGGGACAGCTGTGTTGGGATAGTCTCTAGGTAGGAAGGATTTGTGTGTTAAATTAGGGGTTCTCAGCCTTGGAATCATTGATGGTTGGGGCCAGATCACTCTGTGTTTGGGTCATGGGGCTGTCCTGTGCATCCTAGGACCTCAAAGTCATCCCTGCTTGATACTCACTTGATACTAGTGACACCCGAACCTAATAATAATGACAACCAAAACTGTCTCCAGACATTGCTAAATGCCCCTTGTGGGTAAGGTGCCACCCATAATTGAGAGTTTTTATGTTAAAAGATTGAAGTCCTCACAGCTTTCACAGGTTAATCAGAGACAGAGGAGATTTTAGGACCCCAGGCTGGGCATGCACGGAGTAGAGAGGGAAGAAAGCATTGTTGATGAGGTTATCTGCATATTAAAATATAGACTAAGTATACATGTCAGCACATTGTGACATACCTGGGCTTTAAGATAGCAACAGTGATGGTTAATCCAGGCTTCTTTGGAATGGTCTTGTCTATCCAGAGGCGTGTGGGGCATTCGTTTTCACTCTTTAAAAAAGCCGGTTATGTCTACATCTACCACATCCTTATACATACCATCCCCACTTCTTTAGAAGTAAATTCCAAAAAGCGGAGGGAAGGCTTGGAACAGGTAGGAGATGTTGACTGTTGAGTCAGGATTGCTGTGTGGTTTTCCTTTCTTCTCCCTTGGTTTCTAGGAAGCCCACAGCATGTTTGTGAGGTGTGGCCATGTCTTTCTCCTTTCCCTCAGTCATGGAATTAAGATCATAGGAATAAGGAGGAGCAGCAGAAAAAAGATGGCTGCTTTAACTGGAGAGAGTGGACTGCAGTCCGGTGCTCCTCTGACTACCTCTGCCACTGCCACTGTGACTCAGTGTGTGTATGTATGTGTGGGTGTGGGTCTGTGTGTATGTATGTGTATGTACTCCTGTATGTTTCTGTGTGTGTATATCTGTGTGTCTGCGTGTGTTTCTGTTTCTGTGTATGTATCTGTATGTGTGTCAGTGTGTCTGTGTTTGTGTATGTGTGCTCCTGCCTATGTTTGTGCCTGTGTGTATGTCTGTGTGGTTTGGATATGTCTCTGTGGGTCCTGGCCTTGCAATTTGCTCCATATCCAGCACAGAAAAAGGCAGTTAGGAAATGCCCTAAACTCTGGAGGGAAAGACAGAGTTGCTTTGTGGAGTTTGTTTCAAATGGGTTTTGTTTTGAATCTACAAGTTCATTCAAATCCAATCACAGCAAAATTCATAGATTGTGATGTCATGTGGATTAAAACCAAAAAAGCCTGCATAGGATGCTTTCTGCCAGATTTTACTTTTGGATTCAGGAAACTCCCTCACCCACTGGTCTTTTTTCTTTCTTTCTTTTTTCTTTTTTCTTGGCTTTGTGAGCCAAAACTTTAGGGATGTGTGCTTTATTAAGCCTCACTTCCATTTACTGAGTTTTCTTTTTTGAACATCCCTTGAGCCTCAAGCATATCATCTGTGCTATTTCTCCAAGCTCCGATCACTCGGGTTAATGTTCATGTTAAGAAGGAACCATATCCTTTCAACTGTGCAGATAGCAGCATTGTTGAAGGCAGGGAGGGGCAAGTAGAGCAAGAACTATGAACCTAATGTACCTGTTTGTTGTTTTAAGCTGATGAACTTGAGAAGGCCTCTCCCTGGACAGGGAAGGTCCTTCTTAGGTGGCCTGCCTGCTGTGGCCCCCACGATGTGACACTAACTCTCCCTGACCTCTTGCAGGCTTGGAGACATCTCTCTTTTGTCACCATGGGGTGGTGGAGCTGGATGTTAGTTACAAGGTAGTATCACTGGGGATGCTTCTGGAACGGTTGGTCCTTTAAGAGAACAAGTAGTCTCTGGCCCTTCAAACAAGGAGAGCACTCTGGAGCTTGTTCCCACCATCCCTCTGTGTCTGTCATGTTGGAAATGTCAAGGGCACACCAGCATTGGCTTTTTTAGCACTGCCTTCTCAGGACACTGTTAGAATTAGGATTGCATCTGATTTCCTGTGGTGAGTCTTTTTGTAGCTAGAGAGAACAAAAACTCATCCCCTTCCAGTGTAATTCTGAATGATACCAGCAAGTAAGTGCGTTCGTTCGAGGTGTCAGACCCAGGGGAGTAGAATCTCGGTGTTTCAGTTGATGAACAAATGAATGAATAAATGCACAAGTAGCTAAGGATAACATTAGGTTTAGCTACTGCATGGTCTCAGTCTAGGTATCTTTGCACTCTAATATATTCTTATTTTCCAGTATCTTTCTTCCAAAGAGACTGTACTCAATCCCTTAGGACCTCAGATTTATTTAACAAGTAGTTATTGGGCATCTGTTCTGTGTAAGGCACACCATTAGATGCTCTGTGGCATGTACCTAAAAAACTTCTACAATAAAATTGTTGTGAGAATACATTAAAGGTCTAAAGGTCAAACTGTGAGTGTTCACTTGCACACTCAGTACATGGCTCTGTGTCAGGAGTTGTGTTAGGTGCTGAGGACATAAAGTTTGATGATATGCAGGACAAAGACCTGTGCATCAGTCAGTACTATCACTTTTCCTGGCAGAAAACATTCAAATTGGGTAGTATTAGGAGAGAAGAATCAAGGAACTATTTACTGAGATGTGAGAAGATTTAGGAAAAGCAGCCAGAATGGTGAAGAAGCCAGAGTGAGTGGTAGTGAGGTATAGGCCTCTCAACCTGCAGTTGCGCTGTTACTGGAAGCTGGAGAACAGAAACCAACCTAGGGGAGCCAGGTGGTAGCTGCAGTGCCCTAGGAAGGGTGGAGAGGGTTGAGAGGTGGTCCAGATGGACTCTTTTGTTGGTACCGGGATCGAACTCAGGACCTTGTGCTTCTGAGGCAGGCAGCAGCACCACTGAGCTAAATCCCCGGCCCTCGGCAGTTTGTTAAAGGTATGAGAGGCACTGGCCTGGAAACATACTTGCCAATTAGCCCCATCCCTGGAGTCCTGAAATGTAGAGGAAGGTAAAGCTCTAAGTTCTATATTAGCTTGAGTTCTATTCCTACAACAAAATTCAGGAGGCTGGATAACTTATATATAAAACATGTTTATTTATCCCACAATCCTGGAGGATTAATGGCTAAAGAGCATGGTGTTGGCTCTGCCTTGGGCCCCTGGCTGCACTGCATCATGGTGGATGGCAGCATGGCAGAAGCATATGCAAGGAGAGATCCCAGGATGAGGCAGAAGTCAGTGTACAGGGAGGGGCCAGGCACACTCTTTCATGGTAACCCTCTCAGGAGCCAACTGGGTCCCATGAACATTATATTAATCCATCTGCAGATAGGGCCCCCAGTGAATGACCACTTCCCACTAGGCTCCACCCCTTAAAGGCTCCACCCCTTCTCACATTACCACCCTGGGGACCAAGCTTCAAACATGTGAACCTTTGGGGGACACACTCAAGCCATCAAGTGCTCTCTAAGACAGGACTTGATTGCTGACTGGATTTTAGAGTGCAGGAAAAAAAAGCTGGTGCTGTTCCCGAGTTGTGATTTGAATAGAAGATAAACAGACCAATACCCAGTTAGCAAAGTCACAAAAGAATGAAGTGACTTTCAGAAGAAAGACACAGTTTGACTTTAGTGCTTTAGGGTTTGAGGTGCCTATGAGACATTCTGTAGACTTCAAAGCTTGGCAACAGAGGTAGCACTGGTGATCAGCTGCTCATCAGCTGTGCGGGGTGTGGATAGGCTCTCACTGGGGCCACCAGGGTCCCTGTGGAGGCTTATCCTCCTTGAGGGACTATAGACTTGCTTTGGGGTTTATGGTATGGTTAAGAGTTACCTCTAGAGAGGAGGGAAGAGTGTAAACCTCCTTCTACAAGTTGAGACCTGTAACCAATGTGGATCTCCAGGTTGGCAGTGGAGTTCCAACAGTAGGCAGGGGAAAGCCCTAAGCACGAGGGTGGCTGGGAACTGATGGATGCAGTGGAAAAGGAGATGAGCATCAGGCATGGAGGTGTTCAAGATCAAAGAGCAGATGCTTTTCCATAAGGCACAAGGGAAGGACCTCAAGGCTTGATCAGGGACATTACACTACACCAAGAAGCTGTGTGGATAGTGGCCATGTGCTGAGTGGGTGATGGGTGGGCAGCTGCAGGCTGGCTTATTCACCGCTGCATCTTCAGAGCAGGAGGCAAGGCCGGCCCCACAGAGCTGCTACAGAAATTAGAACACGAGTGGAGAGAGAGGGGAATGAGTTGAAGAGAAACTCAGGGCACATAAAGTGCCTGTGACTGGGAGAATGATGTCATCTTTGGGAGACATTGGAGAGATAGGAGGGTCATGCAAATGTAATTTAGGAAGGACGAAGATATATTTCCTTGCCAATGTACTGCAATCCAAAGGGTGGTGTGAAATTCAAGTGAGTATGTCTACTTGCAGCTGGAAGAATGTACTCAGAACTTGAGAAGAGCGTCTAGTTTACAACTGTAGATCCCCAAATCATTAGCATGAACTGTTAGGAGACAATTGTTGAAGGACACAAGACCTAGCGAAAAGGTGGGAAGGCCAAGGGTTTCAGCTGCAGGGTTCAACCAGGGTGAGAAACAGCAGCACTGAAGGAGAGATGAACTGGTCAGAAGGGATATGGGGCAGAGCCAGAGATGGGCGACAGCGGGCTCCCAACAGAAAGAAGCAACGTAGAAATAGTATTAACTGCAACCGTCTTGGCAGTAACAACACGATGCTGTTCTTGAGTTCTCAGTTCAGAAGAAACATGGCTAATTGGTTATGGACCCTGTCATGAGTCAAATCAGCCCAGGCTGTGGGCTCTGCAAGTAGGTAGTCTGGGACCCAGGTCACAGGGATTCTCTAATTAGTCTTTGATTACAACCTTTCCATCGGCAAACTTCAAAGCTGTTTATGAAGGTAAAAGTCATCGCCAGATAAGGAACTTTTGCTGTGTTAGCTCCTATCTCTGAGGAAGGCCCAGATGTGAATAAGTCCTGCCTTTGAACTTCAGAGATGATCCTTAAGAAATACACCCTGCACCCCAGAGCACATATGTGAAGAAGTTTGGAACTCAAGGAATAGGACATGTTCTTGCGGGTTCTGTAAGAACTCATCTCTTCTCTGGCTTAATGTTATTTTAAAATAGCACTTGTGGTTTAATCATTTTTCGAGATCTTGCTACTAGATTCTAAAAATCTGTTTCTAGAAGCCAAGATAATTTGCTCATGTAATTGTTTTTAAAACGATCTTATGCAAGATATTCTGTCCTGGTAAAGCTGAGTTGTGCATCTGGTGACTTGTGGCTGGGCAACAGGAAGGACCCCAGGTGATTAGCGAAGTTGTCCCCTTGCCAGGGTCTGGATCTGAGACACATGTGGCGGTCCTCCCGACTCAGAGGAGGTGGGGACTGAAATCACTGTGGGCTGCAAAGGCCTGGCTGGAAGCCGGCTGGGCATGTTGCTGAGATAAGCAGTTCTTCTCCAGCCAGCAACAGTTGCTTCGCAGTCCCTGGGGAGTGGCCCCAGAGGAAGCTGGAGGCTGTGAGCTAGCCCAGTTCTTCCCTGGAAGAAGCTTTGCCCAGCCTGGGATTTGCTGCAACTCTAGCATCGCCATACACCACATTTCTCTATGTCCCCAATGGGCCAATAAAATTACTCAAGGAGTTCACACAGATCCACTTCAGATTGTGATGTTACATGTTCTTGGATTCTGGAGTCTAGAAAAATAATTAAAAAAAAAAGGTTTCAATCATAAGAATTACTGTAAAAATTAAAAGCAGTTTTCAGCAACCATGGCTATAATCGGCTTGAAGTTTGTAGCTAGTTGGTAGGAACTCAGGATTATTAAAAAAAACAAACCAACCCCCAAACAAAAAAACGGTTCCTGTCTTCTTTTTATTACAGTTCAGCTAGCAACGACTGTGGAGGCGGCAGGCAATCAGAAATAAATGTCTAACTTGGATTTTGCACAATTGGGTCCTGCTCCAAAGCACACTGGCTGGTCTCTGACCCAGCTCGAGTTTTACAGGGACAGCAAATAAGGCATAGTTTGGGGAATCGCGGGCAGCCTGGGGGCAGGGCTGTGCCGGGGACCACGGCTGTGCCTGGGACCGCGCTGGGCTGGTTTGCAGGTCCTCCTGATTAGAAGGCCCACAGCTGTTTTGCTTCCCCATTCTACTCTGAACCACCACAAAAACGCATCTAGTTTCTTTTAATTTTTTTCCTGGGGCATTTTCCTCTTTGATTCCTCCTCCTCCCTCCTCTTTTTCTTTCTCTTGTTTTTACAATCTCCCTGTAATGACTAATTGGCAGTGTTTCGCAGCCTTTTTTTAAAAAAACAAAAAACAAAAAAAACAAACCCCCCCCCCCCCCCGTTTTTCTTGCTCTGGTTACAAGTCGTACTAACCCAGAAATATCCACAGGGACCTATAGACAGCCAACATTTCCAAATGATATACAGCATTCCCCTTTTCTTTCAAAGTGTAAAACATTTACAAGGAAATGTACAAATGGATTAGGAACATTTCCCAGGTCGGTCATTAGCGCGCCCTCCCCCGCGCGCCCGGGGTGCCCCCTGCCCAGGCCCCGGGCCGCCTCCGGAGCGCACGTTTCCGTGTGCCAGTGGGGCGGCCCGCGAGACCGCAATTGCCCTGGCCCAGATTGACGAGCCTCCGATGCCCATTTACTGCGCGCGGCAGCCACTCTGGAGGCGCGGCAGCCACTCTGGAGCCGCGGCACATCTGGATGGAGTCAGCTGCCGAGCGCCAGGGGCCCGCACGGCCAAGCCAGCAGAGCGCGGCGGCAGCGCGAGGGAGGCCGGCGCCCAGGACGCCCCCGCCGGCCACCCCTGTCCCGCCCGCCCGGGCTGGATTTCCTGATGTAAACAGAGCGGCCCTGCGAGAACAGAGCCGCTCTGCTGAATGTGTCATTGAGTGTGCTTTATCTGCTGGAGGTCAACACAGCGCTTTAGAAAAACAGAAGCATTGCTTGAATTCAAACAGCTCCAAAGCCGTAGACATTACTCTGCTGTGTGTGTGTGTGTGTGTGTGTGTGTGTGTGTGTGTTGGGGGGTGCGGGTGGGGGCCCGAAAACCCAGCTCTTGCTTTTGTGTGTACTCGTTCCACTTTATGGTAATTTGGGGGCTAATTTCATTATCTACAGCCAAATTGGAAACAAGACGCTCTTTCTGTGAGCGGTGCTACAGGCGTGTGTGAGTTTCTGTGCGGGAGGGAGGCAGCGAGTCCCCCGCCCTAGCGGGGCCTAAAAGTGGGCAGACTGATATTCCCGCGGGAAGCTGGCTGCCGGCTCTGCCAGAAGTTCCTCGCTTTTTGTCACGAAGCACCAGCCAAGAATGTGTTTCCATCCTGGGTTCCCAGAAGGGCTCCGGTTTCCTCCCCTGAAGGTGGATGTGCCCGTTTTCGGTGTTTGAAGGACGAGGGACTGTGGTCCTCCTCCAGTCACCCGCTGTACTGGGTCCGCTCCTGCCGGGGTCTCTCCCCGGTTCACTGTGTTGATTGACTTCCTTCTGTTGCAGGGGATGGGACCTTAAAGCTTTTTGGTTCTGAATGTTCATGAAGGTAGACACCAGCTGTGAACCATGACAGAGTTACTTTGACATAGATGGTAGAGAGGGAAAATTCAAAATGATGGCAGAGCTTGTGTTGTCATCACTGATAATTAAAATGAAATATAGATGTGTTTCCAGTTCAGTTGCAACCCATCTAAACCGTCGCGTCTAGAAATTTCTACTGGCAGCATCATCCTTGGATCCTGGCAGAGTCCTAACCCTCAGTAGGGCCTAGTTTTGCAGAAGACTGTAAGTGGAAATTGGGAGGAGCCTGTGTGCATATCTGAGAACAGTATTTGGCCAATATGCAGGTTGTGAGCTGGCTTGGAAAGAGCCTCGGAGGCTGTGGGTGTAAGATTTCAGTGGCGCAGCTTCCTGTGCACATTTGTCAAAGCGTTTAAGCCCTCTCCTGCAGGCAGGGGTTGGACTTTGGGAGAACGTTTAGGTGAAAGGACCCTGGTATATCACTGTATTTCAGTCATCTCTGCATTAAGGAAGGAGTCTGTCACAGCCAGCCCTCATTTGCACTGGGGGATTAACCACCCATGAACCGGGCCACAGGTGCACCCTTTCCTGCGCTGACTGTACTCTGTCGGAAGTTGGGCCAAGACCCACAGCAAGAAGCAAGATAGGAGTGGGCAAACTGTTAGTGGGATTTGCTTGGTGGATTGATAAGGAGGCAGGGCCAGACCGGTCATGGTGAGGTTTGTTAGAGCAAGCTCCCATCCCTCACAAGCCCAGTGGACCCTGGGCTCTGTTTTCTCGTTCTATGTGGATAAACTAAGCAGCAGGAATTTTCAGTAAATTTCCAGCATCACTGTAGTGTTCTATCTCAGAGAGAACCAGTCAGGAGCTCGGGAGTCCTCAGTTCAATTGTCCCTGACTTTCACATTACTGAATTTTAAAATAGGCACCATGGAAACAGGCAGCAGGTTCTACGTAGTTTGCTACACAAGAGACAAAAATACTTGGTTACTGAACCATCGAGACCCTCAATTTCCTCTTCTCTGCTAGGAGGACAACAATATCTACTCCAGGTTATCAGAGGTTAAATGAGATAATGCATGTTAGGGGTCAGACCAATGCCTGCAGGAGTTACTTGGCAAATATTTGTGGAGGAAGGTTCTGCCCTGCAGTTTGTTGTTCTTCCATCTGTGCAAGACCGAGTGGCCAGGCACGGTTGTGCATGCTGCAGTCCCCATTCTGGAAGAGTGAGGTAAGAGAGTCACAAGTGCAAGTCCAGCCTGGGCAACTTAGCGATTCAGCTAGATGCTGTCTCAAAATAAAAAGTGGGGGCAGAAAAGGACTAGGGCATTGTTCAGTGTGAAGTCCCTGAGTTCGATCCCAGTTACCAGGGGGAAAATGGGACAAAATGCAACAAAACAAGAAACAGAAAGTCTTGACTTCTTATCCTTAAGAAGGGCTCAAAACCCATTCCAAATACACACCTTGCACTGGGGGAGCTTCTTGATTAGCATACTTTGTCAGGCTGTGGGTCCTGGCTTTTGCATCTGGACAGTTCTCTCTGAACATTTCCTCACCCGTGGGAATGGATAAGCGCTGTGTCAGGCTGCTCCATGCCAACCAGATCCCCACTCTGTGCTAGGGCTTGTAGAGGAGCGGCCAGGAGCCTGTTTGTTTGTTTGGTTTGGTTCTTTGCTTTCTTCCTGTCTGTTGCTTTTAGTGGGGAGTGGGTTTGAGCCAAACATAAGCTCAACTCAGAGCACTGGCCTCATTCTTGCCACTGCCTTTGTCTTTACTTGAAATTTTATTGAGAAAGTAGTAGGTTTATGTGTGGTTGTAAAAAAGAAGGGTAGAGATATCCCTTGTTCTTAAAGTGGTAATATTTTACAAAACTCATATAACTATTATAACCAGGATGTTAATTCAATCCATCTACCTTTGTTTTTGTGATTCAAGGGATAAAACTCAGGGCTTGACTGCACTAGGCAAGTGCTTTAGCCCTCAGTTATGTGTTTTTATTTGTGCTATATAATTTTATCATGTATGTACATTTCCATAATCAAGACACTAAAATGATTCCAACCCAGCAGGGTCCCTCTGAATGCCCAGTTATAACCATACCCACTTTGCTTCCTTCTTGGTCTATCCTAATTCTTGTTGCTGCCAATCTGTTTTTCATTACTAAATTTTTGACATTTGGACAATATTGTAGAAATCAAATTAGACAAAAATAAACTTTTACAATTGAGTTTCTTCACTCAGCATAGTTCCCTGAATAGTTGTTGCCTGTATCAGTAGCTTTCTTTTTCATTGCTGAGTAGTATTCCATGGTATGGTTGGACCACAATTTGTTTAGATGGGTACCTCCTGAGGGACATCTGGGCTGATTCCAGTGTTGATCTAGTCCAAATAAAGCTGGTATGGATATTTGTGTACAGATTTTCATGTGAATATAGTTTTCATTTCTCTGGGATAAATGCCGAAAAGTATTATTCCCAGGTTATATAGCAATTTAATGTTTAATTTTATAGGCTGCCAAACTTTTCTGGAGTGGCTGTACTTTGTTAACATTCCTGCCAACAATGTATGAGAGCTCCACTTTTCTGTATCTTTGCCAGCATTTTTTTCATTTTCATCATTCTGATAACAATAGGGATATCATTGTGGTTTTAAATTTTAGTTCTGTAATGCCTAATGATGTTCAACATCGTCTCATGTGCTCATTTGCCACAGTTATATTCTCTTCCACAAAATATCTCTTTATGGGTTTTGCTCATTTTCTAATTTATTTTTAAAGTGGCGAGTTTTGAGATTCTTTATATATTGTAGGTACTAGTCCTTCCTCAGACATGTGCCTTGACAACATTCCCTTTCAGTCTGAAGCTGGTCTTGCTATCCTTTTCACAGGGGCTAATACAGAACAAAAGGTTTTAATTTTGATGAGATCCAATTTATCCATATTTCCTTTTTTTGGATGTGCTTTGGGTTTCAAATCTAAGAACAAACACTTTGCCTAATCTTAGATATTAGGGATTTTCTCTTACATCCTCTTTTGAACTAAATTTTGTACTCTCTTCTCCACAATGGCTATACCAGATGTTCAACTGCACCATTACCATTTCTTGAAATGAAGAAAGGTTAGCTTTCTTCATTGTAATACTTTTGCACCTTGTAAAAAATCAATTGGGAATATTTTTCTAGGTCTGTTTATGGGTTCTCTGTTCATTTCCATTGATCTACATGGCTATCTCTCCACCAGAACCACACTGTTCGATTACTGAAGCTACATTGTAAGACAATACCATGCAGGTACGTCTGTCACTTTGTTTTCAAGATTATTTTCCCTTTGCTCATGCCTTCTCATGAAATCATTAGAACGATTTTGTCTCTATCTACAGAAAAAAAAGTCCTTATTAGGTTTACAGAGGAATTGTATTTGCCCCGGAGACCTATTTGAAGAAGCTTGACTTTGTTACTAATGTTGAATTTTGCAATCTGTGACCATGGTATATGTATGTATTTATATCTTTTTTAATTTATTTTATCAGCATTTTGTAATTTTCAGCACAGATTTCTTATACGTGATTTGTGAGGTATATATTTAAGTATTTCATTTTCTCAGTGTGGTAATAAATGGTGATGTATTTTATTTTATTTTGTTGATTTTTGTGGTACTTATTTTGGTGGTATCAGGTGCTCTCTACTATTGAGCTACATTCCCAAACTTTTTTTTACATTTTACTTTGAGATAGGGTCTTGCTAAGTTGCTGAGGTGGGCCTTGGACTTGCAATGCTGCCTCAGCCTCCTGATTAGCTGGGATTATGAATATAACCAAGCACCAACTTGGCAATGTATTTTTACTTTCAATTACTACATGTTCATTGTTAGTATGTAGAAACACAAGTGCTTTCAGTAGGCTCATTTTGTATCCTGAAACCTTACTGAACTTAGTTTTTACTCTAGGAGTTTTCAGTGTAAATTATTTGTGATTTTCTACATAAGCAGCCATTCCATCTGAAAATACAGACAGTTTTTATCTCTTCCTTTCTGATACATATATATATTTTTTCCCAGTATCAGGCATCGAACTCAGGACCTTGTGCTTGCCAGGCAGGTGCAGAGCCATTGAGATACATCCCGGGCCCCCCTTTCCAATATTTATGCTTTTCTTTTTCTTGCTTTTTAAGTGGATAATACTTCTGATCCTGTGTTGAATAAGAGTAGTAGATCTTTACTTTGCTTCAACTCTTAGGAGGAAAGTATTCAGTCTTTTACCATTAAGTATGATGGTAACGGTCAGGTATTTTTATAGATGCTAGACACTTTTTATCAATTTGAGGTAATTTCCTTCTATTTCTCTTTTCTATTTGTATTGAATGGGTGTGGGACTTTGTCAGATGCCTTTTCTATATTAATTAATGTGATTTTTCTTATTGTTCATATGATGGAATATTTTACCGTATTTCAAACCCTGAGCTAACCCTGCACACCTTCAGTAATCTCTCTTGGTTATGGTGTATGAGGGATAATTAAAATATGGTAAACTCTAAAACTAAAACTAAAAAAAAAAATATTGCAGCAAATGACACATTGCCATTATTCCCCTTCAAAATATTCCCCCTCACTTTGAACACATTCTTCTTGCCACTTTCTGAACATTTCTGGAAGTCCTTTTTCATGAGTGTCTTTTCATGGTTGCCCTGATGTCTTGAATCTATGTTAAACATTTATGGGTTTTTTTCAAATAAAAATATTACAATGTGTCCTCATCCACCTTATGAACCAGGTCTGGTGCTGTGTGACTTCTGATTCTTCCACAAAGTCAAAATGACCTTGAAAGATAATCAGGACCTCAGGGCAGCTCTGACAATGCAACTAAATACATTCACAAATGAGTATTTCTAGAACTTCTTCAGAAAGGAGCAAGGATAGTGGGATAAGTAAGTGAGAAGTTAATAGGGAGTATTTTGAGGAAGATTAATGCAATGTGATTTTTACTGTAATAAATTTTTAAAAATTAAAACATTTACTGTATTTCTTGATCATACCTCATATGATACTTTGTATGCATTGTTGGATTCTGTTTACTCATATTTTATTGAGTTTTGCATCTAAATTATCTAATATGTGTATATAAATACATATATACATGTATATATATAACCTCTATATATAACTTTTTAAAAAATTGTCTTTCTGTGACTTTGACTTCAGGATCATACTGATATTAATAAATTATATGGGACATGTTCTCTTTTCATTATCTGGAAGAGATTGTGTAAGATTAGTTTTTCTTTCTTGAAAAAATATTTTGTGAAGTTCTCCATTTGACCTAGAGATTGCTTTTTTAAAGCAGTTTTGAATTCTGTATTTCATGTCTTCAATGGTTATAGGATTATACATAATTGTTTTGTCGTAGTTAAGTTTTGGTGCTTGTGGTTTTCAAGGAATTGATCCATTTCTTCTAAATCAGAGATTATACATTTGTTCATAGTATTCCTTCATTAACACCTCCCTAAGTGCTGGGGACCCAACCATGAATTCGTGCACACTAGACAAGTTCTCTACCACTGAGCTATATCCTCAGTCTCCTTATTACCTTTTTAATGATTTCATTCTTAATTGATTTGTGTCTTCATTATGTTTTGTCAGCCTTGATGTGTTTTCCAATTATATTTTTATAAAGCTAGCATTTTGTTCTATTTATTTTTCTATTTTCAATTTCATTGAGATCTGCTCTTACAGTATTTCTGTCCCCTTTGCTTCTGAAAATTTATTTTGCTTTTTTTATCTAGTTTCTTGAGGTAGGGATTTATACTTTCCTTCCTTCCTTTCCTTCCCTTCCTCCCTTCCCTTCTCTCCCTTTCCCCTCCCACTCCCCTCCCTCCCTCCTTCCCCTTCCTCTTCCCCTTCCCTTCCCTTCTCCTTCCTTCCTTCCTTCCTAGAAATCGAACCCAGTGCCTTTGCTCTGAGCTACATTGCCAGCCTTTTTAATTTTTTATTTTGAGACAGGGCCTCACTAAGTCACTAAGTTGCCCAGGCCAGGATCAAACTTGCCCTCCTGCCTCAGGTTACCCAAGTATTTCTAGTTTCTCATAACACTAAGAAGTGAGTGTTATAAATTTCCTTCTTATAACTACTTTAACCATGTTCTATATATTTTGAAATGTTGTGTTTTCTTTGTTTTCATTCTGTTGTATGCTTTCATTTTTCCTAAGTGTTCTATTTTTTGACCCCTGAATTATTTAGAAATTTAACAGAAGTTTCCCTTGTCTTTGTTACTGATTTCTGGTTTTAGTCTGCTGTGCTTAGGGAACACATCATATGATTTTAATTTTCCTAAATTCATTGATATGTATTGCCCAATATATGGACTAGCTTGCTAAGTATACCAAGTACCCTTGAAAAGTTGTATTCTTTGGTTGTAATGTAGAATGTTCTATGTAGGTCATTCAGGTCCTGTTGGTTGACTTTGTCCTTCGGATCCTCTGGGTCTTCACTGAAATTCTAACAGAAGTTTCAGCTGTTGAGATGTGGCTGCTGGAACTGGAAGCTGAGATCATGGATTTGTGCATTTCTCCTTTCAGTTCAATTAGATGTTGCTTCATGTATTTTGAGGCTCTGTTGTATATACAATAAGGATCAATATTTCTTCCCAATGTATTGATATTTTATCAATATCCAGGATTCCTTTTTTTTATTTTGGTTTTTTGAGACAGGGTCTCACTATGTAGTTCAGCCTGGCCTTGAACTCACTATGTAATACCCCAGGCTGGCCTCAAACTCACGGCAATCCTCCTGCCTCAGCCTCTCTAGTGCTGGGACTACAGGTGTGTGCCATCACACCTGATCAGGATTCCTTTTTGCCTCTGGGAATCACTTTGCTCTGCAGTCTACTTAATCATATTCATAAGGTACTACTAGCTTTAAAATTAATATTTATATGCTATATATATTTGCACCCTTCACTTTTAATCTTCTTATGTCATTGTCTAAGAAAAGGATTTTTTGGTAAGCAGCATTTAAGGAGTGATCAATAAATATGGTGAATATTTAAATACAAAATTATTACATAAAAGACATTGCCAGTAGACCCCCTCAAAATATTTTCCCTCACTTCAAACACATTTATCTCATCTTTCTTGCCAATTTCTAAAGCAATTTTGGAAGTTGTTTTTCATGAGCATCGTAAAATATATGGTGACTAATGCTGGCTAGAGTCATCCAACAGAAGGGCTGGCTTATAAAAACATTACAGTGTGTCTTCATCCACCTAATTCACCATAGCTGGCATGGTGTGACTTCTGGCTTTTCACCAAAGTCAAAATGACCTTGAAAAGTAAATGTTTTGAACTGGTTCAAGACATCGAGGCAACTGAAGGTACTCATACTTTGGTTATGTTTCTTTATGCATTCTGTTAATTTGTATTTTTTGATTGGAATATTTAAACAAGTTATATTTAAACTAACTATTGGCATATTAACACTAAAAAGTGCCGTTTTCTTATTTGGTTTTTCAGTTCTTGACCCTGTGTGGGTTTTTTTCTTCCTTATTTCTTGGTTAATTGATATGTTTTAGGATTCCAATTTGACTTGTTAGTTTTAGTGTGCTTCTTTAACTAGTTTTTGTAGTGATTGTTCTGGGTTTTACAATATGCATGTGTGACTTTTAATAGTTGACTGATATCACTATTTTACCATTTTCAGTAAAGTGTAGAAACCATACTTCCCTGCAGATTTCCTTATCTTCTTTTAAATATCATTTTCTTATGAAGCAGAAAGTATTAGGACTTTTATTCAATTATCAGCAAATTTCTAAAACTCACAAAAAGGTTTGTCTTTTGTATGTGTTCATGCACACTCTTCCATTGCTTCTCCTTCCTTCCAGAGTCTCCCAAACACTGTTTTATCGTCTTCGTTCTGTTCAAGTACTCTCTTTGAACAATGCTTAAGGGTAGGCCTATTAATGACAAATTATTTAGTTTTCTGTATCTGAGGATGTTTTTATTTCCCTTTCATTTCAGAAGGATAATTTTACTGGGTATAGAATTCTGGGGTTTTCGGTACCAGGAATCAAACTCAGGACCTTGTGCCTGCCTGGCAGGCATGGTGCAGCTGAGCTACATCCCCAGCCCCAGGGTATAGAATTCTGGATGACAATTCTTTTCTTTCAGTGCTTTAACAATATTATTTAGAATATTTTGAGCCTTTAAAAATCTGTTTTTGACAGACTTTAGAAGAGTTCAGCTATGCTCATTTTACATACACGTTCACTCCTCTCCTTTTCTTTGCTTTCATGACTCCATTAATAGGAATACTTGGTCTTTTGTCCCACAGAGACTTTGGGGCAAACTCTATTCATTTCTTACAGGGGTCCTGGGGATTGAGCTCAGGGCTTTCTATGTGCTAGGCAAGCACTTACCACTGAGCCCCTGGCCTATTCATTTTTAAAAATCTATTTTCTCTCTGTTGTTCATACTGGGGGACTTCTATTGTTCTGTCTCAGAGTTCATTGATTTGATCCTCTTCATCTCTGACCTACCACTGAGCCTATCAAGCAAATTTTTGTATCTGTGTTTTTTTTAGTTCTCTAATTTCATCTGGTTTTTAAATATAATTTTTATTTATTTTCTAAGACTTATTTTCTCATTTGTTTCAAGAGAGCTTTAGATTGATTACTGAAACGTTTTTAGGGTTACTATTTCAAAATCCTTGGCAGGTTAGTATCACTTTTGGCATCACTTTATTGTCTTTTATTTCTCCAAGTTGTGATTTTCCTGGTTCTTGGTACTATAGGTGACTCTTTAGTTGTATGCGAGGTATTTTATCTATTACATTAGGTGTCTCTGGGCCCTGTTTAAAGCGTATATTTTAGCGCGGAGTCAGCTTGTTTAGGTTTCACACACCATCTTACACTAGTTTTGTGGACTGAGGTTCCGATAATAGTTTAATTTTCAGAGTCTTTCCTGTGTGCCTTTGGTCTGGTTTATTTATCTGCTTCTCTGCGATTCCCCCGGGTCCCTCCTGGTATGGACTGTGAGGTAAAAGGAGCTTCTCCAAACTGGCCACCAGACATCTCTCAGTGGGATTCATGTACCTGCACTTCAGGGGTTTCTGCCGTGCGCTTTGCAATAGAAGCTCCATGAGCAGCTGCTTGCTGTGGCAAGAGATGGTGCTATGGTTCCAGCCCTTACTCCTGTGTCCCTCACAGAAAAGGGGTGTCTGAAGCTGGCTTGGAAGGAGACCCTATCCTGCCACTGATTTCTGGTGGGCTCCAATAGGCCCCTGCCAGTGGCTGGCCTGGTGCTGTCAGAGAGGCCTGCTTCATCGGGAAGCTGAGCTCACCTGGGCATCAGTGAACATTGCTGGTTCTGGGGGTTCTTTCCTTCAGAGGTGACGACAGGCTTTGCTCTCTGTCTGGAACTCAGCTTTGTGCCCTACTGTTGGAAAAAGTTGAGAAAATCTCGGTATATTAATTTGGAGAAAGAAGGATTTGAGCTATAAAGATGAAACAGGATAGAGAACTCAGGAAGCAATATTTTGTTTATTTGTGATGCTCTAATAAAGATTATTTGAAATTTTATAATATAAGATAGCAGCAAGCTATAGCCCTGCCCTTAGGAGTAAGCAATTTGGTTTCAAAAAATTCATGCTATTAACTGATTTGTGCATTTTCCCCATTTTTGCAAAGTCTGTTTGCACTTTGTTTCACTGCTGGCTTCTTTAGCATCCAGGCATTTTCAATAGAGACGGGAACATGTTTACTCTGGCAGTTTACTTCTCAATTATGTTTTTGTTTTAATTAATGACGTGTAGTACAGAGGGGCAAAGCTGGTTCTGCAAAGGGGTCTGCTTTACTTGTATTTTCTTGCCAAAGGGTTTCCTGACAGTATAGCTACTTGGAGTAGACTTATAAGAAACTTGCCACTAGTTTCACTCTATTTTTCTGAAAAAGGATTATGATCACAGCAAATTTCTTTGAAAAGTTGATAATAAAGGCCCTCTTTACCATTCAGGGAAAGAAGTGAATAAAAAAATAGTTTATATTAGGCATTACCCCTGGTGGTATCTACTGCAAAGTTTTTGGGAGATAATTAATTTTTCTTCCCCAATTTGTATTTTAATAATAATATTTAGTTACATGAAAGTCTTAAAGGGAGTAAATGAGATTTTTTGTTTTACAGTATAGGAATCAAATGATTTCTTTCTTAATCTTCAGCTACTCCAGTAATGTGTTCCATCCTTTTACAAAAAAGTATTTGAAACATTAGATCTCCTTTGAATTATCAGATTAAAAATCACCTTAAATGAATATTCTTTGTACTTCAATGAGAGTCTAAAACTCTAGGAAAAACCTTTCAATAATATGATACTTTAATATATTCATTAAGAACTGTAGCATTTGTCTTATTGATGTGTTTTCTTTAAAGGAAAAATTGGGAGCTTTTCACCTGTAGAATTATTTTTTGTGGTATTATTAAAAGAACATTTAGAATGAGCTATTTCTTGAATAGCGAATCGTAGAACCGTATTACTAATCTAAACAACTTCCCAGACAGATCTTTAAATATCATGTACTATTTCTTTACCTGCTTTATTTTTTCCCACTAATCCCATTGATTGTATAGTTCTATCATTCAAAAAGGGGCACTTGATGGGTGAGTGTCTTGGGTATCTCCTGGCCTATGATGATTAATGTATCAAATACACAATATGGTCAAGAACAAGTCAGTTAAAACAGACATTAAATGGCCCAGTGATGAGGCATTATGAGCAGATCAGTTAGGTCATTGGAAAGTGCAGGTGAGAAATGAATAATACCATGCTAGCTCTGTCCATTAGGGCTCTGAGGAAGAGTAAAGACATCAAGTAGCCACCTGGGTGTATTTTTGTTAAAAGAAAATCTTCAGAAAAAGCTGAGAGCAAGGCTCTCATACAGATATAGAAATGAATTCATTAAAATTTTATTTGTTATGACGGAACTAAACAGATGCTAAAAATGGTCCAAAGGAAAGAGTCGTTACAAATTTATTTGGAGTAAATGAGGTGAATTGCAAATGGAGGCATATTTGCCTTTTTTAATGCTGTGAATGGAGCCCTAGAACTGATCCCCTCCCCACAGGAACAGTGAAGTCAATTGAAATCCTTCAGAACAAGACAAGTTTGCATATCCATGCCTTGCCTGGAGTTTACAGAGGTGCAAAATAGCTTGATGACAAGAAACATGGTAAAATCAGACCACACAGAGGAGTGTGTTATACACAATACGTCACTTTTCATGGAAGCATAGCATTCTTTTCTGTCCTGTCTGTGGGTTCATTTTTATTCCTTGCCTCCTTCCAACCAAGTGAGTTAAATCTGGAGAGTAGGGGACAAAACTCATACTTGTGAAATCCTCCAGTTCACTAGGAATAAAACAAACAACTGAACACACATAGTTTCCAGTTCACTTGATGAAAGGAAAGCTTGAGTTATAATGGGAATGGGCTTTGCATTATTATAATACCAGTTTAGGACTCTTCCAGCAATACACTGAGGCTGTTACATTACTTTTGAGGTCAGGGAACTCTTGAAATAGATAAGGAACAACAATAAGCCAGAAAGTATCAAAGTTTCATAGTAGTAAGAGTTTAGTCCCAGTTTCACTTCCTGCATTAAGAGAAGTATTTACTCTAGTATCTTGTTACATATATTCCCTGTGTGCCTCTAAATAGACCACACACAGACCTAATGCAGACTCTGTTCTGCTCAGGGCCTACCCAGCGTGCCAGCCTTGGGGCATGGACACCACAGTCTGGAGAGGGCTCATCAAGAGCGGAGGGCAGGATTACAGAATTGGGGAATTTATTTCACTGTGCCACCTTCTTCCCTACCACGTGCTTCGGCACCCAGTAGAGGATTTTAAGGGTCGATACCAGGTAAAAGCAGTTTAAAACTCCCCCAGGAAATCATCATTTGATCAGCTACTGGGAAGAAATGACTGACAAACTAGTTTTCCATTTTGGCAGGAAAAACATGGGTGAGTTTGGAATGAAGCAGAACTTCAGGATGCTTTGAATGGTGCATAAGGACAGCTAGCAGATAAAATGAGCTCGTTCACTGGCTGAGGAAAGAACCTTAAACCTGCCTCCCTGTACTCACGGTGCTCTGCATCTGAGTATGACGGGCGACCCGTGTGAGGCCTCACTTTCTCCAAGAGTAGTTTGGTTAGGAATCCTGACTACTCAAAGCCTTATCACTGAACCGCCCACATTTTAGCTTATTCCTCTATTAAATGGGTGTACCCATAGGTAACCTTACAGGGTGTGAAAATAACATCACGTCCGTCACACAGAAGCCAATGACCCTCTCTCAGCAGTGACTCAGTGAATGGTGGCTCTGATTCAGGGCCCCTGGAAAGTTCTTTCCCCAGTGGCCCTGCCTGACCTTATGCCAAGCCCGTGCCAACTTGAGCCCCATTGCCTGAGTAGGATGAAAGGCAGCCTGGCCCAAGGGAAAGGTTACAGCTTTGAATGCAGAAGGATCCAGGTTCAAATCCTG
Organism: Heterocephalus glaber; assembly: GCF_000247695.1. The sequence continues at coordinate 6,942,129 of NW_004624735.1, read as the reverse complement.
GCTTTGCCCCAATAACCTACACATGTGGGCAGTTAGTAATGGACTGAAGTTATCATAAACGTGTTATTTCTGAAATGGAAGTGATTTTGCCCCACTAGTGGGAATTTAGTACATACTTAGTAGTAAGAACTAAATGAGCTTGTAGAGTTAAAGCTCCTGGTACATGGTGCTTAGTAAATGATGTCATGTCATTATAACATTACCAAAGGTGACTGTTACTGTCATTTCTCTCTTCTTGGTTCTTGCTGCACATTGCCGGCCGCCTAGGGAGATGTCACACAAAAGATCCATTCCTTTGTGTGGCCTACCTCAACCTGTGGCTGAGGAGGCCAGAGCTTCCTCTTTTCTGGTGGATTATTAAGGACCAGGTCCAGGTATGTTCGCATCTCACAGGTCTGTTTGTGACTGTTTACTGAGGGAAGAAATTATATACTGTCCCATGTCGCCTGACCAAAACACTGTAAGCACTTCTCTTAAGTCTGTACCATAGGAGCAAGGCATTGAATTTCTTCAAATCTCACATTCCCTTATAACAATGAGAAAATGCACAGATTATAAATTTTACAGTCTTCAGAAAGGGACTAGCTCTGTGCATAGGGAAAGCAGAGCTTACTAACAGCTTTCTCAGGAATGTCTCAGGACGAATATGCTAAGATGTGTCTTCATGGTCCACTGTCCATGGAGATGTCTCCTCTGGGCTCAGAATGTACATGCTGTCCTGGGACCTGGCTTAGACACACAAGGAAGACTCTAGAGAAAACAGCTCTCGCTGAAGGTTTTTGCTCTGTTTTTCTGTGGGGTGACCTGGGGCAACCCAGACAGACGCCCACACTTGATTTCCCTTGATCCTTGGATGGCTTGGTGGAGTCAAAGCTGAGGAGGAAGCTCTTTTCCCACTCATGCTGTCATCTAATGCACTGCTGGAAAGTGCAACTTACTGTGAGAAATGTGCAGGCTGAGTAGTTCAGTTGGACTCCAGGGCTCTCTGGGGATTGGAGGGGGACTTTCATCTCTTTAGACTCTACTTTCCATTTGCATGCTAGTGGAAAGCCAAGGGCCCAGGAGGAGGTAGATTTTCCTTCCGTCTCTGATTCCTAAGACACTGTACGTTATGTTAGCAAAGCTTCAGTCAGTCCAGGGAAAAAGGGGGAAACAGAGGAAAAAGCAGGAGTTTCGGATTTAAATTATGGAGACAAATGTTGACTTTTCAGAGGCCTTCTGGCTTCGGTTGTCGTTTTTTAAATTTAAAAAAAATTTTTTTAAATTTTTAAATATATATATTTATTGGTACATTTTAGGTATAAAATACATTTACATTTATCATTGGGTGTTTGTACCAGAACATGATATATCTTAGTTTTTATTTTTTCTCCCATTACCTGTGCACCCTTCACCCCCTCCACCCTTCCTTATTTACACAGATTTTGATTCCATTTTTTTTTCTCATAATTTTTTTCTTTCCCTTCTTCGCTTTCTCCTTTCCCTTCCACCATCCCCAAACCCGTGGGCCTTTTCTTATTTCAAATTATCAATTATTGATTTTAATCATTTTCATCCTTATTTACACTTTCAGTTTCTCACACCAGAGAAACTATTCGGTATTTACACATGTGTGTCCTATTTATTTCACTTAAGAGTATGGCCTCAATATGCATCCATTTAGCTATAAATGACCCTAGTTTCTCATTCTTTATGGCTGAGTAGTACTCCATTTTATAAAAAACCCACATTTTCTTTATTCAGTTTCCAGTCGATGGGCACTTGGGCTGTTTCCAAGCTTTAGCTATTTCAAATTGTGCTGCTATAAACATAGATGCACATGTATCACTGTGGTATGATTCTTTTAATTCTTTGGGAAGATACCCAGCAGGGGAATAGCTGGGTCAAATGGGACCTCTAGTCCTGGTTCTTTGAGGTATCTCCATATTGATTTCCACAGTGGTTGCACCAGTCTGCACTCCCACCAACAATGGAGAAGGGTTTCTTTCTCCCCACACCCCCGCCAGCATTTGTTATTGGTTGATTTCTTGACAGCAGTGGCTCAGTTGTCTTTTAAAGTTGAGTATTTCTCCACACGTGTGCAGAACCTTTCCTTTTTGTGATTTCCCTGTTGGGAGGCAACGTGGTGTAGTGAACCCTGCTGCCTTAGAGTCAGAAGTCCTTGATCTAAATGGAGGTTCCATGGCTCTGCGCTAAGTGATCTGGGGCAACTTACTTCACCTTTTGGGTGTTCCATTACCCTGCTCGCCAAAAATCAGGCTAGTGATCCCTGTAATCCTCAGTCATGTGAGGAATAAATCGGAAAATCTGTGAAATTCTCTGGCACTGAGAAGGTGCTCAATTAAAGTTCTCTCCTTTCTTCCCTCTTTCTCTCTCTCTTTCTTTCCTTTCTACTTTGCCAGTCCTCAGGTTGACATGAATTTTTCTAGAACTGTATTTTTGAATTCCTATTTCATAGTAGAACTTTCATTTTTTATTATTTTTTCATTCATGGCAGTTTCTTACCTGAGATCCTTTGCCCCACACTGTGCCTAGATACATTGACAGAGAACTGACACAACTTATTCTGCAATAGTTTGGCCTTGGGCTGGTCCTCTGTCTTCATGAGCTTAATTTTGTTTTTCCATTAACCCCCTGCCCATGTAAATGGTTTGATCGCTCATTAGAGAAACTTCCTGACAGATCCATCAAATCCTCCATGGAAAACATCAACAGACAGTCTGTTCTCCGGGAGACAAAGGAATCTCCTACCTCCAAGTCCTTGCCTTGTGTTTCCTCTTATCCTTGACCATAGTGATGTTTTGATTCTTACTCTATCTTAGCTGAGCCCTGCATTAAGTCTAACTTCCAAGTTTCAGTCTGTTCTGACCTTTCCTGAGCCCCTGACAAGTCTCCCCTGGTGGCATTACCCCTCCCTTCAGTGAGCAGTGAACTCAGCTTTGTGCCGAAGGTTGGTACTGGTGAGGTCTGGAGGGACAGACTTCTATAGATTTGGAGGTCAAGGCTGACCTCACAGCCAGATGCATTTTGACTGGGAAACAGAGCCCTTTTCTGAGGCCTGTAGAGCCTCCCACTGGGCCTGGGGCTCCTGGTCATGACCCTGGGGGTGCGTAGGTCCTATAACAACAAAATAGTGTCTTTTAATGAGCTCTCAGGTGCTAGGTTTGTCTCCTAGGAGAAAGGATGCTTTTTAGATATCTGTTGGCTGGTTGACCAGAACTGATAAATGTTTGTCCTTGTTGGAAAGGAATCCCACTATTGTTGTTGTTGTTGTTGTTATTTGACTGCTGGGGATGAAATCCAGAGCTTTGCATATGCTTGGCAAGTGCTGTACCACTGAGCTATACCCCAATCTCGTTATTAATGCTACCTTTATCTCTAGCCCTGACATTTTTATTATCCCCTGCTAAGAGGGACCTTGAAATGAGCCTTGAATTGAGAAGTTCTGAGGTTTTTTTCCTCCAAGACCACTGTCCTTTCAACAAAGTTTGGCCTAGGACATTCATCAGCACCGTTGGAGAGCTTTCTGTCAGGCAGAGGCAGCTTCTAGGATTCATGACTTCTGCAAACATATTCATTCTTCCTGGGCCACAAACCTTGTTGGAGTTGCCGCCGGACGGCCTGTCTGGTAAGCTGGGAGTGGGGAATGGGATACAGAAGCAATATTTTTAGACAGAACGTTCATGGATTTGTCCCAGTCTAGCATCATGTCTAGGGTGAACTCCTGCTTCACGAATAATGAGTTTATATTATAATCCCAACTCATGTGCTAATCTTTCTAAATGGCCGGCTTCCATGAGGATCAAGGACTTTTGCCATAACCAAGACAGTTTATTAGAGAGATGTCTTAGAAGAAGCGGGAGCTAAATTTCAAATTTTTGTAGTCTTAACTTTTTAATTAATATGAGGAAGCATCAAAACATCAGAACAAAGAAAACCAGTTGCCAAAAATCTGTTCCTTGAGAGATTCCTTGATGAAGGTAAAAGAAAAATGTAGAAAACTTAAAAATTGGATCTTTTGTATCCTTGTAAATTACAGCTTGAACCTAAAGCCTGTCTCTTACTATTTACTTCCTTGTTTCATGCCCTCTGATAAATTCCCTTCCCTCCTTACTGACTGGAAACCCCTGAGACTCCATTGTTTCTCAAAATTACACCTCCCTGAGAGCAGGAAGCCATTTCTGTTGATCTGAGTTTGAGATCAAAGTTGACACCAAGTTCTCTCACTTTCTCTAAGCTGAGATCCATTGTTAGTTTCCAAAAACCTACCTGGATAGAGAGACATTTGTAGAAAGATTTAGAATAATTCTACAAGTGTTTTATCTGGGACTCTCTGATACATACCTATTGGTTTATTATTGATGAGGACCTAAATTGATAACATATGAGTGTAAACAGGATGGAAATTTCCAAGGATGAATGAAAAAATTTTGAACTTCATAGGAAACCAGAGGGGCTCAGGAAAGCTGTCAGCACTGAAAGAGACATTTTGGAGGTTTTTCCCAAAGTCTTCCTTATAGAAATAGATTGGATTTTAATCCAGTTCACAAGAAAAGACAGGACAGAGGCTAAAGACCTCAGTGGGGGCTCTGTGACACCCCAGGCAACATCGAAGTGGACCTTGAACCACAGGAGCTCCAGGCCCCTCCTCCAGGTTTGGAAATGTATCGAGCTAGAAATGGGAGATTCTCAGATAAACACATGCTAGAATGGGAATAACTCCATTGCCAGAACTCCTTGCTAAGCAACCTGAAAATTCTTAGAGTGGCAAGTTGAATGCTGTGTAAGTTTATGGCTTTCTAAAATAAGTAGATGCTCCTGCTTTTGTCATTCAGCTTTAGAAGAGTGAGTCTCTTGATAAAGATGTGTACAGATGCTGAACCCCAAATAAGAATTGCCCTATTATGTCTAGGAAAACGGAGAGCATGCTTTAATGAGTGATCAATTCAGTGCTGAGAGGGAATTTCCAATAAGTTGATCTAAAGATTAGAAGAGCTCATTTAGCTCAGTGATAAGTAAGTGCAAAGATGCATGCAACAAATCTAGGCAAAATTTGCTCGATTTGGTCGGCCTTGTTTCTTTAGTCTACTATTTACTGTACCCATCTAAAATGTGAAAATATAACCCGCGAAGATATTATTTTGCCAGAATGCTGCTTGATGTTTAATTAGATTATTCATGTGTTTAGTTTCAGGTATTTTATTGTCAAACAAGTGACCACAGGCTCTTTCTGAGGTAGGACAATCATACATGAAGTGGTCAAAGCACCTTACAATCTTTTTCTTTCCCAAATATTGATTTCTAATGTAAAATGAGGTAAAATAACTATAAGGTTATATTTTGGTCCTAAAACTATCTTTGGGATTTCCCATACCCCTGGGATACTTGGCAGTCATTCACCATGAGCTGGCTAAAGCATACAACCAGACCAATTACCGTCCTAAGATTCAAAGAAACCCCGCATCTCAAAGGCCTGGTCTTATTCTTGCTTCTGCTTCTAAGTGAGCTAGTGGGACTATTGCCCAATCCTAATCAAGCCTGTACTTTGAAAGTCCCAGTTCAAATCTAACTCCCAATCTCAAAAATGCAGACCTTACCTTCCTGCCTCTGAGGTCCTGCCAAAGTTTGTGCAGCAGTGTTGTCCTTTCATGCTGCAACCAATCAACCAAGCTCTTCTTATCAGCTGGTTCTGCTGGTGACATTTGGGAGCCAGGTTTTGATACACATTTCACGTGCCAGATATGTCAGAGAAGTTAGAAAACGCAGGCCTTGAAACAGGTCTGCTTTTTATGTGTTCCATTTTAAATTACTGCTACCATTCTGAGTTAAACTTTATAGATTTAAAAATATTTCAGCTTCTTGAACATCATCTAAAATGTATGCTGTATTTTTTTCAAAGTTCCACAGATACTGCTTTTTTAAAAAACCTAATTTCTACCCATTGACTAATAAGTATTGTGCCATCTCAAGAGACCAGATCTGGCAACACAGCTGCCAGAACAGCTGAGGAAGAAATGAATGTCTACTCAGGCTGTGTGTGGGGAGCTTCATACACACCCCATTATCTTTATCCTCAGAATGACCCTACCATGGTATTTTCTTGTTCTACAGGTGAGGAAACTGGCTGTCTGGTCAAGGGTCTTAGCTGAGTGGAATTTCAGACCTGGGCCTGTGTTCTCTTCCTCTTTCCTCGGCATTTACTGCCGACCTGCTACAACAGGCATATGGTATATGGCCGCAGGTGATGGCATCCAACACTGAGGCACAGGCTTTGAAGCAGAATTGCAAAATGGACCACCTGGAAATGTAGTGCCCAAGCTGGCTGCTGTGGTGTAAACCTGTAATCCCAACCACTTGGGAGGCTGAGGCAGGAGGATCGTGAGTTGACGGCTAGCCTGGACAACTTGGCAAGGTCCTGCCTCAAAATTAAAAAAAAAAGAAAAGAAAAATAAAAAAGGCTGGGCATGTAGCTCAGTGGTAGAGCACTTACCTAGCATCTGCAAGGCCCTGGGTTCCATTCTCAATGCAGCAAAAACAAAAACCTACAGTGCCCACCCTGAGTCTTTGATTCAAAGTCTGAACTGAAGTACAGTTTTTGGATTCTAAGTTCTTGTCATTCCCAGGGTCCTAAGGGGTCCCCTGCTTGATGTCGTCTGTCTTTTGGTTCATGGAAATTGCCAGCATGTGCTGTTTTGTGGCTTTCATATCCCACTACCCCTCCCCAAGGTCAGGTAGAAGCCTGGAGCTGACATTGGCCTGCATTCCTCAGGGATGGTAGGAGCTGTCCTGTTTCCCCAAATTGTTTCTTAGAGGCTTACCATGTGTAATTCTTGGTTTTGGTTTATGACCTCGTGCCTCTGGGTGGGGCACAGATGCATGTCCACAGCTCCTGTGTGCGTTAGCCTCACTGTGTAGAAGTCACTGGGGAGTTCAGCTTTCTCTCCTCAGGAGGAGCTTGCTGTCTGTGCCCTTAGAGGTCACTTGGTCTGTCCAATCTTCTCTTCCTGTCATAAACTTCTGCTGGCTCATGATGGCGGCTCTGAGTTCCCAGAGGGAAAATCAGATCAGGCTATTCTAGAAAATTTAACAAACACACTTTAATACTCAATTCTTTGAAATGCATTCAAGTCTTATTCAGCATCCTCTTTCTCAAAACTCACAGCATTCACATTGTTCTTCCTCTCTTTTCTCTGATTTTTTTTGAATAATGGACCATCAGGTAGCTATTAGAAAATCTGCTGGAGGACATTGAGTTTTGGAAGCAAATCGTTCTCAACTGTCATGAATTTAATTCGAGTTACATAACTTTTAGTTGGTCCTTAGCCAGGACCAAGTTATTACTACTAAGTACTACATTCCTAATCCTTCTGGATATTTAAGAATCTTTATCAGAAGCAAGTGGGGCACCAGTAACTTTTGGTCCTTTCCAAATAAGATAACTTTGCTTCACTGTAACAAGAATTTACTTCAGTGTTATGACAGATTTTAATTGTATTATTTACAACTCATTTATTTATCTCTTAGAGGGAATGATGTCCTGGAAGGAAGTTTAAGTAAGATTTGGAGAGCTTTGGAGTATTCCAGGACGAAAGTAGCTTCCCATGGTGTGCAGGCCTGCTGAGGCTGGTGACTGTCACCTGTGTGCCACTGTCCCGAGCACCATTAAGGTGGGAATTTGGAGATGGAAGTGGTACCAGTGAGCCACTGCCAGGCTCCAAATGATGAAAATAAGGGCTATATGAAAACATCATCTGTGAGGCAGAAAGCAATGTTGAGATAAGCATTTATTCCACTAAAACAAATCTCTCTCTCTCTCTCTGAAAACATCAGAAATTATAGAAGCCCCATAGTGTTGAATGAGAACAGAGAGTTTTAAAAAAGATACAATGAAAGGCTGGGGATTTAGCTCAGTGGTTTCGCTGCCTGCTGTGCAGGTGCAAGGACCCGAGTTTGATCCCTGGTACCAAGGACCCGAGTTTGATCCCTGGTACCAAGGACCAGAGTTTGATCCCTGGTACCAAGGACCAGAGTTTGATCCCTGGTACCAAAAAAAAAAAAAGATACAATGAGAATTTTTTTTCCTTCCAAATAATATTTTACATGGCATCATCTAGGCATTATGGGTAGGATTGCTCTTCTTTGTGATGGAATTTTATTTTGAAAAACTCATTCATCTTTAGACCCCTTAAGGAGAGGGGATTCGACTGTCTCCTGCTGATCTGGGTGGTTATTTTGCAATTCTAGAGAATATGAAAGTTTATTTCAGATTCCAGGAGTTCTGTTTTTGTTGTTTATAAAGTGATTGCATAGTAAAACAAAGTGGCATTAGAGAGAGCTTTTGTTTAGGGCTTATAAATTCTTTATGATCATATGTATATTCTTAATAATCTGAGTCAAATGTTCAAAGCTCTGACAGTAATAGGCAGAAAACCCGAGTTAGAGAAATTTGAGGTCAGCTGTGTCCTAAAGTCTGTTCCTCAATCTATGTCCAGAGGCCGTGGGAACAAGGGTCTTGTTTGCTTTGCCTGCACTATAAGGATGTTAACTGCCTCCTTCCCCAGTAGACTGAATTTTGTGCCCAGACAAATCTTTGGCTAAAAAAATCTTAAGCAATAGGATCCTGCACTAACCTTTTAATGCATAGTTTTCCTAAAAAGTTTAAAATGAATTATGTAATAGCATACATTAGATACATCCTTGAGAAAAAAGTCTGGTTTATCAGTAAAATGCATGATGTCAGAACCATTTTCTTAATGCTTTTTAATACAAAACAGTGGCTTCAAAGGCAGCATGGCTGAATAACATTAAAAGTGTAACTCAAAATCAATGAATTAGAAGTGGAAAATATTGTTTACTAATTAACATGCTTATTCAGATGCTTCTGGATTGGTGTGTGATTCCTTCTAGTCCTTGTCAGACAGCTTTGACTGAAGACCTCATTTTGCCTTAACTCACCAGCCTTTTGGCCAAAAGCTGAAAGTGATATGTGGCTTGACTATTGCCCTTCAGGTTGGAATTTCATTTTCACTACCCAATTAAGGCTTTAAAACTTATTCAAAGTTAGCCTTGCTGCTACTGAGACATATTTGGAGATTAGAATGAAAAAGTAGCTCTAGACCTGAACAAACACCTGAAATTCCAATTGCAGTGAAAATAATACACAAAGAGGCAATGCTGAAACAGAGCCCAGTAGGCAATTCTGTAATGCCATGTCAGATTTATTTGGGAAACTCTGCCAGTTTGGCTGAATTGGGGGTTATCAGTTTGATTAGCTTTGCCATTTTATCAGGCAAAGCATGCAGTCCATAATTGCTGTTCCCTTACACAGGGAACACGAACTGGTGTGAACTGGAGTCCCTAATGCAGTTAGGACTGGCTTACAGAACAGTTGTTGGTTGTCTAGTCTTTGCAGACTGTACCTTGAGTTAAAGGAGGAAAGCACGTGAAATCACAGATCTGGTTCTGTGAATGCCTCTTGTTTCCATGCACTGACCACAGTTGCGTGTGTTTGGTGTGGAGTTCAGTGAAGACTTTTCAGTGATTGCTCACCATACCCCACAGTAAGACACTGCCAGCAGAGGGTACGGGCAGTGACTTCTACCTGTGAGGACACTGTGAGAAGGAGGCCTGGTTTTTGGCAAGGCAAAGAGAGAGAGAGAGGGGAGGGGGAGAGGGGAGAGGGGAGAGAGGAGTTCTGGGAAGAGCTAATCTTGTGCGGGGGAGTAGTAGAAAGGATGTACTTACCATCCACACTCTGAAATCTCTATCTTGGTATCCTTAAGGTCTAAACTTGGCCCTTACAAATAGTCCATTGTGAGGGAATTTGAGTTAAGTCACCATGGGTAGCTTAGTTGGCTCTTTCAGGATCTGAATGGCATTTCTCACCTCCTCCACACTAGTCTTTTCAGTTGCTTGCCAAGTCTAAGCGGGGAAAAATCTCTTAGTTCTGGTTAGAAGTGTTTTAAAAGTTGCATAAAGGGTAGCTTAGCTGGTTGACTTCGAGAGCAGTGTGACTTTCAAATAAGTTTTGTTTCAGGAGGCATTTAAACATGCTCTGTAGGATAGCACTGCTAGTAAACACCAGTGATTTAAAGCCCCCCTTTAGACCTTAGCATCCCTACTTTACTGCCTCATTATTCTGCTTGAGAACCCCACCAGTGTATAAAAATAACAAATACATTGGCTGAAATACCTTGGTCTGCATTTGCAAAGGTGCAATAAATTCCAAGTTGAAAAATAAAATCCTCCAATGAAAATGCCTCTGTTTCTATTGTTTTGGGTTTTACATCTTTGGCCTTCAAATGGAATGCAAAAATTGACACATGGTAAAGCCAGCATTCCCACATGATCTAACACTTCTAACCCTGAAATAAAACATTTAGTTTTTATCAATGAAATTAGAAAGTGCTGTGCCATTGATAACACTCTGATTGGTTGTGAATACCTTCATCAGATCCATTTCTTCTGGCTATGTATTTGTCACTGTGTGGACAGAGAGAGCCAAACAAATTCCACTTCTGCACTAACCATGGAGAGAGGCGCGTTGAGTATGTAAACTACAAAAGTAGCTTTCAGTTTAACCTGATATTTGCAATTTGTAGCAACAAATTGTGTGTCCTTGTTCTGGTAAATTCAGTGCATGCCACAATGGTGTGTCTCAGTGCCTTGTGGTTGGGAACAAAATTTCATGCTCAGTCTTAGAGCACAGTGGAAAAAGTTCTCCTGTATAAGTGGGGTAGTCATGGTAGAGGATTCCGCGTGGCTGCTCCAGCCTCAGGGTAATGTTACTAGCTCCTTGGCTGAACACAGGGGATGTGGGTGGAATTCTCTTTAGCTGCTGGCACTTCATTTTTGCTGAGGAAAACTTGTTCTCAAAGTGCCTGGGTGGTTATGCACCAAGATTCATGACTTACGACAAATACAGGTCTTTTTGGTCCTTCTCTTTCTCTCCCTTCCTTCTTTTTTATTTTATTTTTATTTATTTTTCCTGTGCTGAGGATGGAACCCAGGATCCTGTGACTGCTAGGCAAGCACTCTATCACTAGGCTATGTCCCCAGCCACTGATACTTCTAATTTCAATGAGAGATACAATGTTTGCATGGGGCATCTGGCATCAGCAATAATGTTCTGCAGGGAATTTCCAGCATCTTCCACAGATTCTCCTCTAGGGGTAAACATCCTCTGCAGGGAGTTTACTTCACCCTTCTCTGTGAGTTTATGGGGCTGGAATGTAAGTTGATTCTTTACCATGTTTGCCCCCTCTCATCATCTGTCTTCCTCTAGGGTCCCCTTTATTTCTCCAGTCATGAGTTTATTCCCTCGAACTTATTTTGTTGCTTTTTTTAAGGCATAGTTGTTTTTCTTAAGAATTCCCTATATGTTTCTAGGAGTTTTTCAGATTAAAAAAAAATACATTCTTAGTGAAAGTAATTAAAGAAATATGGATTTATATTCTTTCTGTATAAGAGATGTTTCATCAACTGAGCGAAATAGCCACGTTCTGCTTTTTAGATATCTTGCATTTTGCTGTGACAGTGTGTTGATGTGTTTAGATGCAGGGCCGTTGGACATGCACAGGGCTGAGGCTGGTGCCTGTGCTCTAATGGCTCTGTCAGTTCAGATAAATTGCTTAGTCCTGGTCCTGGATCCCAAATCTTCAAAGCCAGAGTGTTGGGTTACATTTTATAAGTAGAAGACTCAGATTCAAAGGGTTTACAGAGATAATCTAGCCTTAACTCAGAGATCCTTAAAAATGTACTTTTGATATTTAGATGCTTTATTTGCACAGGCGCTTTCTCCTGCCAGTCCTTTTGGAGGTCAGGGCTGTAAACCTGTGATCTGTGATCGTCATCCTTCCCACCGCAAAGCCAGCCTGGTTTCTGGCAGCTTCATCATTCCCTATCGAGACTGTGGAACTGTTCCACCCTGCAGGGCTGGTTCATGAGCTCACACATGCATCTGCCTGCCAGGCTCTTCTGTCTGGAGTCGTACTGGCTGGGCTTTTGGGACAGCTCGAAGGACAGGGTGACAGGTCATTTACTCCCACCTGTGGAAACCCACTCAGGGTTCTCCATCACTGCAGGGCTTGCTGAACAATCCTACTGAAACCCTTCATTTCAATTCATAAAACACTTTTCCCACCAGGGTGACCTTCCTGGGGCCCGTGGCTAGCCTCCTGGCCATCAGTGGGGAGGAGTGAGTGGCAGCAGGGTCTTCCACGCAGATCCTTTGTTTGTTTTTGATGGGTTCTCGTTTTCAGTCCAAACTCTGGCTTATTTCCTTCTGCTTGACTCCCTTGAGTCTCCTAATAGTATTCTTTGTCAGCTCTTTTTCAGAGCCTCATTAGGCAGTTCCTAGAATCCGGCTTCAAGGAAAGATACCATGCTGACCTGGCAGCCCAGGGTCCAGCCCCATTGGCCCCGGGGCTTTGAGAGGCAGGAGCCTACGGGTGTAGGGGGACCCCAGATGGTTGGGTCATGGCTGCCTTCTCCAGGGATGTGCAGAGGACCTGCACAGTGGGCTGCGGTTCTCTCCCACTTATGGCTCTTGGGACTTTGTGTCACAGAGAGACACAACCCCTTCCCAGCCCAGGGGCTCATGTGCAGCCATGGAAGACGCTTAACACTCAAGATAAGCTTCAGTGTCACTGCATTTCCACCCCTCCCACCCCCATCTCCAACTTGCCACTTTCATCAGGGAAATAACTTGTTTTCTTTTGCATTCCACTGGTTCCCCCTTCTCTCCTAGTCCACCACTGTGGAAATCTGTAGTGGTGGCTTTCGGCAGATGGGGTGGAGGGCTGCAAGGGGAAGAAAAGCTGAGGGAGTAAATAAGTGTCAAGGAACTCATTGTCTGCACTCCACCTGTTGTTATTCTGGTCCCAATCAACCTGCTCGCCAGGCTGGAGCCAGCGGCCATCTGGAAACACTGCTCTGTTTATAAACTTGGCATGAAGCGGTACTCCCGGGCCCTGACCTCCCACACGAATCTGCAAACAATTAGAGCAAGATGATAGGCAGGCAGGGAACGCTCCAGGGCGGGAGGAAAGGAGCCTACAGGGGAGGGGGCTGGGAGTGTGCAGGAGCCCAGAGAACTGGAAGAGGGGGAGGCAGGGAGGGAAGCAGGATCCAGGGGGTTGGGGAGCAGGAGTCCTGGTGGGAGGCGGAAGTTGGTGGTGCAAGTGGGAGGATCCAGGAGTGGGGGACCCAGGTATGGGGAGAAAAGGGGGTTAGAGGGCGATGAGGGAAGCCTGGGTGTGGGTGATCGTTAGAGGTCTGGGGGCCTGGGTGTGGATTGGGGAGGGCAGGTGGGGGCAGGAGTGAAGATGTGGGGTTTGGGTAGGGGACAGCTGAGGCTCTGGGAGGAGTCCAGAGAGGTTTAGGGCCTGTTGGGAGCCAGGAGTGGCCAGCCTGCCTGGGGTGGGGTCCGGGAAAGGGCCCAGCTGTTTGCTTAAGACAGTCCCTCAGCTGCACACAGCACACTGCCCCCAAAGCCTCAGGCTCACAGGGTGACTTTCTGGTTTCTGGGACCTCTCAAGAAAGCAACAGACTAGCAGGGAAAGAGAACACTCCTCCGTCCTCCCCTTCACTGTGAGCCGGGGGAAGCATGTGGTGCACTCGGGAATGGAGGCCTTTCACGGCCTGTAGGGAGAGCAGTGCACACTTCAAGTCATGTTACTACTTTCAGAAACACATTTTTGGAAAGCATCTTTTTACCAAAGGAAGTTGAAGCATGTTTCTTTTTGCTCCAGAAGACTAAGTGCTCGCAAACTGTAGAGGACATTGCTTTGGTTGCAGGCCACGGGAGCCAGTCTGTGCGGACGCATGACTTCTTTTGTGTTTGGTGGTGGTGGTGGGGTTGACTCAGGCTTCCAGAGTCTTGAGTATGGATGAGATGAATGAGTCTCTTCCTCTTTACTTGAGAACCAATTTCTTTTTCTCTCCTTTTTTCCCCCTGCAGTTTTGAAATGTGATTCCTGACTCAGAGTTGATGCTCTTTTCACGCTCAGCTGGGCTTCTAATTCCTGAAATATTAATCTGCACAGAGTTGTTGGCAAGCCAATAATTGGCATCAATTAGCCAGCTCCTGTTGGGCAAAGAATACTTGAGGAGGGAAGTTTACTTTGTGTGGGTCTCCTCAGCCCCTGGGGCCTCGGGAAGAGCGCCGGCCACAGGCAGGGCAGCCTCTCTCCTTGCCTGTAGGTGCACAGAATTCCTGGTCTTGGCCTGGAACCTTGGCTCCACATGCATCTGCTTAAGTATCTAGAAAGTAATCCATAGAAAGTGGTGTCACCAACCGCCTCGCGAATCCTATCATCCTTTCTTGTGCAACCCATGGCTTCACCCCTTCCCAACACCTCATTCCAGGCATGGACTTCTCTTGACTTTTCTTTTTGCCTAAGCAAATTTTTTTACACTTCTTGTTTCTGATAGACTGGTTACTAAACTCTAAGCCAAGAATGTTTAGGATTACAGAATATGCAACATGTAGTGATGCAAAAAATAATGTGCTGAGGGCAGGGCTGGGAGCTTCATCTGGGGGCACCTGCAGCCCCCTTGGTGTGGCTGTATCGCCAAGAAGTGTTCATGTGACCCTGAACAGATGAATCTTGTAAGCCAGTTTTCGACTTCTAGTCTTGTTGTAAATGGATTCATTTAATTTATAATATAAAGTATTCTGTTTATTTAACCCCTGTAAACTGATCTCCTTTGTCTTTGTGAACTGGCTGGACAGCTTAGAACCCACATTCCTTCCACAGTTAATAAAATTTTATGTTTTTCTCTGTATTCATAAATTTAATTATAGTTAGACCAATTTACCTTTTCAAACTTTACCTAGATAAAAAGTTCCCAAACATGCATCATAATCATAATCTTTAGATTAGAAGATATAAATTGAAAATTCATTTTTCCATTTTGCCTTAAAAGTGATATTTGTATCTTGCCTATTTTCAGACATGGAGCTAGTAGTGCTGGGAAGTGGGTGACACTTACTCCCAAGGTAACAGATTCCCACTTTAGTAACATTTGTTTAATCTTACATTTAAAAAGTGTCTCAAAAAAAAACCCAAGCCAGAAACTTATTCTTTTAAACATTCCAGAATGTACTTAGAATTTGAACACTCAGCATCCAGAAATCCATAGTGTTTCCTTTCGCTCCTGCGGCCCTTGTCGGAGTTTTTATAAAGACCTGTGACATTTCTGTAAAATGTTCTCTCCTTGAGAGAAATAAATGCGAATTATGAGCATCTAGTAGCTCTCTGTAACCAGGCAGCCTATTTGGGTTTGGCTGTTTTAGTGAGTGGGTCCGTTTGGGCTTCTTGGGTCTCCTTGAAGCAGCAGCTATTCAAATGGTGCTTCATAATTACCTTCTTTGTTCTTAGTAACACCATCCACCCCTCTTCATGTGAAACAGTTTTCATTTTCAGAGCCTCACTTTCTTCTTCTTTCTTCAGTGATCCCTGGCAATTCCATCGCTGGACAGGCTGGTCTGCTAGTCACGGTCTCCTCTTTTCATATCCATATGCCACCTTTTGGCTTTGTTCTGATTTGATGGCAATCTTTGCTCCTCCCCACACACACGAAAATTAAAAATTAAAAATCAATACTTAAAACCAAAACCAACCCAGACATAGTCTAGAGAATTATTTTTTATTTGGTTGCTTGTTGAAATGTCATTTTTCCATAATGCATTCTTACAATAGCTTTTTGCTTCAATGTTTGGAACAAGGAAGACTCTTAAAAATGCATGTCTCTGCAGCTTTCTCATCTGGAAGTCAGCTAGTAGTCAACAATTTGATGAAAGGAAGGGTAACAACTTTCAGTTTTTCCTAAGGAATGGACCTGCAGAGAGAAGTAGCTTTGAAGTTATCTCTCTTCCAAGAATGATTGGGTGTGTAGTGTAGATTAAAACTCAAAAAGTTTTAAGACCAAGATCCCATCTGAAGACTGGACAACATTTTTTTTTCCTGTCCTGATCTTGTTTTCCTGGAGGCACTGGTGGTGAGCAAAGCCAGAAACAGTTTTCAACCTTATGATGTGTTCCAGTATGGACTGTATTGGCTGCTTAATTATTAGAGCATTTAGTGGAGTGTGGTTTTTTGGTTTTTGTTTCTGTTTTGGTGACACAGGGTCTCACATGTGTGCAGCTGGCCTCAGACTCCTAATTTCAAGCTATCTTCCCCTCCTCTGCCATCTAGGGAGCTGGAACTACTGGCCTGAGATATTGTGTGGAGCCTTGGGAGATGATTTTTTAAGGCAAATATAGAATTAAGGTCTCTGTGGGTTATTAATGATTGCCCTCCTCTTGTTCAGAGGAGTGAGTAGTTGCTCCTGAACCTCTGGAGCATGGTGGGTTAGAGTTGTTCACAGAAGGGTGGAATGTCCCTTATCTACAGATAAGAGGCTGCAAGCTGGGCTTTGATCAGATGGGCTGGGCAATTCCCGCATGTGGGGATCCTCTAGTCTACTTAAAAGTTGCATGTGGTAATACAGATGTTTGTATTTGTGGGACTTATTACTGTTATGTAACGAATGTTCAGTACCAGCTGGACTGTGGTGTAAGCCTGTAATCTTAGCATTGAGGGAGGCTGAGATAGGAAGGCTGCACATTCAAGTCCCACTGGGGCAACTTACCAAGATCCTATCTCAAAAAGTGACATGAAATGAAATAAAATAGGCCTGAGGATATAGCTCAGTGGTAGAGTACCCCTGAGTTTGATCCCCAAGTACTAGGAAAAATTTAAAACACCTCAGTAACATTTTGTGCCCATGGTAGAGCTTTGTCTGTTTTTCTGGATAATATATTTAATGTCTTCTTTATTTGTCACTACACTAGCTTACTGACTGATCACAAGTAAACGTCCATTAAATATAGGCTAAATGAATGAATGATAAGAGACACTCCTTTATTTGCTTTGAAATATTTTACAGCAAAAGTGACAGAGAAAGTCTGAGACTGCCCTGGAGTGATGGTGTATCCAAACAATCACCTTTCCACTCCCTACCCATCTCCACTCACTTTGATCTTTAAATTTATTATTATTACTGTTATTGCCATTAGAAACAGCATAAGTACCACTCCTAGTAGTGTTAATAGGAAGAAGGGTTTTGTTGTAACAGGGACAATATTACCAAAAGAATCTCCTTATTTTCTTCAGCACTATCGTACACAGGAAGTGGGTGGGGGTGGGGACCCACTGAACAGCAATGACATTTCTCAGTTTTGACATTCAAGTCCACATTTTGTGGGGCAACTTCATTCGCCTGAAAGCACAGCTTTGCAGAGAGAAGAGAGAGAGAGAGAGAGAGAGAGAGAGAGAGAGAGAGGCACTTCTTAAATTCGTAAGCATTTTAAACATGGATGATTCAGAGTATGTAGTTTTACTCACAAGTATAAAGAAGATGCCAACATTATGTTGCTGCTCCAAGGAAAAAAGAAATAATTGATCAAGAAGAAGGAACACCTAAAGCCCTTCTCCTCTTTACACCAAGAGCATGTGAGAAAAACCCTGTTAGGGTTTCATAGATGATGATTCTTCTAGTAGCTTGGGCCCTCTGGCAAACTGCTTGCTTCAGAAATATTCAGATTAATGCAGGGAACATGGGTCATCTGAGGGCTAGAATCATCCCACCACCTGGGATACGAGGGGTGTACCTCCTAGGAGCAGCCCCAACTCAGCCACTTCAGCATCCCCCAGGATGTAGGCACTAAAAGCACCCTGGACGCATGGGCAAAATCAGAGAACTGGGCCTTTACAGAACAAGTCTGAATTTTCCAAAAAAGGAACATTTGAAAAAAACCCCCAAACAAACCTGGTAGAGATATATATCAACAGATGCACCTCTCTCAAAAGATGAGTCTTATGAGGAAGTGCAGTGCAATCTGATCATTATGGTTATCCTGCTTATATCAGTCAGCTTTGTGTTCCTATAACACAGTCCCTGAGATAATGAACTTAAAAAGAGGAACTATTTCTTTTGACTTACAGTTTTAGAAGTTTCAGTCCGTGTCTGGTTTGCTCTGCTCCTTTTGGTCCCATAGTGGGTCAGGATATTGTGCTGGGAGTATATGGTGGAGGAAATGGCTTACTGCATGGTAGCCAGGAAGAGGAAGATGTCAGAGTCCCAATATTTCCTTCTAGAATACACCCTAGGATCACCCTAGTGATCTCGCTTCCTCCCACTAGGTCCTACTTAAAGGTTCCACCACTTCTCAATAGTGCCACAGACTGTGAATCAGCCTTCAACAACTAGGCCTTTGGTGAACACTTTTCCAAAACACAGCACAGCTCAGATATCTTTCCTTATTCACTGCTGTGTCCTTATTGTGTCACCGTAGGAATAGTGAGTGACATGGAATGTGGCAGGCCCACAGGCTCTAGAGGAATACAGAGTCCAGTTTGGGGGAGTTCTTTTGGCAGCAATAGCTAACTGATGCAATCAACAACTACCTTTTGTTGTTAAATCTAAAAGATATTTCTTCAAAGTCCTTGTGGCAGAGACTGATAACCGCTAACCTGATAAAGGCTAACAGAAATCTGTTTCCTCTTTCATCACAGGCACACACCTGGATGACAGTTTCTCATCTCAGTGTAGCCATGGGACAGAGTTCTGGCTAATGCATGGGGCAGGAGTGATGAGGCCACTTCAGGGCATCTAGCCCTCACCATCCTTTTCCTATCCACTGGCTGAGTGGAGACAATCAAGCCGAGGCAGAACTGCAGACAGAGGATGCCTGGACTCTCCGTGCCACGTCTAGATGTCCAGCGACATCTTCAGTGGACTTAGTGTGAGTGAGAAACACACTTTCACTGTGTCCAGTTACGAAGACTGTGGATTTGTAATGATAAATTACTGGCCATCATCTGACATGGCCTCCTTTATGACAGCCGCCTCCTGGGTCCCTGACTCTATACTGTAGTTTTCCCACACACACATCACTGGCTCTGCACTGCCTTCAGATAAAGCTGCAGATTCTTAGCATGCCTTTGCTAACGGCTCTGCTTAACACTGACCTCCTCTCCACCACCACAGCCTCCAAACCCTGTGCCTTCACGGCAGCAGGCCGTGCTCTCACGCTGAGGTTTTGCCTTGGTTGCTGCCTGCACTCTTCCCACTTTTTGCTCTAATTAATTGTCTCAGGTCTGACTTATCACTAGTCAAAACTGCTGTGTCCTGAGGTTGATGAAAAGCCCCAGAATCCTGTGTGCCCCAATGATGGGACTTACTTTTATGATGTCTCTCATCTCAGTCAACAGTTAACTCTAAGTTCTTAGTGGCATCAGCCTATTGTGCTCACTATAGCATCCCATATGCATAAGGGAGGGCTTGTGCTTTAGCCATGCTAAACACTATTTGGTGAACCCATAACTTAATGAGCTTTGTAAGACCGAGGAGAAAAAAAATGCATGGAGTTTAGAAATTGGACTCCAAGTTCAATAACTGGTAATGAATGAGGAAGTCATCCAGAAAAAGTAATGCTGCTCAATCTTCCTCGGAGATTATATGTACTTGTCCTTCTGACAGTGACTACTCTGTTTGCAATTATAGGTATGGGACAGCCTTCTTTTAAATAGTGTTTCCTTCTATTATCATTAGTGATGGAAATTGGGCAGGATTTATTTCACCTATTACAATGCAGAATTGGATGTTGTTTTTATGTGAACATAACTACTCTGTAAAACCTCAAGCATTTTTCTCTATTAGAATTGGCAGATGAGAGGTTATATAAACTTGTGGCCAATTGAGGGGTTCCCAAAACATCTCTATTGAAGTAGAGGGAACAAAGGGTATAACATGGTGTGTGTGAATTATTTCTCAGGGGTGGCTTAGATCCACAATTGCATCTGTTCCTTATTATACAGCTTTGAATCCACAGGGCCAATTCAGCCCTGGAGGTTAGCTGTGCTGCCCAAGGTCACATGGTCCCTGGGTTCCATGTGGCATCGGAAAGCAGGTACAGGTATCTTTGCCTGGGCGCTCACACTGACCTCTTGTCTTCTGCACATGGAAGAGTCACAAGAGGCTCTTGATGACATGTACCCATGAGGTTGCATGTGGGACTCTCCTGAGGGTTGCTTTTGGTCACATTCACTCTTGAACATTGTGGAAGGGTGATTGTCCTGGACCTTGCTTTATTTGCTAAGCTGCTATTCTTTGGGTCTCTCCTGACTTGTGACCCCAAAAAGACCACCCAGAGGACCCAGGAAAGGGTCCAGGAGTCCTGGTTGTATCTTACCATGGTTGGTGACAACAGGAGCTACAAAGAGCTTAGCATGTTTCCAACTCCTCACCTGAATGAGTTCATTTCATCCTTTGTGGGCACCACAAGGGATACTATTGTGTCTCTCAGCTGGCAGGGGCTTCAGTGACTGGACTGAGGTGCCCCAAAACACATGCCCTCCCACGCCACCAGGCTGCTTGTCAGGATGGGCTTGCCCACTGGAAGAGGCAGTGAGATAGATGTGTTCTCCATGGCTGGGAGTCCTTTCCATAGGTGTCCAGAGCCCTGTTCTGGGAAGGAATCCTCTCCCTTCCACTCTCCTTTCTCTGTCCTTTCCCTAGACTCCTCTCTCCCACTCCCAGCTGTTTAAGCTCACTTTATGAGGATCGTGTCTTAGGCCCTAAAGCGAGGGTGCCTGTATTTGGAAATGCAAGGAAGGGGCGGGGGAGCACAGCTGTGGGTGAACAAACAACCTTGTAACTGCAAAAGCTTTTTGATTGCTCTTTGTAGATTGGCTTAGAAACTTAAGTTCCTTGCCATGTATTTCACCATGTATTTTTGTATTGATTTGAATGTGTTGAACACCGACGGCAAAGGACGACTGCCTTAAGATGTAAGCAGGAAGAGAATCTCCTCCAGGCGACATCCATCTCATTATTTTGAGTGCATGACCCTCTTCTGCCTTGACCCTTCCTCATGGGCCACTGAGCGATACTTACCCCCACACATCCTGTTCAGGGTCAGTCTTAGAGCTTGAAGAATTTTTCTTCTATTTTTCAGCAACATAAATGAGGCAAAGGCCAAAAGCTGCTGATCTGTGCACAGGGGCCTAACGACTGTTGTGCAGAGCAGAAAGGTGCTTCTAAGCTCCACAGCTCCCCGAGGCTCTTGCTGAAGGTCAGCAGCCTGTGGCCCCTTCCACCGGTGCAGTCTCTCCACCTCACCAGCCTGTGTCTGTCATCTGCCCTGTCTTCTGATGCTGAGCTGTGAGTTCAGGTGGCTGAGTGAGGCCCATCCATATCCACCTGCCTGATGAGCACTGGGCATTGAAGTTGCATAACCAGGATGAGGATGGCCTATGAGAGCCCAGGATGAACCAGTGGTGGTTAATGAAGTAGAAACAACTTTTGCCTGGTGACTAATATGTTTTCACACAGAGACCTTTCAGTCTCTCTTTGAGCCTCTGCTGCTGTCATCTGGGTCCAAGTCTGAGATTTACCACCGAGCAGTTGGTCCCTGCCTGCACGGAGCTCTCTTTCTCATGGGGAGACACCTGCAACCAGCCTGTTCAATGCCTAAGTAGTTTTTCTATTGTGCTGGAAGTGATCAGAATTTAGATAGTAAAGCATAAAGTAGGATAAAGGGTGGGGAGCTGCAGGGAAGGCCACAGCTTAAAATAGGGCGACCAGGCTGGACCTCTCTATTGAGGTGACATTGGAGAACTAAATGGAAAGAGGTACAAGTGTGGATGTTTAAGGGCATAGTGTTCTGGAGACAGAAAACTATCTGTGCGGAGACCGGGCAGTGATAGAGTGTTGGGGGCAGGGAGCCTGTCCTACCCAACACAGCAGAGACATTTTCCATGAACTGTATTCTCTCTCGGCTGCTCACCTTTGAGGGGGCTCTATGATCACTAAGAGGAAAAGCAGAGGTTTACTGTAGCCTCCACATGCTGGCTCTCAGCCCTCTCTGACTCTCCTCTTGCCCATAATGGTTCAGCTGTGTTGTGCATGGACTATGGGAGCAAGTGTGGAAGGGGAAGGCCATCAAGAGGCTGCATGACAAGTCGCGGCACACCTGAGTGACGTACAGCAAGACCTTCCATTCACTCAGGTCCTGGGGTTGATGCAGCTTTGCTGCTCTTTGCAGAGCTTCTCATTCATTTTGGCTTCACTAACACCATTCATGGGGACTTGACCAACCAGGTGGCTCTGCTACTAGAGAGGGAGAAGAGACTGGTCTGAAAGTCAAACTGGTGGGTAGACCAGGATGCGGGGGAGTGAAGCAACTCAGGGTACTGAGCAGTGTCAGAATGCTTATTAAGGGAACACCCTAACCCACTTGAGAGATGGCAGCCATTAAATCTGCCTGTCTATGTGTTTAGAACGATACCTTTTGAGTCTCCCTCATCTGCCAGGACTTTATGAATAGTGCCATGTATCTTTCTGGGCTTATTTTAACATTAATTGGTGCATTGGGAAACAATAACGAATTTGAGCGGAAAGTGCTGGCTCGTGCCTGGAATCCCAGCACTCTGGGAGGCTGAGGCAGGAGGGCTGCAAGGTCAGGCCCTGCCTGGGCAATTTAGAGAGATTCTGTCTCAAAATAAATAAATAAAGAAAGAAAGAAAGAAAGAAAGAAAGAAAGAAAGAAAGAAAAAAGAGCTGGGGTGTTGTAGCTCAGTTTGAATGCCTTTGTTCAATCTCAAATATTAAAAAAAAACTATCAAGAGGTGGTTCAGGGGTCCCTACAGCACCAAGAAATGACCTTCAGAGAGCATAGTTCCCATGTTTGGGGTAGCTTTTTAGGCCTCCACAGTGGCTGTTGGTCACAGCCCAGTCTGTGTGGAGAGCAGACCAAAGCAGGTATCGACACGGAACCTGGACACAAGGCCATTTCATGCAGGCTACCAGAGGTTACTGTGAGGTCTGAGAGACATGCTGCTGTTTTGCACCAGGGACCGTCATTAGAGATGGCACAAGGAGGCAATTACGGTGATTTTTCATATGGGTATGTCAGGAACAGGATTTGCTGACAGAATGGGTATGGAGCACAGAAGAGGAATCGATCATGAGTTAGGGTTTGCAGTCGAGCAGCACAGATGGGGCACCGTAGATTCAGGCAGAGGTGGAATAGGAGGAATCAGGGTTCCCTGTTGGACTGGCTGTGTCAAGACCTGTTGGACATTCTGTGAAACGTTGAGTAGACAATTGAATATATGGATCTGGGATTCAAGGGAGGTTTGGGTTGGAGATAAAAATCTTACCATGGAAAATTTTTTAAGACCTATAGACTGAGTTGGAAAGGGCACCAAAGGTGTATGGCCCACCTGTAATGTATCCTGTCTTTACTTAGATGTCTTTGATGCATAAATTTGACTAAATAATTATTGAGCATTTATTCTACACAATATACTGCAGAAGCCTCCAAATTATTAGGAATCCAAGGACAGACATAAGTAGTATTGATACAACTTCCCACGGTGCTTTTCTCAGGCCTTTCTGCCTACTTGCTTCCTGTTGAATACTGTTTGGCCATATCCTACTTTACTTTCAAAGTCCAGCTTCAAACTTCAATATAGATTAGTTTATTTATTTACTTATACACTCACTCATTTAGAATTACTGGATAGTTACAAAACACCACACATCCTGTTGGACAGTGGAGATTCCAATCAAAACAAAACAAAACAAAACACAACACTGTTGGCTTTATGAGCACCTTCAGTATTCTTCAGTGTAAGAGATAAAAAAAAAAAAAAGCAAGCCACCACCATCCTAAGCACCTTCTAAGGCTACAAGTCAGACCCAGGACTAGAATTTACATACAACTAGGTAGTCAATGATGTAGTAGTGGGATTTTATGCAGGTGTTATGGGGTTAACTGGAGAAGGCACAAAACCAGATTGGGGCTAAGAAAGGATCATTTCCTAGGGATCCCTGCCGACCACCATCTCTTAGCTGGGTTAGGATGTCCCCTTGCTATGAATCCAAATGCAGCACTTAGCACAATGAGCTGCTTTGCTTCTCATATGTCAGTCCAGCCCCGAGTTTGACGCCTAGGAATTCCCTGAAAATGTCTGTTTCAGTTCTTTCAACTGCATTGTGTTTGATGTCTTTGGTTAATGTTTTAACTACTCCAGAAAAATATTTGATATGGCTTTCAGTAAAAATACACAGAACTATCACAAATAAAATTTGGAGAAGAAATTGGCCAGAGACAGAGAGAAAGATGGTACCATTGGAAGTCTATTTGCAGGCAGGAAGTTGCCCTGCACCCTGGCACCTCCACAACTCTGTTGTACCTTTGTGATGGTCTCGTACAAATCAGGTGTTTTATTTTAATGTTAGGTAACACACTAGTAAAGAAAAACAAATTTATCAACTAAAGCAGAATGTGGGCTGATACAAGTGTAAAAATACTAAGTCTTTCATAATTTGTAGGAATCCCATGGAGTGAGTTCTTAGAGTTCATCATTCACAGCCTCCAGCCCTTACTTGCCTACAGAAGTAAGCAACTCCGTCTTTTGTATTAAGAATCCAGAGAAGCCTTTGGTTGGTTGCTTTTCCCTTCCTTTGTGTCTCCTTCCCTTCAATTGCTGGCCCTGGCTTTTTTTTCCGAACCAGTATGTATTCCCAGCCCCATTATTTCTACTTTTGCAAATCTTGGGAAGGTTCCTTGATCTCAATTTTCATTACTTCTGTTAAAGTAGGGGATATGACACGTGCCTTGAACCAGTATCACCCTCCAGGGCCAATCTGCTTTCTGTCTCTATGTTGATGATTCTAGATATTTCATATAAATGGAATCAATCATATAATATGTAGTTTTGGCTTCTTCACTTAGCATAATGTTTTCAAGGTTTATTTATGCTGTAGCACGTATCTGTATTCATTATTTATGGCTGAATAATATTCCATTGTATGGATATCCACATGTGTTTATCTCTTCATCAGTTGATAGAATGTGGATTGTTGTCACCTTTTGGGTATTATGATAAGTGTTGTGAATATTTGTTACAAGTGTTTGTTTGAACAGTGATTTTCAATTCTTCCAGATATATCTGGAATAGATTTGCTAGGTCATGCAATAAAGTTTAACTTATGAGACTGCCAAACGAGTCAAGCAAGAAGTTTTCAAATCCCTTATTCTCTCCAAATTGGCTGTCTGGTTTCCTCCCCTGCTTTCAGTGGGTTTTTTTGTTTGCTCTGTTACTCTTTGGTCCAGGAAACAATGGATTTGTTCATTTGTCTTTGGCTCTTTGGGGACCCCACCATGTAGCCCTAGTACTCTAAGGAAGTCAAACAGAATGAACCCCATGTGTCCATCCTTTGTGGAAGTCCCAGTCAGATCAGAAGAATGGTCATAGCTCCTTTCATCAGAGTCTGGTCTCCCTCCCTGGAATCAGGAACAAATCGGTGGTCATGTCCACCAATCTCCAGGGAGGATGAGTGAGGCTGTGACAATGATTTCAATTGCCTTTTCTCGAGCTTAGCTTTTTCTTGGTTGCTGTGAACCTTTGTCTATATCTTAAAGTTGCTTTTGCATGTTTTGTCAGATTATATTGATCTTTCTGAGAGGAATCAATTTTCAGAGTTTTCTACTCTGCCATTTTAACTTCATTAAATTTTAAAAACTTAAATAATGTATGTCTTGTATTGCTAGATTAACAGCAAAGTACAATATCTTGTCCTAGATTGACTACTCAGGCTCTTGCAGGCCTCCATCCATGGCTGACAGCTTTGCATACCCTTATGGTTATTTTGTCTAGGTTGGTTAACAGTCTTGGATTTTAGTCACATCCCTTGGACATTATGTATGAGTCATATGTTGATATTAGTAATTTTTTCTCTGTCTTCAGTTGATGATTTAAGGTCAGAATGAGAATTATCTGAGACTACTGACATCAAGAAGGTTATCAAGTTCTGGCCTACCTTTTAAATCTCTTCGTTCTTTTTAGTCTCCACTGTGCGGAGGGAGATTGGTATTCCTAAACATAATCCTAGTCTTGTTCACCTACACAAAACTTTTCTAAAAATTTTGAAAAAGAAGAGTATATAGGATGACTTATCCTACTAGGTATTAAAATGAACCATGGATTACAAAGTTTAAAAGAGTCTACCATGGCTGAAAAAATGGTAGAAAAAAATTAACAGAGTGACATAGACAAGTACAGAAGCAGATGAGAGACCCACAGTAGTTTTGTATAAAAGTTTCCTATTCAAATCTGTTTCGGTTATGTATTATGCTTGCTTGTATTTTTTTTTTGCTTATTTGTACCTTCTGATTGCTTTACAGTATGAATTTATTGTGTGGTAAATCCAGAAATAAGTGTTTTGTTTTAAAAAAATAAAATCCTTGAGAACATTGTGCTGTCTTGTGAATTAAGTGAAGACTCTTGAAACTGCTAGTGAAGGTTTTCCATGATGTGTCCCTAAACTACGTCTTCATTTTTATTGTCCACCATTTGCCTATATAATGAAATCAGATTATGTTGCTTCCCTGATGAAAACTTTCAGTGGTTTCCCATTGCATTTAGAATTGAATTGACTCCTACTTGCCATGTAGACTGGGTGTCGGTGGTCCCCCTCCCTCTCCCCTTCATCTGAGCAATTCTCCTGTTGTTCCTGCTCCCACTACAGTGTTGGCCTCCTGGACCTGGCTTTCTACCAACACAGAGTTGTGCAAAGGCTGTCTTCTCCGCCCCAGATCTGCCTGGTGCATTTTTAATGTGACTTTCTTGGAGCTGTCCCCTGATGTGCATCTTAAAAATCTCTCTTTACTCCACTCTAATTTCTCTTTTATCATAATCTGTTGTCTTCATTTAGAGCAATTATTTCAAGCTATTATCTAATTGTTAGTGTGTTGACTCCTGGAGCTGTTTCTTTTACCACTCTATGGCTGGTGTTTAGCTTATATATTTTCTGACTGAGTGAATAAATGAACACACTCTACTTTAGTCAGACACACACAGCACCTTGAACAGGTATCATAATTATAGTCCTGTACGTTATTGCTTCCCCCATCTCTGCCTGTCAAATCCTACCTATACCTCAAAGTTCATTCAAATTCTATTTCATCTGTTAAAGCCTTTTCTCATCTTTAAATGTTTGGAGGAAGGATGAGCTATTTGTAGGATGTATAATCCAGAGAAAGGCAGGAAGTCCCTAGAGTTTGGAGGGAAGGTTTGTGGAAATGGAGACATGAGGGTCACTACATGGTGGAGTTTGTTGCAGCCTGAGGGATCCATGGAATGAGTAAATGTTGGGGAAGAGAACAAGAAGACAAGAAAGAGCCAGTAATTAGGGTTAAAAAAGGTCTTAAGATAGATGAAAGAGAAAGTGATAGGGAGCAAGATAAAACAGGAGTTAGAGAAGGAGGAAGGAAGAGCACAGCCAGAGAAATAGAGCAGCTCAGAGAAGAGGCTCAATAAAGTGCTGAACAGAGTGTGAAGCCCTCTCCGCATATAGTCCCCAAGCCACCATGTTCCTTTGTTGGTCTCCCAGAACTGTCTTTAAGGCCAGTCTAATTGCATAGCACCAACTTTCAGTGCATTTTGCTTGATGCTTGCAATTGCTTCCTGGTCAATGCCCTTGTAATTAGCTTCTTCCTCTTCAACCCTAGGATAATTGTGCTCAATGATACATTTTAGTCTTTATAAAACATTATTATAGAAGGTTGCTCATAACACCCCTATGAATTCACATTCAATGGCCAGGAAAATGGTGGCCGATAGAGTTTAAAATGACTCATCCAGTAAGAGGGGCCTGAGACAATCTCAGGATTTCTTCCTCTCATAAAGGGGCATTGTTTGTTTATTTTATTGCATCTACACAGTTCATTTGCATCTTTTTAAAATTCCACATCACAAGGGTAAGAGCCTGCCACGTTCTCTATCCAAAACCTGCAGTGATTTGTGCTGCAAAGTCCGAGCTCCTTAGGGAGCTGGTAGATCCTCCTAACTCATTGTAACTTGAATTACATTTCTTTTCATCCCCAAACACACTCTACTCTCCATCCATACTTTGCCTGAATTATTTTGGTACATTCCCGACTCTAGAGATTTACTAAGCTTGTTACTTCTGCTCTAGGTGCCTTACTCAGAGATAAGAGCTATTTGGCACATATTTGATTTTCAGTTAAGTGTTTTCCCCTCCCTCAAAGATCAGCTGGAACATTTTTCTTTCTTATAGTGCCCACCCACTACCCTCCAGTGAAACCTTATGTTGTCAGGGGTTATTTATCTGTTTTAATTACTCAATTGTAAATTTCCAGAGGCCAGGACTTTGTTTTATTTCTTTACCCTCTACAGAGTCCAGTGTAGTATCCTGTGAAATAATATTTGAATATTTTCAGTGGTGTCATATAAAGTCAGAGTCACCACTTCTATATATAAAGAGGTACTTTTTCTATTATGTACTATCAAATTGTTTATACATTCTAAAGCTTATGCTTTGATATATATGCATTTTATATAACTTTAATATTCTTACTATAAAGAATATTCTGTAATAGTCAATATATAAAAACACAAAATCCCTTATCATAGTATAAAAGTGATGAAGTAATTTTAACACTTAATTTACATTTTAAATTGTGTGGCAGTGGCTGTGTAATTTCATTTTATTTTGTTAAGTTTAAGTTACATTGAAAGTCATGAGATTAACCATATTTAAATTGAGAGCTTCTCCTTCCAGGGAGATTTGGTAGACATAGTTTTCCTTATTTCTTCCTCTAAACACGACTAAACAACTAACACAGTGTATATGAACCAATCATAAGAAAATTCTGAATAATGGCAAAAGGAAGGCAGACCTTAGGACAAGAGAAACAACATAGCTGTGAGTCTCTGGGGTTTTCTTTGTGCCACATATATTTTAGACTCAGAGCTGCATAAGCCAAAAAACTGGAGACATCAATGAACTCAGACCAAAAAGCCCTAAGTAGAAGGACTCCCTCCAACCAAAAGACCAGGAAAAAAGCAACCAGACAGAAAGCTTTAAGGTAAGACTGCTTTATCCTAACCAAACACTACAAAATAAAGTATGGTTTTCCCCATGTTGGCTAGCAGAGGCCAAATGGAGGACCTGAGCTGCCACCCTTGCTAGCTGTAGTGAGGCCTTTCCACATTGCTGCCTGAGGATGTCAGAGAAAGCCAAGAGGGGACCCTGAGTGTCCATCCCTGCCAGCTGGCAATGAGCCCTGAAAACCCCTGAGTCAAAGGAGCCTGAGCAAGGGGCCTGGATTTCCACTCCTACCTAGTAGTAATGCGGTTCCCTTCCTCCGACAAGTGCGGAGATATCAGAAGCCTAATGGGGAGTTTGGACTTTTACTGTGGTCCAGAGACAATGAAGCCACCTCAGCTTACCTCAGTGCCAGTGGAGGCCATGTAAGGAGGCAGAACCCCCAAATCTGCATAGCAGTAGCAAGAAATGGTCCTTGGCCCACCCTCAAGTGTCAGAAGAGGTGAAATGAGCATGTGCTTCTCCTTGCATCTAGTAGTAATAAAATTTCAGGTTGCAATTGAGAAAAAATGAGTTAAATAAGATAGTTTCATGAATCATCTCTTGAACATAAAAATAAATTATATTCCATGAACCAGGACCTCAAACAGAAAGACAGCTTATAAATGCCAACACACAATCTGAAAATTTCAGAATTACAGTGGTACCTCAGTTTATGAACTTAATTCAATCCATGATTCTAGTCACAAACCAAATTGGACTAAAACCAAATCAAATTTCCCCATAAGGTCAGTGTTGAACCTAACCATTGAATTTGATTCAATTCTCATCCAATTTGGTTTGCAACCAGACTCATGGAAAAAATTAAGTTTGTGAACTGAGGTACTGCTGTATCTGAAAATAGCTTAAAGCAGTCATAATAAAAATGCTTCAACAAACAATTTTAATGTACTTAAAACAAATGAACAAAGTAGTCTCTGTAAAAAATATGAAAAACTAAATAAACATTTTAGAACTGAAAAATACTATAATCAAATTAGAAAGTTCAGT
Organism: Heterocephalus glaber; assembly: GCF_000247695.1. Next base: position 6,912,171 of record NW_004624735.1, on the reverse strand, counting down.
GAGTGAACTTAATAACATAAGGGATGGAGAAAATGATTCAATTGGAGGACAGAATAAGAAAAAAAATCAGCCAATCTGAATAGCAGAGAGAAAATACAGCGAAAAAAAAGTTGAAAAGAGCCTTGGGAATGTGTGGGGCTATAACAGAAAATCTAACCATCCTCATCAGAGTGCCAAAATGAGGAGGAAGAGGGTGGGGCTGGAACTGTACTCCAAGAAACAGTCCCTGAAATCTCTCAGATTTGGCAGGAGAAGCCTACAGATTCAAGAAGGTAAGAGAATCTCAAATAGCAAAAGCATGAGACACATTAAACACATAAACTTCTGAAAATTAAAGACAAAAATATTAAAAGCAGCCAGAAAAAGATAACACCTTACCTAGAGAGAAAAAACAATAAGAATGACAGAGTTCCCATCAGTATTTTTCACGTGTTTAAAGAAAAGAACTGCCACCCAAGGGGAGCATTTTCTTCAGGAAGGAGGGGAATCAGGACATTCTCCAGTGGAAGACCAGAAGGAAAACCAAGAGAACTTGTCACCAGCAGATCCATCTTGGGGGACAGCTAAATTAAATTTGAAAATAGAGTGGACATGCTAAGAAAAGGAATCTTGACGTATCAAGGGAAAGAATACAGTAAAGAAAAATTTTCATAAACGGAACAGGTTTTTTCTTATTTTTAAAAAATAATTTTATTTTTTTCCCATTAAGTTTATTGGTCCCTTTTAGGTATAAAATACAGTTACATTCATCATTGGGATCTTGTACCTTTACATGAGTATCTTGGTTTTTATTTTTTGCCCCATCCCCTGCCCTCCCTTCACCCCCTCCACTCTTCCATATTTGCAAAGATTTTGTTTCCATTTTTATTCTTTTCTTATATTTTTTCTTTTCTATTCTTTCCTTTCCCCTACCCCTTCCACTACTCCTTTAGAATGCTTCTTCATATTACACAATATCAATTATTCATTTTAAATTACAATATCAAAATTTAGAGGACATTACCACAGATTTTACAGAATTTAAAAGGATGTAGAAAGCATATTACAAAAATATTTTTTGGAATAAATTTGACAACTTCTTAGAAGTACCTTGGAAGACAAATTAATGAAATTGATTCTGGAAGAAATGTGAAATTTGAATAGCACCTATTAAAGAAAGTGTATTCCTAGCTTGAAAACCTACCTATATGACAAAAACAGGCTCATATACATTTTAACTGATAAATTATATCAAACATTTAAAGCAGAAGAAAGAAGGAACACTTCTCCCCTCATTTTAGGAAATCCACATTGTGCTAATACTAAAACTGAATAAAGATAATAGAAGAAAAAAGTATTGACATAGATAAAAATTTGTTTAACAAAACTAACTATTAAAAGTCTGATCTGGCAGTATGTAGAAAGTGGTTTTATTATAGGGATGGCAGTGTTGGTTGAGCATTGGAAGATCCACCCCCGTAAGTTATCATTTTAACAGAGGAAAGGAAAAAGCCATATGATCTTGTCAGTAGTTGCAGAAAAAATATTGGACTAACTTCTACAGCTGTTCATGGTAAAAGCTATCAGGAGACTAGCAGTAGAACAGAACCTTCTCAACAGATAAGCCATATACTCAATGCTTCCAGCAAAAATCCCTTATATGAATGGAAAAGATACAATGCTTTCTCCCTAAGGTGGTGAACAAGGGCAGATATGCCTACTCTTCATCTGTCCATAAACTTTGAAACATAGGCCCAAACCAAAATAGTCTGGCAATAAAAAGACACAATTAGCATAGGATTGGCAAGGTAGAAGTAAAATCTTTATA
>NW_004624735.1:6882262-6908767 GCF_000247695.1 Heterocephalus glaber | reverse complement strand
GTTTCCTATGTTGGGATTCCATCATGTTCCTCAGATCCTCTATTTTTTTAATCTGTGTCCTCTCTAGATTTATTAATCATGTCTTGCACTATGGGCACAATCTTTGCTGTTATCTGAGAAATTATTTTTGATTTTATTTTTCCAGATCCTGTTTTGTTGCCAGTTCAGGGAGTCCAGGTGGTTGCTTATCAGAGTGTTCCATCTTGTTTCCCTTTGGGATTGCTTTAGGTGATCTGGAAGTCTGGTTTTGAGACTTGTTTATGTGTCTTCTCATTTTGACGGCGGGGCTGGGGAAGGGTGGTGTTGGTGGCACCCATGCGGCTTACCTCCTGTGTGCTGGGGGAAGGGGTGGTACGGTGGCCTGGAAGCCTCCTCCTGGGTGCTGGAAGCCTCAAATTCTTGACAAGATACTCATCAGCCTTCGATGCCCATTTCTTCTTCTTCTTTGCCATTTTCAGGACCAACTCTCCATCTGTGCTTCTTGGTCCTGGTGTCTCCTGCTTTGGGCACCATTGCTCTAAAAATAATTTTAAAAGAAAAGCTGTAGAGGAAATATTAATGACAGTTTCAGAGAAACATCTACTAGTTAAATGATAGAAATTAATATACTGTGATTTGAAAAAAAAAGTGAAAATAGAAGGAAAAAATGGAAACAAAGATTCTGTACATAAGGAGGGGAAGGGGCTTGAGGGGGGAATGGGGTAAAATAAAATAATTTTTTTACAAAATTAATGTACTGTGATTTGTAAGATATTGTAGTACCTAGAGAAATTATTCTGAAAGTTATACAAAAAAATTATAGATAAATAAAATCAAAGTCTTAAAAATGTTTTTAAAAAAGTCAGGAAAGAAAACAATTGAAAAGATAAAGAAGCCAAAAATTAAAAGTGAAGTGGCAAACCAAGCTGTAATATATGAGTGATCTTATTGAATATGATTGGTCTAAATATGCCAGTAAAAGACAGAAATGGGCAGAGTGAATTAAAATATATGGGCACCTACATGATATCCACAAATACTTCAGTTATAACTGTTCAAGCAGGTTGAAATTAAAAGATGGAAAAAGAATATGTAATTCAGGGGAAGTGGGAAGGGTAGGGGAAAGGAAAGAAGGGAAAGGAAAAGATATGAGAAAAGGAAAAAATGGAAACAAAGTCTTTATAAATTGGGAGGGGTGGAGGGGTTAAAGGAAGGGCAGGGGAAGGGGGAAAAAATAAGAACCAAGATATATGATGGAAAGGTACAAGTTGATGAATGTAACTGTTGTATACCTAAAATGTACCAATAAACTTAATAAAAAAAGAATATGTAATTCAGATATTAACTAAAGGAAAACAAAAGTGGTTATTTTAATATCAAATAAAGTATGCTTCTGAGCAAATAGAGAATATAAAGATAAAAGTGTCTGTCTACCAATAAGAGAAATATATCAAATATAAAGTTGCAGAACATGCGAAGTGAACAAATCTAAAGGGAAAAATAGATAAATCTACAATTACATTTGGAATTCCACAACTATCTCTCAACATTTGTTGGAACAAATAGAAAATCAACAAAGAAAGAAAATTCACCAATACCATCAACAAACAGAGCACTCCAAGAAGGGTAAAACACATACTTTTTTATTTTTTTTAATGTGCCTGCAGAACTAATATAAATCCTGTCCTAGAATGCAAAGGAAACCTCAATCAGATCAAGAATTGCAATTATACCCAGTGTTTCCCCTGACCAGGTTGGGACAAAAGTAGAAATCAATAGCAGAAATGGAACAGGTAAATTACCAAACACTTGAAAATTAAATATTTTCTCAATAATACATGAATAAAGGAGGAAGTCTGATGGAAATTAAAAAATTGACCTCAACAAAAGTGTAAAAACAGTATGTCAAAATTTTTAGAGCACAGCTAAAGTAGTTCTGGAAGGAAAATTAATAGTATTAAATGCATATGTTAGAAAAGAAGCAAATGTTTATCCTAAGCTCTCATTCCAAGAATCAAGAAAACAGAAGAACAAAGAAATCCAAACCAGTAAATGAAAGGAAATGCTTAAGATAAAAGCAGAAATCAGTGAAATTGAAAACAGTAAAATGATGAAGAAAAATCAATTAAAGAAGAGGTTTCCTTGGAAAAGATCAAAGCAATGGATAAATCAAGCATGACTGATCCACGACAAGGAAAGAAGTCACAAATATCTAAGTCAGAAATGAAAAAGAAATCATTTCTCTCTGAAGATATCAAGAAGATATCAAAGAAACACTACAATTTTACACATATAGATTTTGCAACTTAAATGGATTAATTCCTTAAAAAATAAATAACTACCCCAAGTCATCCAGTATCAAATAATTTGAATAACTTTATAACTATTAAAGATTGAATCCATAATTAAACTCCAAAAAACAAAAACAAGCCCCCAAGGATTAGTGACTTCACTGGTAAATTTTAGCAAATATTTAAAGAAGAATTAACATAAATTATCTAGAATGTCTTTCAAATAATAGAAGATGAAGAAAAAATTCTCAGTTCATTTTATAAAATTATACCTTTATAGTAAAATTAAAAAATGGAATAAAAACTCCCCAAAAACCTATAGACCATTATCCTTTGCAAACACAGATGTAAAATTCTTTAAGAAAATATTAGCAGGTACAATTTTCCAGTATATTAGAAGAATCACACATTGTCACCAAGTAAGTTTCATTTCAGAAATACAAGGATAGTTCAATATTTGAAAATCCATCAGTGTAATGTACCTTATTATAGAAAAAGCATACCATCATGTTACATGATTATAAAAACCATTTTATAGACTTCACCAACCATTCTGAATAAAACCTGAGAGAAAATAGGAATGAAGAGGAATTCCAACTTGTTGAAGAAGGAATATGTGCAAAAGATCTATGGCTAACGTTAATTATATTGATGATGAAAGACTGAATGTTTTATATCTACGACAAAGAACAAGACAATAATGTTAGCTCATATTTCTCCTATTCAACGTAAGGCTGGAAGTTCTATCCTATGCTATAGTAAAAAAAAGAAATAATAATAAGTGCTGGGGATTTAGATCGATGGTTCCACTGCCTGCCTCACAAGTGCAAAGTCCCAAGTTCAATCCTCGGTACCAAACAAACAAACAAACAAAAAGTCATACAGATTGAAATGGGAGAAATAAAGTGGTCTCTATATGTAGGTGACATGGTTGTCTATGTGGAAATGCTAAGAAATTGAGAGCAAAGTGAGAAACTATAAGTTGGTTTATTAAGGTCATAGAATACAAAAGACACATAAAAATCAATTGCATTTTAATATAGTAGCAATGTATATGTCGACACAAGAATAAAAATTACCATTTATATTTACTTGAAAATGAAATTTATAAGTGTAAGTCTAAGAAACATGCATGGGACTTGTACGAGGGCAACAACAAATACTGATGTGAGAACCCCAAGATCTTAATGAATGAAAGTCATTCCAAGTTCACAGATGGGAAGATGAATATAAGAATGTCTCTTCTCCTGGTATTATATGCAGGTTTAATGCAATTCCTTTCAAAATCTCAGGAAGATATCTCTAAATATTTACAGGATCACCATAAATTTATATGGTGAGATAAAGACACTAGAACAACTAAAACCATTTTGAAAAAGAATAAAGTGGGAGAAATCATACTACCCGATTTTGAAATGTGCTCTGTAGCTATAATCATCAGGATTGTGTGGCTTTCTGGAAAGGGAGGACATTGATCAGTGCAAGAACAAAGAACCCAAACTGGACCTTCACAAGCATACCCAAATGATCTTTATAACTCAGTAACAAATGAAATTCATTAGGGGAAAGAATGCCTTTTTCACAAATGTTGCTGGAGCAATCATACAGTTGCTGGAGCAACTATATGGAAAATAATGTACTCCGATCTAAATCTCACACCTGCACAAAAATTAAATGTACCAGAGACTTAGAGATAAACTGTAGACTATAAAAGTTTTAAAAAGAATAGGGAAAAAATCTCTGTGGTCTTGAGCTTGGCAGAATTATTAGATTTCACACACACATACAGGCACAAATGGACAGCAGGATCCATAAAAGGAAAAATGGACAAATTGGACTTTAAATACACTGGATTTATGAAAGACCCTATTAAGAAGATGAAAAGACAAGTTATAGATACAAGAAGGTATTTGGAAACCATGTTTGCAAGGGATTAATTTCAGAATCCATAATGACCCCTCAAAACTAAACAATGAAAAAAGTAAACAATACATTTAAAACATGGACAAAGACAGGAAAAAATATTTCACTGAAGAAGATAGAGTCATCCCTTTGATGTCTTATAGAGATTGTTTTCAGAATTCCTCCTGGATACCAAAATCAATAGATACTCAACTTCCTATATAAAATGATGTAGTATTTATATATAATATATGCACATCCTCTCACATACTTTAAATCATTTCTAGATTGCTATGTAAATGCTATGTAAATAGTTTATTTTAAACTGTTTCAGGAATTAATGACAAGAAAAAAGTCCCCAAGTGTTTAGCATAGATGGATTTCTTTTTAATATTGTCAGTCCATGGTTGGTCGAATCTATGGGTACAGAATTATTGGATACAGGGCTCACTGTTCTCATGTCAAATGAGTGTACAAATAGATGTCCAATATTATTAGCCATTAGGAAAATGAGAATTAAAAGCCACAACTGGATGCAATCACGCTCCTATCAGATTGTAAAAATAAAAAGTTAATGGCAACACTGAATCCTGGCAAATATTCAGAGAATTTGGATCACTCATACATTAAAGGACAGAATGTAAAGTTGTACTATTTGGTGAATTCTTAAGAAGCTAAACATGCAACTGGTACACAGCTCATCATTTTACTCTATATTCTAGGTAAATGAAGACTTATACACACACAAAAACCTGTGCAATCATGTTCATGGTGACCGTATTTGTAATAGCCTCAACTTGAAACCATCCAGATGTGCTTCAAGGACTGAATGGCTGGATGAACAGGCACACTCATCCCATGGAGGGCTACTTGTTAATAAAAAGGAATTTCTTATTGATACATGAAATGATTTGGAAAAATCTCCAGATAATTATGATGGTGAAAAAAGCCAATTCTAAAGGTTGTATACCGTTTAACATCATGAAGTGACAGAATTATAGAAGTAGAGAACGGACTAGTGGTTGACAAGGGCTATAAAAGATAAGTGGGTATATGGCTATAAATTGTCCTTGTGACAGTGAAAATATTCTGCACCCTGACTGTTTCCTTGTGTTTCCATGTCAGTATTCTGGCTGTGATATTGTACTGTAGTATCACAAGTGGTAGCATTGGGAGACTCTGAATCTGAGATCCCTTTGCATAATTTCTTAAAATTGCATGTAATTACACAAATATTGCAAAATAAAAAAATTTCATCAGCATGAATAATATATAGATCTTTATAAACATATCAGGGAACTTGGCTGAAAGGTGGATAAAAATGATTGGGTTAATTTCTCCTCTGAAGTTGAAAGTAGACTGTATTGAAAAATATTAATAAAAAAAGTCAAATGTTAGATTCACAAAGGTGTTCTTGGCTAGTTTCAATCCAAATCCCATTTTTCCCCCTGACAATCACAGGTGCTCACTTCCCGTTCTTCACATACAGATTCCACCATAGTCTTCTCTCTTAAAAGAGGGGGACATGTCAAGATTTAAAGCTCAGTTTATTTTCCCTTCACTGTTGACCAGCTTTTGGTAAGTCAAGAAAAGTATAGGAAGGAATAGACTTTTGTAGAGTTTTCAGGTTAATGGAGCAGATATTAGTAAAAGTAAGTATAAAGATGTTGGGATGACCACTTAGAGAACAAATAATAAAAGTGACAGACATAGTGGGATGTAAGACTATGATCTGAGCAGGTGTGTACTCCCAGTGCAGAGAACACTGTGCATGTAATAGGCATTCATCACTGGCAGAATGAGAGGAATTTTTGTGTAGCACTATCTGCAACATTAGCAATCACTTAATGAGAAGTCCTGTTGTGTCCCAAGCAGTGTGGTGGGTCTGAACCTCACATAACAACAGCAGTTGACAGTGAGGACAGCTAACATTTATTCAACACTTAAGATATTCCAAACACTGTCCCAGCTTCACACTAACTCCTTAATCTTCACATTGACCCATGAGGTAAATATTGTTATAACTTTACAGAGACATAGACAGATTAAATTATCTGCTTAACTAACTAAGGTAGTAAATGGTAGAGACGGGTGGAACATAGTGTTTTGTGGAGGCTTTAGGAAAGTTTTCCTTTCAGTAGTGTGTAGAATCTGTGACATTATATGCGCTAAGATTTTTTTTCTTTTATGTATCCATAACTGACTAATTGTTAAAAAGAATGTGGTATGTGTACATGATAGAATACTATTCAGCCATAAAAAGATGAGATCCTGTCATTCAGGACAGCATGGATAAAACTGAGGGATATTATGTTAAGTAAAATAAGCCAGGCACCGAAACACAAGTACTGCATGATCTCACTCATATATAGAATGTAAAAATGTTAATTTCACGGAAGTTATGAGTAGAGGGATGGTTACCAGAGGCCTGGGAGAGAAGGAGGGAGGGAGAGAAGGTTGGGGAAACATTAATCTGTGGACACTAAGTTATAGTTAAATAGTAGAAAGAAGTTCTAGGGTGCTATTTCACAGTAGGATGACCATAGATGATAATAATGTACTGTATATTTCAGAAAGTTAAAGAGATTTGAATGCTTTCCCCATAAAGAGGTGATAACTGGATATTTAGCCTGATATCTGGAATGATATGTGCATGTATTAAATATCACATGGTACAGCATAAATATGTACAGTTTTTATGTTTTTAGGTATTTGTTAAAAACTGAATTTAAAATAATAGAAGATTTGTCCTATTCTGATGTTGGTGTCGTAGACTCGTTGGATGGCTTTCTGCTGATGCACTATTAGAATCAGCTCTCTTCCTGTGTTCAGAGGATGATGGTCATTTCTCAGCAGCTGTCCTCAAACTCACCTATTCAAATAGATAGTGATACACAGAGGTCTTTGTCTGCAGAAAAGGATATAAAAGTCAAAATACTTTTTCCTGCCAGTGATTGGGATGATCAGGAGGGAGTTTATTGTACTTTCGGACACAATTCAAATCTGTGAGTTATTTCCTCTCTCCCTCTCACTTACTGTCCTACAGTTGCTGAACGCACACTTTTTCTTCTGACTTTTAGGAAGTGTTTCCTGTGTAACCACAGTTCACTTCTGTAGCATCTCCCATAAGATCCCTAGCTACTTCCTTCCAAGTCCTCACCCAGAGTGTGAGTCCCAGGTCTCCTAGGGTGGGATTCTTTTCACATAAATGATTTTAATCACAATGTTTTCAGAGCTGTTCTGTGCAAATGGGGCAGCTTCATTTCAGGAATTGGGGAGGGAAGAAAACAAAAGAAGTTTCCAGAACCTGTATGTCCTACCTGGAAACTCAATGAGATCTCTTTTTTTTGGCGGGGGGAGGTGGGTGCGTGTACCAGGGATCAAACTCAGGACTAAATCCCCACCCCTCAATGGGATCATTTTAGTTGAGAGCTAGTGTGTCAAAAGCACAAGTCTGCATTTAATGTGCATGTATAAAATACAATCTTTACTTTCCCATCATTGGCTTTGTGGCAACAGGATCAAGAGATGAATCCTGGTGGCATTCAATGCACTACAAGGGAAATGGATGTTGCATGTGCATTGCATTCTTTGCTGCTTATATGGCTTAGTTTTTTGATTAGCATTTTTATGCTATGTATACAATATATTCTGCATATGTGTTTTTTGATCTGCTTGGATAGGGTAATAGCAATGAAACTGGTGATCTCATAGCTTCCAGAAGCTACTGGAGTGTGGATAATAGCACCAGCGCTAGCTGTGGATTCTCCCTGTAGTCAAAGGCCTGCAGACTTTCCCTTACTTCATCTTGCTGGTCTTGGGGGAGTTTGAGGCTTCTGAGCAAAAATTGCAGCCATGAGACTTCTGAAGAGCACTCATTTGCATTTCTTCCTCCCCCAGTTCTGTTTGAAGATTTGTATCCTGATTTTTGCTCAGGAATGAATCAAAGGTCTCTCAGTGTTTGTCAGGAAAGATTAGTTATTCTCCATCACAAGTCATGGCATCAGTAAAATAAATATCCTTTCATTTTAAAGTCATAAGAGAGTGGGTCCCACTTGTGGGTAGGAAGGTGCATGGCTCCAGGAGTGTAAGGCCCCCACTGGAAAGCTAGGGGTGGGAAAGTAGACCAGGCAGCTTGCTTCTTATGCTGCTCCTCAGATTGCTTTCTGGAGGGAAATTCATTCTAGACTACTATGGATTGGTCAGCAGGGCCAGTTTGGGCACAGCTTTAATGGTGAGAACACATAATTTTGAAAAAAGTTCTTGGCCAGAATTAGTTTCTCAAATCCCTCTTTAAATTATTGAAAATAGTTTTGCTTTAACAAGGATTCTTTCCCTCACAGTTCTGCTTCTCATTTGGCCCATTCTCCCACGAGGTCATAATGTGTGTTTATGACATGGCAGAGAGTTACCAAGATGGAAATGATTATGGTATCATGGATGCTCAGCAGTAGGAATGGACAAGTGTGTAGGGTAGAAACTGACTAGCTTTACCTTCATCACAGCTCTTTCCCCACCTCCCCATCCATCTTTGGTCTAGCTCAGTTCAGTTGTTCATTCTGTCTTTCCTCAACTATACTCCTACAGTTTGTGGCCTTTGAGGCTTGGACAATGATATCTGGACCAGCTGTTAGTTGTTGTCTCAAGGATTCTGGGATTTCTTTGGGAATATTGTTGCAAGGATTTCTGGGATGCCTTTCAAGTAGGGACTGTAGTAGATAGCCTTGTGGATGGCAGCTGCGAGAAGTCTGGCAGAGATAGTTGTGTATCTGCTGAGAACAGGAACAGTGCCTAACCATAGACATGGATCACTTGGCGCGAAAACGGAATTTGGAAGGAAAGGGGGGAGTTTCTATATTTAAGATTCACTGTGGTGGGAAACTCAGGAACAAAACCATGGCCACCAAAATGTCAGGTCATTAAGCTTTTCTGGCAATATCTTAACTCAACAAATTTAATCTTTTGAATGATATTCCCCAAAAGAAAATTAGATGAGATTTTCACAATGTAATAAACAAAATCAGATTTTTGAATGTCTGTACTATTCTTGAACTTGATGTAGTCTATCCTATATCATTGCCGTGGGTTACTGGAAATCAAACCAGACTGCTGTTCTTCTGGCCCCGAGGACTTAGGGTGATGGCGTTGCTCAATTTCTTAGCCCTTCTTTGTGGGGAACCTCAAGTGGCTGGATCTCTCCATAGGTGACCCTGAGAGAAGGTTGTTTTTTCAACCGTTTGATGAAGGCATATGGGAAAGGTTACACTGATTTTTGCCCTCACATAAGAATCGCATTGGAGAAAATAACTGCCCTGGCATGAGAAAATAATTTTGAGGCACGAGAAAACTGAAACACTGTTCAAGGACTTGGCAGATCTGTTTTCTGCATTTTTCTGTTCTGTATTTTAGTTTAAGTACAAGTTAGGAGTTAGGAATCCATCCTGTTGCCTGTGGGCTTGCTTTAATCAAGCTAACACAAACTGTCTCTGTCTTGATGGAGCCTGTGTTACATATAATTGGGGGGTAACCAACATCAAGAACTCTTAGGGTGAAGAAGAAAGATTTTGAGCAGAGGACTTCCGCAGTGTGCTGAACTATCAGTATTTACTCTGTGGTTGAGATCCCTCATCTTCCCTCCAGAGAAGACCCATGGCAAGTACCGGCGCTGTGTTAAATGTGATGGTAGGCATGCGCGAGTACCCCTGCAGCAGGTGTGGTTAGCAGGACCCAGGGTCACTGTTTGGGAAATGTTTGCTGAGAGGAGTTCCTAGTGGTGCACTGGTTGGTTCTGGAGCTGCTGGAGGACCTTCGCGGAGAGAGCCCAGTGGCTGCTGAAATGCATATGCTTAGTTGTCTTTCTTTCTGAGTATTTGTCTGCAAAGCTCTAAGTTTTTGAAGACTAACAAATGCATTTGATTTCCACTTTGCAAAAATACTCCTTGAGTCAAAAAGTCATTTTTATCTCCCCCCTAAGTGTTATGTGGAAAAGATTATCAATTTCCCTTCTGGGAGTTTGCAAATGAGGATTAGTAGAGTTCACCTGGGGCATCTCTATAAGCGGATGAATCTTCTCCTGTAAGATGGCAGGCTTTGAATAACTCCGGATAAATTGGCCTTTTATCCCCCACTGGCTATTGTATCTGATGGTTATAAAGTATTCAAGGATGGCAACTTCAATTAGGAAATCAACACTGTAACTGCCAGCCTTCCCCTGCACATAGGCATGCTAACAGGCAAGATGGCTGGTAATTGTGGAAAAGAGTCTCAAATGGCAAAAATGTAGTTTTGAGGCCGTTCCAGATAATAGCTGCTGGAGAGTTTGAGCTTTTGCTAGAAGCTTATTTCATGGGCAGATGCTACTGTGGAGCCAGAAGTAATTTAGGTCTGAAAATTGGCCCTATTCTGAAAGTGGTTTCTACAGATATTTCACATTTAAGAATGCACTCTGATGGACTGGACAAAGGCTATCAGAGTTTAAGATGTTATACCTGTTTACTATTGTTTAAGGAATAATTCAGCTAATTAGAACTATGAGATAAGTTGAACTTAGGAGGTAAGTATATCAAATTGCATGAGTCTTTTGCCCCAAGATGTCTTTTTTTCTACTCTGTTTGTCTTCTAGGACTGCACAGGAAACTAGTAGGTAAAAAGGCTGCCTCTATAGGATGCCTGGCTATAGCAGCTATCCAAATGACCCGTCCAGTGTGGGAGACCAGAAAGTTTGGCTTAGGTATTTGTGTTTCTCTTAGCAGTAGACTGGTTCACAGTAGTTCTGGTTAATAGTTCATTCTTGATAAATCACTTAAAGATGCCACTCTGAGTTCCCAGGTGGAGGAGAGAGCCATGATAAAGGCCCAGAGGCAAGAAGGAGCAAGGATTCAGTTGGAATTTGTTTTGATAGAAAGCATTGACTCTGAGAAGAATCAAGAGTCTCCCGTTCTTGCTGGGCATGCTTTGCAGGTGTTCCTGGGGCTCTTTTTCTGCAGTTGCCCTTTTACAGGCTTTGAAAACACAACCGTATCCTCCTTCTCTTCCAGCCAGGAGCCCAGCCCATCATTCTCTGAACTTTGAGATCTGCTCTGGATTGGGCGCACTGCCCTCATGACCCAGCCCTCCTGTTTACTGGACTCTTCCCCTTTGGAACCTCTTACAGTCTCACTACTGCACTATTGGCGACTTCCAACCACTCCACCCCAGCTGCTAGCTGCCTAATTAAGCATAGCAATAATGACAGTAATAGCATGTACTTAGTGCTTGCTTCCTGTATGGCAGGCACCCATCTGAGTATTTTACAAATGTTAAGCAACTTATTCCTTTCAACAATACACCCTGTGCTCAGCACTTCCATTGTCCCCATTTCACAGATGAGTACACTGATAGGCAAAGTCACACAGCTAACACTTGGAAAATTGGGTATCACACTCGAGTGCTTTGGCTCAGATTCCACGCTATTACTATACTATATTAAACCAAGTTAGTCTTGGCCATGCAGTAGCCATGCTCTCTTTAGGAGCCCCACTGACAAGGTTATATGTTTTCATTTTCTCTCCAGATAGGCAGCCTATTAGCCACAGAGGACTTGCACAGCAAATTGGAATGATGATAGTCAAGCTGTTTATCATTCTACGCCAGGCAATGATCCTCTTCATATGTTAATATCCTTATTGGGCAGATCAGATTGTTACTCAGGTGAGTTAAGACATTCATTGACACCAACATTAAGCTCAGCAATTTGTGTTTTCATTGCCAAGCAAACAGAAAAGATGAATAGGTTTTGTGGAATTCAGCCCCAAAGAAGCTGGGCTTCCTAGAGGTAATCATTAAGGCTGACCCTCTCAGTGGGAAGATTTCCCTGGTGAGTTATAGGGTCACTTTGGGTCTGATGAGGAGTATATTTGCCATCCCTGCCTAAGGGTAGTTTATGAGATGTTTCATTTTACGCACTCTGGGAGAATCATCAAATATTCCTGCAAGTAGTCCTCGGGCTCTTCTTTTTCTCTGTCGGGGAAAAGTTGTTACTTGACCACAATATGCTGACTGGGCAGTCTTTGTGTAATAGTCTCCTCCAAGTTGATGGAGACCATTAGCCTCAGGCTAGCAAATAGGTGAGCCCTTGTGGGAGGACTGTGAAGCATCTCAAAGACTATCGACCTAGCCAGGCATTAGCAGGGTGCAAGTCTGTGCTGGGATGGGGTTTCATTCACTGTGTGAGCTGGTGAAGCTGCATATGGTGCCATGCACCTGCTTTCTACTTAACATGGTACTTCAGTGTTCTAGAAACAGAAGACATAGGCCAGAAACACAGTGGAAGTTTTTGCTGCCTATACTGTGATTTAAAAAATCTTAATGCCCATTGATTTTTATACTGTGTGAGGTCTACTTTCCCAGTTGGAGAATAATGGGCCCTCATAACCCATAAAGGGCTTTAGGAAAATCATTTCTTACTGAGTTAGCAGATGAGATGACCTAGAAGGCATAATGGGGCAGATACAGAGACTAGCACATTGGCGTTGCACAATGTGGACGTGGTTAGAGCATCTTGTCTCTTTCCAACATTACTCCTCCATAAAGATTCTATGGGTTATTTCAAAAGCAATAGCTTTGCCACCTTCTATGACAGCATTGTAACCCCAGAATGCTGATCAATGGGACTCCATGGCACACTCTGCAGCTATCCTGCATCCAAAAACGATTATGGAAATGATGCTGGTAAGTCTCAATGACTTCCACATTGCCTGGCTCTGCTCCAAGACTACTTTTCTTCCCATTCCTAGTTTGTCATGCTATTCTTTTCATATCCCATCCTGAGGCTCTGACAATACTCAGTAAAGTGCACAGATAGGAAATGTGGAATTGGCATTTTCCTCCATAATTATCTCTTAATCAGACATCATTTGAGCAAGACTGGGTTTTGGAGAGGAGATTTCTTTTTTGCCCATTGTTCTGCAGAACCTGTACAATACCAGGAGTTGCATATGCCCTTGTCTTTCTAATTCTTTCTTTTATCCTAAAAAATATTTTCAAGTTTCTCATTCTCTAAATCTAAAGAAAGTAGCACTTAATTTTTTTCATGGTTTGCAAATCTCAGTTTATGTTTAAACTGTGAAGTTCTCATTTGAGGTCACTTGACTTGGAAACGATTCTTCACATCTTCCAGATGAACATATGCTAGCCTTTTGTTACCTATTTACTTCACCTATGGTTTGTTTTCCTTATAGTTTATACAGAATTCAAATTCTGCATAAACTCTCCCTCTCTTTATCCCTCAGTTTTTCTTAGAAAACAACCATGAGTAGTTAGGCAAAAAGTGTAAGAAGCAAGTGACACTTTGCTCCTAGGAGTGAAAAGATCCTCCAGCAGAAGGATTGCAGCTATTTTACAAATTTGAAGTAATAAATAAATGGAGAAGAGACAAAGCTAGCTGGCTTATTGCATGATCCCATGGGATGGACACTCACAGTTATGTCTGGTGGCCTTCCCTGACTGCTTTACCTAAAGTTACTCCCTTTGTCCTTCCTTTTCACAGCCTGGGCTGTGTGACCATGGGCAAGGTACTCACTACTGGGTTCTACCTGTAGCATATTTAAACACCGATCTTAGTAATACCAGACTCAGGGAGTTGTCCTGAGGGCTTAATGAGAAAATTCATGCAGAATATTTAGACAAGTATCTGGCACACGATATGTGTCATAAAAGTTCACAACACTGTTATCATCATTTCTATTTTGTTTTTTCTTCTTAGTGCTTATTAACAGCTCACATACAACACACACACTCATACATTTATTTATTTTATTGATTTCTTTGTCCCATTAGAAGGCAAATTCCATTAAAGTTGAGATTTTTATCTGTTCTGACCAAAATTGACTTCATGGCCTTTAGAACAGAGCAGATATCTGGCAGGTGTTTTACAAATATTTCTGGGGATAACAGATGTTATTCGGGTATATAAAAGTCAGTGAAAAAGACCAAGTAAATTTGAATAGAGTTAGGTAGAGAAGCCATCTGTGAAGTCTTCTTTCCCCCAGACCCACCTCACTTCCTGGAATATAGCTCTCTTGGGTTCCAAGCCTTCTCAGACAGCACCAGGATTGACATGGCCTGAGTAAGAATTCACAGTGTTATCCATGACTTCAGGGCCTCAGAGACCTTGAAGCGCATGCAGGGACACCTTGGGGTCCTTGGCTGGGAACTGGTGATGTACTGAAGCTGGACACTGATAATCCAATTCAATTCACTCTCCAAAAATGCTGCACGTTCTGTGAGTGTTATGCTCATTGTTATAGTTTGCATCTGAAGTGACCCCCAAAAGCTCGTGCATTAAAGGCTGGGTCTGGAATGCAACAGAGTTCAGACAGGGCGGCTTTGGGAGGTGACGATGCTGAGGGCTTTGCCCTCAGGTGTGGACTGATCCATTTATGGCCTCAGAGCTTAATGGGATATTGGGAGGTGATGTAAACTGTGGGAGGTGGGGCCTAGCTGGAGGAAGCAGGTCACTGGGGGTGTGCCCTTAATGAGTACATCTTGTTCTTTTTTCTTTCCCTCCCCTGCCCACCACAGCTCACAATGAGGTGGGCATCTTTGTTCCACCGTGTGCTTTCCGTCACGGTGTTCCACCTTACACAAGGTACAAACAGACAGACGACCGAGGACTGAAACCTCTGAAACCAAGAGTCAAAACTAATCGTTCCTGTTTTAAATTTACTTTCTGAGTAATTTTGTTACAACAACAGAAAGTTCAGAAGACAAGAAGGCCCATTTCTGCAGAATGTCCACAGGCTTCGTGGAGCGCCACCTATGAGATAATAAATGGTGCTCAGGAAAGAGGCTGGGAGGAGATGGAAATCTTTCATCATCTGTGGAGCTCCCACAGCAGTTGAAAATGTGAGCCTTCATTTTGGAAAGAAGGGAGCCAAACTAAAGCTTGGTGAGTTGCAATAGTCAATTTATACAGTGAGAAAGATTTCAAATGAGGTTTACCTTCTATGTGGAGAATTACTTGGTTGTATAAAAGATTGGTGAAGGCAGTAGTCTGATTGGCTAGACGCTGCTCAGCAATTACTGGCCAGAGCAGTCCCGGCCACTGGCAGGGGCAGGGAGCACCTACTGTGCAGCCGCAGGACCCTTCTTGCTGGGAGCCGCAGTTCCTGGAAATGCTTTCTTTGTTTGAATTTCATGGTCTTCCCATCCTGAGATTGCCATTTCTTTGGCTGCTGCTCTTTCCTGGCCTCATTTTGAACCTTTCTTTGCAAACCGAGCTTGGCCTGGGTCCCATGTATCCTCCACAAAGTGTCCACCTGAATGACCCCACCCAGGGCCTGGTTTTAAATTCCATTCATAACCCAACGACTTCTAAACCCTTATGTCCAGCTTAGCTACCACCCCATCCACCTGCCTCTTGACACTCCTACTGGAACACTGGAACATATCAGAACTCACAGTTACCATGAATACAAGTCGAGTCTGATTACTACCTCCTCCCTCTGTTCTAGAATTCCCATTGCAGGAAATGAGACCACCACCCACTCTATTCAGCTGAGTGAAAACAATGGCGCTTCCGTGATTCCTTCCGTCCCTCACTCCCTCACACCCTGTCTGTTGACCAGTCCCATTTCCTCTCCTTCTAAGGGCTTGGGGGCATCCTCCCTGATCATCCTGTCCAACCAGGGCTGGCAATAGGACGCCACATGGTTTCCCTGTCCCTCTGGTCTCCTACAATAGAGTCCCCATGCAGCTGGTGTGGTGGTGGTTAAAATACTGTAATCAAATGACAGACAGCACTCCCCAGAGAGCAGTCCTATGTTTTCCACAACACTGTTGTGGTTTGTCAGCCTTATCCCACCAAGGTCTTATCTGCCCCAGGTCACCTGTCTGACCACAGACCTGTGTGCTTTCCTGTAGAGTAGCTTGGTCCCTGCTGTGGCCCTCTGGGATGGCCAACCCTCTATCCAGAGTGCTCCTTGCCTCACCTGTCCATGTCCTTCATGGAGGCTTGGGATACTTCTTTGCGGAGGCCCCTTTGGAAAGTCTTAAGGGAAGCTCTGGCTTCCTTAAGGGAAGACTTAAGGGAAGTTCTGGCTGTGGCAATCCTTTGTTTTCCACCTTGCCCAATGCTGGTCAACTTTGGTACATTTCTTAATGGATCTGTGGTGTGTGACTCTTCCTTTCCTCAATCAGCATCTACACAGAGGGGAGGGATGTTGGTTGTCACCTAGGAAAGCGTAGACAGTCAGTGCTAGATACATCTTCATTGAAGGAATATTGTGTGCCCTCTGTAGGGTCACTGACCCATGGACTTTGCATTCTGGGAAGGGGCATCATCATGACAGAAGTCTTCTGAAGGGGATGGCACAGCTTGGAGCTCCAGGCCTCTAAAGATTCAAGAACTATATGGTAGGCAGGAATGGAATAGGAAGACCCAGAGTCATGTTGAGGATTGGGGGGTTTTTGCCCCCAGCAAGTTCTTTGGGATATCTGCTGAGTAGAAAAAGCTTCTAGGAGCTCCCAGATCGCTTTCTGGAAGGCCCAGTTTCCATTTTATCTTTCTGTATTTTTGAGAAAAAAATTCCAATCCACAAGGATTTCCCAATCATTTTAGTCCCCTAAAATTGACACCTAGTACAGTTTGAAGTTCATTCTGACAGTACCTGTGGCACAGTATTTAGCTTTGTCCCAGGCCTGAGGTGAATCAAGGCTTTGAGGCTACTTTCCTCCAAACATTTCCCTATGGGTATAAGTATTTTATTAGATAGTTCTGTATGCTTAGGGCATGTACTACAGTTATTAATAATATATCCCACAGAAATAATAGTATGTTGAGGTTTTATAGTTTTAAGCAATTAAACTGTGACCAAGTAAAATAACATGAATTTAAAAAATGTTTTGATTTTTATTTTTAATTACAATTTTATTTTAGGATCACTTCATTTTATAGAAATACAATGTGAACATGACTTATCGCTGGTGATGGTAACCTTGATCACCTGGTGAAGGAGGCGTCTGCCAGTACTGCCCATGTAAGGTTACTGTCTTTCCCTTTCCAAATCCTATTCTTTGGAAGTGAACCCCTGAAGTTGCTCACCCTGCAGGAGAGCCATTAATTCCTATGTCCCGGAGGAAGGTATCTACATAAATTATTTAGAATTATTTTGGAAGGATTATTTGTCTCTTCTCCATTTATCTATAGTACTCAGTCATTTATTTAAATTAGTAGGGACTCATGGATATTTATTTTATCCTCCAAACTATATTATTTTGTTGATCAGATTAGTCTAGCTTTAGCCACTAGGATCTCTTTCATGCTGCCCACGTATTCCTTTGGCATGCCTTCATCTGTTCATTCATTGAGAATGTTCTTGTTTTCTGGCCATGAAAAATGCTGACAGACATCTTATGTTTCCACTATCCCAGGTCCAGGATCAACCATTTCTGCAAGGATCCCTCGCTCCTTTTTATTGGAGAAATTGTTACTTAGAAATAAAGTATGCTCATTGCTACTGGGGTTCCACTGCTTTCAGGCCCTGCTAGCAGACAGAGTTAAGGAATATGTGAATGGGTAATTAACCCATATATTTGTACCAATATCTGCCTCCATCCATAATGTAATAAACGGGGCACTAAATTTATTCTTCTGTCTTGATGCTAATCTATTAGTAAATGGTTCAATGTAGACTTTTCTTCTTGCTTTTGAAAGAATCAGACTGTAATTACAATTCATTCATTTACCTGCTCCATCCTAGTATAGATGTAAAGTACTTTCAGAATTGTTAACTGTTACCTCTGTGAGAAACAGATTTACCAGTTAGAATACAATGAAATTATATAGCTCAAAATTTTAAAATTTTAAGTAAATGTTATTTTTCTAGAACATACTATATATTTTTTTCCTTAAATTCTTTTATTGGTACATTTTCGGTATACAATACATTTACATTTATCACTGGGTGCTTGTACCTGTACATGATGTATCTTGGTTCTTATTTTTTCGGCATTACCTGTGTGTCCTTCACCACCTCCACCCTTCCCTATTTACATAGACTTCATTTCCATTTTTTTCTTTTTTCATAAAATTTCCTTTCCCTTCTTTCCTCTCCCCTTCCCCTCCCACCACACGCCCACAGTGGTGGTCTGCTTAGCCCACCAGAGAGAATGGTCTCGGGCCTCCGGGACCCCTGCTCCATACTATATTTATATTACATTTCTTTTCTATGGATTGTATTAGCCTAGATAATGTTCAAAATGTGATTTAAATAGGCCCTTTCTTTTAATACCTGCATTAATAATAATAGCTTTCACTTCTTTAATTCCCTCTGTGTGGCAGATGTGCAAAGCACTTCACATGAATTCTATTCATTCTTTATCCTTATCTTAGGCTTACTATTCTTGTTTTACAGTGGAAGATCCAGTGCAAAGAAACTAGATGATTTGAACTTGCAACTAATAAAGAAAGAGCTGGAATTTAGAGGCTGGGACATTTGATGAAGTCCATTGCCTGTATTTGATGCCCTCACAAAAGAGGAATTGAGGATGAGTGGATTCTCTAGGTACCACGTATCCAGATACAAACTTACAGAATCATGGAATACAAAGGTGCCTTGGGAATCACATAACATAGTGTTTGTTAAAAACGTGGAGAGCTGCAAAAACCCTAATACGACCATGACCCTCACGCTAATCGTAATCTGTAACCATCTCATGTCACAGGCTTTCACTCTCTCATCTTGTTGCTGAGAGATTCTGATTCAATTTGAAAGGGTCCAGCCTGGGTGTAGAATGTTTAAAGTTCCCACATAACTCTAGTGAGCAGCCAGGGTTGTGAATGATGTTACTATAGATTGGATGTCCGATATCCTATATGTTAAAGGCTTGGTCCTCAGCTTGGTGCTATTGGAAGACTGGGGAACCTTTAAGAGGTGGGGTCTAGTGGAAGGTTTGGGGTCACTGGAGTGTGCCCTTGAAGGGAATTGTGGACCTCAGTGTCTTCCTCTTTCCCTTCATTTCTCAGCCACAAGGTGAGTGGTTTGGCTCTGCCATGTACTCTTACCATGGTGTGACCCCAGAGGGAAAAGTAGTGAATCAGATGGATATGGGTTGAAACTTGGAACCAAAATAAACATTTGGTTCCATATGTTGATTATCTCAGGCATTTTTTATAGCAACAAAAAACTAACACATAACTGGCATTTCCAAACTTCTGTTGAAGGTGGGCACCTTTCTTAGAATTATTGTCTGACCTCTGGCTTGAAGATTTCCAGTAATAGGATTGAATGTTGCTCACTCTAAGAGTACACTACATATAAGACTAGGCTTTGCATCACATTTAATTCTCCTGCACTTAATACTCAATATGACTATTGGGAGTAGGAATCCTGTTGTATGGATGAATGTGTCCATGTCTTGCATAGACTTAGTTCCACCTGAGATGTGGCCACGTCTTTCACCATCTGCTGCACAGGATTTGATCACTGCTTACCTTTGAGGGCACTCCATCTCATTGTTGGATTAGGTCTATCCATGTGCAAACGCCTTCAGTCTAATGTTTATTTATTGTTCCTAGTTCAATTCTTAAGGGTTGTTCGTTAAGACTCCACAGATTAGCTCCCTCCCTTCCAAAGTGAAAGCCTACGGACACCCAACTTGGGACCCTTCCCACCCCCGCCGTCTGCTCCTTCCACTGCCCCTCACAAGGTGGGACCATGGTTCCCAAAGTCCAGTACCTCTCTTCGCCATCTCTTCCTACTCCTGGGACCTCTGATCAATAACACCAGTAGAAATGCAAGTCCTGAAGCTGATCTTTGACCTCCTCAGAGTTTAGTGGGTCTCCCTCATTTTCTATTATTTCTATTAAAGGTTTTATTAGCTCTCTGAAAAGCCCTGTCCCAGTGCTGGCTCATATTAAGTAGATTTTTCCACATGAACTTCTGCCAAACAACATGGTTTCCCAAATTGGATTTATATAGTTGATTTTTTTAAAAACCTGAATGCAGGACTTTCATTCATTTTTATTAAATAAACCTTCCCATTTCCCATACATTACTCTTATCTATCCAGCTCAGTTAATACTAAGTCTGTCAAATATAGTGTCAATCTGATCAGCATGCTTTCTTGTCTCCCGCCAGAGCATTAACGACATCACCAGCCCCTCACTGTGACAGCCTTTCTATAGAACTGTTCAGCCGTCACCCATTCCACATTTGCTGTTTTCTCATGGGGTTATTTTAAAACATTTTTAAAAGCTCTGATAAAATCCAGATATACGTTTTGTAGACATTATTTCTCTTTGAGCCATGCAAGCTACTTTTTTTCTCTAACCTCCAAATTTTTATAACACTATGTCTTAACCATTCTCTTTAACTTCACTGTTCTGGGTGTCCTTAGGGAAAATGGGAGGTTGATCTGGGATTTTTCTACACAGGTGAGAGAAAGGGGTCAGGCTCAGAAGAAACACCTGATTCATTCCCTTCTATTTTCACATCATGTGCATGTAGTATCATGAATTAGTTACCTCTCGCTACCTAAGAAGCTGCTCCAAGTACAGTGGCTTAAACCAACAATCCATGGTCTTGTAGTTTCTGAGGGTAAAGAATTTAGGAATGGGTTAGCGGGGTATCAGGGTGTCAGGGGCACAGGATATTCATGTAGATACAATAAAATGACGGCTGGGCTCAGTCATTCTCCTGAAGGCCCCTCAGAGGCCGAGGCTGCTTCTGAGCAGGCCTGATCATGTGACTGATGGCTGGAGGACTCACCTTTCATAGGGTGCTTGAGTGAGTTGTAGACAGGGCCGTGACTTCCCCTAGAATGTGTGACCCAGAAGAATGAGAGCACCTCAGAAACCTCAGGACCTTTTATGACCTGTCTCTGATGCCACACAGACTACTTCTGCCTTATTCAGTTCATTCCTAGTGAGCCACTAAGCCTAGCAAGCCCACGCACAAGGGAGACAGAATTAGTCTCCTACCTCTTATCGGAAAGAATGACAAAGAATTCTGGACCGATTGTACAAGAACTACACATCAGATAGCAGTATTTTTCTCCAGTACAACTAATGTTTATGGCACTGTGTACATATTTTTGAGAGCAAAACCTAGCTCTGGGCTTTTGATCTGGAAAGCATGAGCAAAAAAAGAGTTGGAGCATTTAATCTAGTTTAGAAAGCTCTCCTCCCCTCTCATAGTACAGGACTTTATATCCTCTGATTAACATTCATCTCTCCCATGCAAATCATGTCCTGCCACTATTTTGAAAATTCCAAGTAGAGATAGGTGTCTTCTTTCCCAGAATGTGATCATGTGTTTGTGTACATTAGAATGGTAATGGGGAAACCCAGCTTGGTATGGGTTCAAAAGGAGCCCATGAAGACTTTATAGTAACCCAAAGGTAAGCTGCTGCTAAAAAGTTAGTTTAGAAGAACCTTATTTTTTGCTTAATTTCTTATTTTTTAAATACACTTTTAAATTTGGAAAAGTTTTACATGTACAAAATTAGTATCATAGTACAATTTGTCCATCTCCCAATCTAATTTCCCTTCTTTTTACCATCTTGCATTTGTGTTATGCATTTGTAACAATTAGTGAATCAATACTGGTTCGTTATCATTAACTGAAGTCCATAGATACTTGTTTTTCCTATTTTTACTTTATGTACCTTTTCTGTCTCAGGATTCCATATTACATTTTGCTGTTATGTCTCCATAGGTTCCTTTTGGTGATGGCAGCTTTTTGCACTTTGTATATTTGTAGTGATTTTAATAATTTGAGCAATGCTAGTCAAATAGTTTATAAAATGACCCTCTATTGGGATTTGTCAGATGTTCCCGGCTCCTGATTATCCTGGTGTTAAGGGTTTCTGCCACAGAGATAAAGTGCATGAAGTTAGAAACCAAGATCTAGGGGGTTGCATATGCTGGTTACCTTTGGGATGTTTTTGCTTCCTTAGTAATCCGGGGGTATCTAATTTTTTTAAGGACTGCTATCTCTAATCAGCTGTTTCTGTTTTAAGTAAAATAGTTTCCATGCTTGCTTCCCCAGCTCTCATCTGTTGCCACGTGGACCATTCCAGTCTTTTCTCTTTGTCTACTCATATCATCCCATCTTAACGGTGAGAGACCATGGTCTCATGATCTGCTGTCTAATGACTTAATTGTTCAATTCCACTACACATTTACAGCAGAATCAGAATCACCAACGTGTACTCACACAAGAAACAACCTTGTCAACCACAGTAGAGTGCCCACGGATATTTATTTTCTTTTAGTCCTATAGACTGTATTCATTTTTAAAGTTACTTAAGTCAGCAGCTTTCCCTTCCACCCCCTTCACTGAAATATTTGAATTTCTGGTAGATGATCTGATTTAATGTGAGTTTCATCTCAAAATATTTGTTTTTGTTTTTTTGGTACCAGGGATCGAACTTGGGTCCTTGCGCTTGCAAGGCAGGCGGCGGAACCACTGAGCTAAGTCCTCAGCCCTCATCTCAAAATATTTGACTAAAGATGAGTATGTGTCCAAGCCCTGAGATAAAATTTCAGATTTGTTCATTGCTACTTCAAATAATCCTGATATGTTTCAGAGTCTGAAAAGTTGACATTACTCATGGGTTTTCTCAAATGTATTTTGGAGGAAAAAGAGCTACATGGTTATTTTTAGCTTTTGTAAGGTCAGGAGTAGGTAAGTGCATCTTTATGATGAAATAGAAAAGAGAAAAAGTCTAAGTTGGTTGATTCACTATGTTCTGTGGCTTGTTCCACACATACACAGAGACACCTGGAGTCACTGTATCCCTGGAAACATGGGGTATTTGTGTAAAGGAGCCAATGACAATGAGTCCTGAGTCAGATGGAATGAATACATTTTATTTCTGTGGACCCCTGTATGATGAAGGTGACACAGTGGTGAGATTTGTTTCCTATGCTAGGACATTATTTATGTTTCTTGGGTTGAAATATTGCTCCAGGAAATTCCTTCAATATTCTTTTGCCCAGTCTTATGAATTAAGTCAGTCTTCTTAAAATAAAACCTAAGGTGGTGAGTTATTTGAAACTCCTGAAAAAATCAAGGCCCTGGTATTCCTTGATGTATACATTGAAAAGCCTACCCACAATGTTTTTGTCTTTATGAGGTGGTGGCTTTCGAAGATTAGGCACAATCCATGTGTCACCTACTTCACTCTCTGCTTTGTCAGTGCAGTCTTAGATAAGGAAGGAGAGAGTGGCTCAGTCTTTACCTTGAGGCCTTGCCTAATGACTTTTCATCACTTGACCCCCACATCTGAGTGACTTACTGGTCTAACATTAACTTCAAACTCACACCAATATTCAGAGTTCCCAGCACAGAGTATTGACTCCTAATATTTGGGTGTTCAAGAAAAAGAATGAGGAAAACTCATCCAGATGGGAGAATTTCCAAGTTCTCTATCCAAAATGCCTGTCTCTCCAAGTTATGGATCAGTCAGTGACTCACTCTTCAGTGACCCTTTAAATCCGAGTTTGAGTCACTTCTCCAGTTTGAGAAATCTCCCTTTAAAGTTATAATTGCTCTGCCCGGGAATAGCTGCAAAAGGCACTTGCTGTGACATGCAGGTTCCTGAGTGTTATGGACCCTGAAGCCTTTTGCTCCTTCTATCGAATATATTTAGTGGTGGTACTGGAAAGTCCCGAGGTGCAGGTTAGTGGAGGATGACTGTTTCTGACACACCTGCTTGTGCAGGTATTCTCTTCTACCACAGGCCTGGAATTGGTTGCTGATGCCTTCCCTTAATGAGCACCTGGCAAGCTGGAAGCTTCTCAGTGTCATGGTGTATGCCACTCTCTCTCTCTCTTTTTTTTATTTGGTAACAGGGATTGAACTTGGGACCTTACGCTTGCAAGGCAGGTGGCGGAACCACTGAGCTAAATTCCCAGCCCTGTATGCCACTCTCTTGATAAGGTGTTGGCTTGCTTATGTGTCTGATGTCAGGTGCCTAACCACATTTCTAAGATTCTTATTCTTTTTGTTCCTTAAGGAGGGAGATAAGTGTCAATATCTCCTTACCAAGCTCAATGTTTCATTTTAGGGATCTTTCTATCACACATTCCTTTACTGCACCAAAAACCTCCAAATCTCTGAGAATAATAATTAGGATAACCCTGACATGTTCACCCATCAAAGTCTGCTTTACTCAATAATCTCTGAGCTACGGTGGAGGTCCACACTGGAGTCACTATATGTACACAGATGCTGGATGTTGCTGTGAAAGAAAATAATATGCCTGGCCAGGCTTCTGCCTATAGCTCCCATCTCTCAATTCTAGTTATCCTATAGTTATCCAAACAAGAAATCAGGGAGACATCCTCACCTCCGGCCGCACACCCTTTTCACAGTGAACTTGCCAGAATTCTAATGACATTTTGTTCTCAGCATTTCCATGACTTTCTAGCTGCATCTTTATTTATTACCACTGGCCCTAATGTCAAACTTCTGCCAATTACAGTGTTCTGCAAAACCAGCTGCAATAGTTTGAATGTGTTCCCCAAAAATGTATGTGTTGGAAACTTAATTCCCAAATTTATATTTGATGTGATTTGGAGATCAGGGTTTTGGGAGGTAGTTAGAATTGCCAGTGCATCCCATGGTGGGATTAAAGGCTTTCTAATAAAGGAAGAAAGGTGGTTTATTGATGTAATCTTGTCTGACATAGAAAAATCAGAGAGAGAAAAAAGGCTGATTGCCAAGGACTGTAAAAACAAACAACAACAAGACCAACAAAAATACAAACAGAAAAGCGAGAGAGAGAGAGAGAGAGAGAGAGAGAGAGAGAGAGAGAGAGGGAGCGCTAAGTTGGTGTACTCTTGCCCTTTTTTCCATGAATAATCTCACAATTGACCCAAAAGGCCCTTATCAGATGCTATGCAAATGTTAGCATCAGCTCCTAGACTTCTATTCTTTAGAACCAGGAGCCAAATGAAATCTTCTTCTTTATAAATTGCCTGGTTTTAGGTATAAAGTACCTGGTTTTAGGTTGTAGTAAGAGAAAACTAAGACACCATCCAACTTCCAGTTTCTTTCTCCTCAAACCCATCCCTCACAAATCTACCAGAGTAACTCAACCTTTGTGACTTATACAATGAAGTGCTCATAGTGAGATGTGGTATGACTGTCCCTGTTTGCTTCCTAGGCTGTGTTGTGACACTTCCTGCCTCATGCTTGTCACTCTGGAACGTTACCACCTAATCCTGTAGCCTCCAGGCTCAGTGGCTGCTGAGCTATTGAAATACATCCAATCCAAACTGTGATGTGCTATTGCTGTATGACCCAGTGGGCCCTGAGGACATGCTATGAAGAAGAGATTGTCACATGCCTCTTTAGTAATCTGGATGTGTATTGTTAATAAAACACATGTTTAAAGATGATTTCATTTATTTCTTTTTATCTTTGAGTGTGACTACTAAAATTTTATAAATTTACATCACTTGTATTTGTTTTTCCCGTTAAATTTTTATTGGGCTTTATTGTCCTAGACCTAGTGCTTGCATTTCTCTAAACACTTCATGCTATTTCATTCTTCTGTTCTATACTCTAGGCCATCTCATATTTCTGTTCTTCCCCACTCCTTCTCCTTCCTTTCTTTTCCCTCCCCCTTCCCCATCCCTTTCCTTCCTTTCCACCACATCTTCTCCCTCTCCCATGTTCTCTTTCTCCTCCTTCTTCCTCTCCTCCCTCTCTTTCTCCTCCTCTCTCTCTCCCTTGTTCCTTTCCCGCTTTCTTGGTATTGAACCCAGGCTTTGGACATGCTAATCACACACTATACCCCTAACCTACACCTCCAGCCCTACTTTCATGCTTCTGCTCTTCATTATCTTTTTACTTGAAATGCTTATTCTTTTTTGTTGCCTAAATTAGTTATTTCTAAAGTTGAGTTAAGTAACCCTATGCAAGCTTGCAAAGTATACCTGCTAGCCTTTATCACAGCACTTATAATAGAGGACATATTAACAGGTTTGTTTTCTCTGCTAATAAGAATAGAAATGATGTTTATTTGTTTTTTTATCCCAAGCGTCTGCCACATACACATAATAGACATGCAATAAATATTTCAGATAAGAATTGTAGTCTAGAGTTCCAAGTCATTTGAGACTGGAAAAACATGTTATCACTTTCTAAAAAATTAATTTTATTGGTACATTTTAGGTACACAATATAACGACATTCATCATTGCAAATTTGGACCTTTACATAATCTCTTTTGGTTCTTATATTTTCCCCATTCCCCTGCCCTCCCTTCAACCCCTCCATCCCTCCCTATTTACAAAGACGTTGTTTCCATTTTTTCATTTTCTCATATTAATTCCATTCCC
>NW_004624735.1:6842037-6878860 GCF_000247695.1 Heterocephalus glaber | reverse complement strand
TGTTTTATATAGTTGGGTGCACTAGTGTTTGGTGCATAGATATTTATGATCATCATCTCTTCCTGTTGGATTGTTCCCTTTACAGGGATGTAGTGTCCTTCTTTGTCTCTCTTAATTAGTGATGGTTTGAAATCCACTTGATTTGCAAAGAGGATAGCTACTTCTGCTTTTTTTCAGGTTCCTGTCACATTGGAGAATTGTTTTCCACCCTTGAACTTTCAGTCTATGAGTTTCTTTTTGAATTAAGTGGTTTTTTTTTGTATGCAGCATATTGTTGAATTTTCCTTCTTAATCCATTCTGGCAGTCTATTTCTTTTGACTGGTGAATTGAGAGCATTAACATTAATGGTTATAACTAATACATATTGACTTATCTTTGTCATGACTTTCTTTTTGTTGGATTCTCCCACTTTGCATTAATTTCTTGTCATGCTGAATGGATTCATTCTGCTGGGCTTCCTGGGGTTGTGATCTTCGTTGTCTTTTCCCAGGATATTGTGTAAAATTTTTGGGGTGCTGGTTTGATATTCATGAAGTTCCTAAGGTGCTCTTTGTCATGAAAGTATCTTATTTCTCTATCAATTTTGAAAGATAGTTTTGCAGGTTTCTTCAATCTGAGTTGGAGGCTGTTTTCCTTTAGGGCTTGAAATATGTCACTCCAAGCTCTTCTTGCCTTGAAGGTTTGGTTTGAAAAGTCTGCTGTGATTCTGATGGGCTTTCCTTTGTATGTGATTTGTTTCTTTTCTCTAATTGCTTGTAGAATTTTGTTCTTGTGTTGAGTTTCTGGAATCTTAACAATTATATGCCTATGTGTAGATTTTTTTTTTTTGATCAAGGCTAGATGGAGTCCTATATGCCTCACTTATTTGTATGTGAAGTTCTTTTCTCCTACTTGGGAATATTTCTGCCATCACTTCTGGGAATAGGTTTTTTTTTTTTTAATGTCTTCTACACTCTCTCCTCTTTCTTCATTGACTCCAATCAGTTTCATTTTATTCTTCTTTGCATCATCTAGCAGCTGGTGGATTGATTTTTCATGGTGCCTTACTGTTTTAAAGCAATTTTTCTTTTCCTGGTCACTAATTGCAAACTTATCTTATATATCTGAAATTCTGTCCTCACATTGGCTCATTCTGCTGCATAATCTTTCAGTGGAGTTTTTAATCTCCTGGAAATCTGTTTGCATCTGTTTTATGAATTGCATTTGTTTCCTATGTTGGGATTCCTTCATGTTCCTCAGCTCCTCTATTGTTTTTATTTGTGTCTTCTCGATTTATTAATCATGTCTTGCACTATGGGCACAATCTTTCCTCTTATCTGAGAAATTATTTCTGATTTCCTTTTTTCCAGATCCTCTTCTGTTGCCAGTTCAGGGAATCCAGGTTGTTGAGTATCAGATTGTTCCATCTTGTTTCCCTTTGGGGTTGTTTTAGTTGATCTGGAAGTCTGGTTTTGAGACTTGTTTACATGTCTTATCATTTCAAGGGCAGGGGGGATGTACTGCTGGTGCCTGAATGGCTCATCTCTTCAGTTCTGGGCAGGGCTCTGCTCCTCTGTGCTGGGGGAGGTGGTACAGGATCCCGAAAAGCTCAGCTGTTCAGCGCTGAGGACTTCTGTTCCTCTGCTCTGGGGGCCATGGTACTGCAAGGCAAAAGGCTCACCTCCCCAGCGCTGGGTGGGGCTCTGCTCCTCTGTGCTGGGGGTGGTGGTACAGCAGATTGAAAGGCTCAGCTGCCCAGCACTGGGGGCCTCTGCTCCTCTGGGTTGGGGGTGGTGGGTCAACATGTTATCACTTTGAAGGTCGTAAAATTTAAATGTCCATGTAATTGAGCTTTATAATCACATTATGCCTAACATAAACATATACTCCCCGACTCATGAAAAATCAGTAAGAATTTATGATACAGTGAATAGAATAAGATGAAGATCTTGTTTTTTAATATATTTTAGACACTAGTATTTATAGAGAACTGACATGGTATAGAGAGCATTTACTGATGTATTTTGCTGATCTTAAAATACTTCTACTATGGTGGCAGTCATTTGTGTGGGCCTATGATTATTTAAAATAATTTTGATATCATTGTTATGTAAAGCTTGTTTTCTTTATTTTATTTTATTTTATTTTGAGACAAGGTCTTGCTGTGTAGGTCAGGCTGGCCTTGAACTCACTATGTAGTCCAGGCTGGCTTTTAACTTGTGGCAATCCTCCTGCCTCAGCCTCCTGAGTTCTGGGATTACACGTCTGTGCCACCATGTCCAGCCAGTCATTATTTTAAAAAATGTGTAATATACTTTGGGGTTCTTGACAAGGTAAAGGCCCCAGAATATTTTTAAGAACTTAAAAAAGAAATAGCATAGTATTTTGTTAAATGGCCTAGACTCCCAAGCCAGTGGTGGCAAGCCTATAACACACATATTATTTTTCTTTTAAAACGAAAGATGTTAATGTATGAGTTGTTTTTTCTAAACTAAAGCCTCCGTGTTCAGTTTAATGGCAGTGTTGGCACTTTGCAATGAATGAGTGGGTTTAGGGTTGCAGTTTGGGCCCTTGCCCCTAAAAGGTTCACCCTCACTGCTCCCAGGTATTCTTAATGATCTATGAAGTTGGCTTTACTGCTAGAGAGGCTACTCAGCTTTTCCCCTGTTCATCCTTTCTGCCCTATCTTGGGGGTAAAAGCTCTCCAGTATTTTTATGGGGATTCAACTTGCCATACCTTAGTCTTTGGAGAAAATGTTGATTTGGGAAGATCATGACTTCAGACCTTGCCATCACCACAGTCCACCTAACTCAACATTTAGTTCAGGGATGAGATTGAGGTCTAGATGTAGCTGACATGAGTTAGGACCCTGCTCAGGCTATTGGGTAAAGCCGTCCTCTTTCCTCGGTGGTACTGCTAACTCTAAGGACTGGGACAGAGTGAAGTCATCTTTGACCCCCAAGTTGGGATCTGATTGGTCTCTCTTGTTGCATACATTAGTTTAAGCCAGGTTCTGTCACCTGCATTCATTCC
This sequence comes from Heterocephalus glaber, assembly GCF_000247695.1. The sequence goes on along the minus strand of NW_004624735.1, from coordinate 6,875,846 downwards.
AAGACTCTTGGAGTCTCATCAGAGTGGTCTGAAGAGCCTGTGTCCTTTAAGCCTTCGTGCTTTTTCCCGAGTCCTTGGACCTGTGAACCCTTGAACTAATATCGCACAGAGGCAGATAAAATGGAGAGAACAGAGCAGGCAGACTCTCAGGTTCTGAAACCAAACTGCTAAGGTTTACAACCTAACCTCAGCATTTTCTACAGGTGAATTTGGTCAGTTTTCTCATTTGTGAGACTTAGTTTCCTCAGCTTTAAATAGAGAGCATCAAAGACCTTGACTCAGAGGTTTTTCATAGAGATTATATACATATATATATATATAGCACTAAGTACAGGCTTTGTCTTGTAAGTGTTGAACAAACACTAGTGCTGCTGGTGGTGACAGTGATGATGTTGATATTCTGATAATTCCTCCTGGCAATTTCTAGGGCCTCTGAAGACATTTGAATTTGGGGGTTCAAGATGGAAAGTCCTTCAGAATCAAGCTCTTCTCTTGTAGTTTTGCCTAAGACCTCTCTCTGTGTAGTGTCTCAACCACTGATACATAGATTTGGAAGTTTATGAATATCAGTTTGAATACAGTTTGAGAACTTATAGTGAATCTTTCTGCAATATTCAAGCTCAGGGAGATATTTTTATCATATAGAATACCTTCTCAAGATACAGTGTTAACAGACAATGGGGAAAAAATAAGAACCAAGAAATATCATGTACAGGTACAAGCACCCAATGATAAATGTAAACGTATTGTATACTTAAAATGTACCAAGAAAAGAATTTAAGGGAAAAAAAAGATACGGTGTTAATACCTCACAAGTGACAAATATTTTAGCCTTGAAACATCAAGCACAAGTGGTGGCACATATTTATAATCCTAGCATTCTGGGCCGCTGAGGGAGGAGGATTGCGAATTTGAATCCCACCTCGGTGACTTAGACTATAAAGAAATAAAAAAGGCTGGGAATGTAACTCAGTACAAAGACCCTGGGCTTAGTCCCTAGTACTGACCCTCCCAAAGTGGTAATAAATATAAATGTAAATATGTATATACACATGCATACTACAATACAGGTTATAGGAACATGAAACTCAGGCTGTCTTTGACAGAATACTATTCTAAAGAAAGCTGATCTCTTCCTGCCTATCTATAAGTGGTTTACACCCCCTTTGGCTGTAAGATTTTGGTAGCCATGGGAGTTGATGGGTCATAAGAAATGAAAAGCTTTTTCTTCATTTTAAAACTTCAATAAGTAGACACATTGCCCTACTGTAATGCTTTTCATTCTAAGGAAGCCTAGGCACTGTGGCCAGTGGCTGTTTAAAGATGGGCTAATTGCCATCAAAAGAGGAGAGAGCTGCTGGAGGGTCTCTGCAGACTGGCAACTTAAGAAAAAACCTCAGAAACCATCTGGGGCCAAGAAACAGTAACATCTTGTCTAAAGTTGCTAAACTGCTCCTTTGTATTTAAGTGATTCATCTTGATAAAGTTAAGTAGGAATTCAGACTTTTCAAGATTTTCATGTTTTTATCTTTTGTGTGATTGGGAACATTCTAGTGTTGTGAAAATGTGTCTGGCTGTCCTGCACTTGGAAGGCTCCCACTTATCTCCTGGGAAACGTCAGCTGGGTTTCTCGGGCTCTGGGATCCTTCAGTCTCCAGCTGGGCACTGTGGAATGTCCAGCTCTGCAATCCAGGCAGTTCTGTTGTTAATCCTACAAGAAGAAGCACTGCCGAGATGGGGAAGTCAGTTCTGAGGAGCTGGGACAGAATTTCGTATGGCTCTGGGCAGCCACTGATATTTAGAACTGGAGTAAAGCCTGCGGAATCCTCCCATCTGCAGATAAGGAAGCGGAGGCTTGGGAACGCTCCTTCGTGCTGAGCTCATGCGTTGGGTAGTTGGCAGAGTTAGCTTGGAACACAAGGCTCCTGCCTGCAGAGCTGGTATGTTTCCCTCCATGGCTTTGGGAACATCTCCTGCTAGGCACAAGTAGAAAATACACACAAGGAAGTTAGGACTTCAGGAGAAAAACTGCGTATCTCAGAAAGAACAAAAATTAAAGGTCCTTTCTGTAGCTTTGAATTACTATGACAAAAGAGTTAAAATAAGTAACTTATATAAGGAAAAGTTTATTTTGGTTTCAGAGGTTTCAGTCCATGGTCACTTGGCTTTGTTGATTTGGGGTTCTGGCAGGTCAGTGCATCAAGATAGAAGCACTCGGTAGATGCTACCTCATGGCAGCTGAGAAGCAAAACAGAGGGAAGGGCCAGCTGTCCCACTGTCCCCTTCAAAGGCAGCTCTTGTGATCTAACTTTCTTTGACTAGGCCCCATCTCCTAGAGGTTCTACCACCTCCCATTACTGTGACAGACTGGGAACCAAGCCTTTGACACATGGGCCACTGGGAGACATTTGGGAACCAAACTACAGCTGCATCATTTCCTCTTGAATCTATACGGCAGGGCATCTTGTTTCAGTGGCAGTCACTACAGCTGGGCCCTGACTGCAAGTCGGGCCAAAGACTCACCAGGTTAGTGTAGTCAGACGTTGCTTTTGTGTGCAAGCATGACTGGGCATCTTACTTCTGTGTGTCCCAGAGGAAAAATATTTTTTTTTGAGATTCTGTTCAAGATGGTTTTTTTTTTTTTTTTTTTTAAATGCAGGGATGGGAGGGAAGTTAGATTTACCCATTTTCTGAATTAATTTGAAATACTTTAGAAAAGTATAGAACAAAAATTTCTGCTTTTCACTTTTTGGATTAAGTTATTTAGCCTTTTAAAACCTCCATTTCCTTGTCCATAAGTTGATGTTACACTAGCACTTTCACCAAAGGTTACTGGAACGAGGAAAGAGAGCAGGTGCATGCCAAGCAGCTCTGTGCTCATTCTAACAAGGTACGTTTTCCAGAACCCCTGTGGGGAGCCTTGTCCTGTATGGCTGGGTTTTCCTCTGCCTCTGACGTCTTCTCTCAGAAACAGCAGGCCTGGGACCTGTCATGTCCTGTGGCTTCTACTGCTGTGAATAAGGTGTGCAGCCAGAGCTTCAGGGCTGGGGACCCGGTGGTGGGTTTAGGGAATGGAAGGCCACTGACTGGTCTGAAAGACAGTGGCCTGGTGGCCTTTTACTTCTTTGTTTTTCTGCCATGTGCTGGGCTTGGGAAGACAACACCTGGACTGGCGGCTTCCATCTCCCACGCAGGGCCTGTTCCTGTTCCTCTCTCCTGGGTAGGGACTTCCATGGTCTCCCTATGCCCACCCACCTGCCCAGTGCTATTGGGCAAACCTGTTGGTGCTCCTGGCTGTCATCGGCTGGCTAGGACAGCAGCCCTTTTCCCCTCCTCTCAGGCTGTGCCCAGTTGGAGGAAGGGTGGGGTGAAGGTGACCACCTTGATATGAGTATGTGGAAAGGACTTAAAACTCACATCTGGAGTCAGAATCAGGCTCTTATTTCTTTTCAAACGATAATGGCTGACAGGGACCAATTAAGGGCCTAATGATCACATTTCCTGCAGGTCTTATGGCTTCAAAAGGGATCAATTCCAACTAATATCAAAAGAGGAAGTCAGGGAAGGAACAAATAAGAGCAGGACATTCCCCACCTGTCCTTCCCAAAAGTCTTTTTCTTTTCTTTTTTAATCTACAATGCTGGAAGTCAAATACACAGACACTCCCCGCAATCTACGAAGAGCAATTTTCAGGGTCCTTGTATTAATCACCTCACCAGGACTGATCTTGCTTTGTGGGGCTGGCTATGTTCCCCAGGTGTATGTACATTCAAGGCTGTACCCACTCTCCAGGACTGTATTTATATCCAAGGCTGTTCCCTCCCAGGGATATGTCCCCCTAGGGCTGTTCTGCCTCCCTCCTGGGCCCATGCTGGTGCCCAGGTGAACTGTGCATCCACCTCTGACTTTCCCGAGGCACATCCACATGCAGGTGCTGCTACCCTTTGCACTTTCTGATGCCAGGCAGAGTTACAGCAAGTAGAAGGAGATACATGCTATCTCTCCAGATGCAGCTTCTACCCATTCACAGTGCTCTGAAGGCAGCTGAGGTCAGGTGTGCGCTTATCATTGTTTATTCCAGACAAAATCAAAGTATTTTAAAACACAAGCTTTCTTTTGTGACCCCTGTGAAAGACACTCACAGGTGTATATGTTGAAGCTTTTTTTAAAAAATTGATTTTGCAAATCAATTTTCCAATTCTTTAAAAATTTGAATTACTTGCACTTGTGGCAGCTTACAGTAGCACTGGAGACCTGGGAAAGAATTCTCATTTAAGATGTTCTCAGATTTTATTTCATCTTTCCAAGTTGGTATGTAGAATGAAAAGCACCAGAGTTTTCTCTTTTTCTCCCCACCCGTCCCTCACCCCAGTGCCTGAACCATTAGGAAGCAATGACAGGCCCTTCTGAGCCAGGAGGCTCTGACAGTCCCGCCAGATTTGTCCTTTCCTTCTCTTCCACTAGGTCTTGCCTGGAGGAGGGCAGCTTTAAGCTCCTAGCCCTTAACATAATGGTGGTCCATAGGAGGCGGTCAGTTTCTTTCTTCTCTCCTTCCCTTTCCCTTCCTCTTCCCTTTCTTTCCTTCCCCTTCCTTTCCCTGCCTTCCTGGCTGCCTTCCTTCCTGCCTTCTTGCCTTCCTTCCCTTCTCTCTCTCCATCCTTCTATTCCTCTCTCTCTCCTTCCCTCCTTCCTTCTCTCTCTTCCTCCCTGTCTATGCTGGGGATTGAAGCAAGGGCCTTGCACTTGCTAGGAGTTTCTTTACAACTGATCTATACCCCCCCAGGGGTGTTCTTATGTTTAAGACTGAAAAGTATTTGAGGTGAGAACCTGAGAAATTATGAACTTACGATCCACCTGACATTTCTGTGGGATTCAAGCTGCCCACAGGAATAATCCCCTTCTCCAGCAAAGTCTGAGGCAGCCTGAGAGGAACCAGGGGATTGTGTAAGGTCCTCCGTTACAGGAGAGCAGGAGCCAGCTGCAGGATGGTGGGATGTGCTGGAGCCCCGGGAGGTAGACCAGAAGGCCTGGTGAGAGGAGCTGCTTCCACTACAGCAGGGTGCCTCGTCAGAAAGACTTCCTGTTACTTTTGAGGTATAATATGTTTATTGGTAACTCTGTACATGGAGTTGAAGATTCAGGCAGCTTTGGACTTTTGCAATGAAAATGAGTCTTGTCTGAATTTTTTGCAGGTTATATAACTCTTAACATCAGTTTCTTCATTTGAAAAATAGCTATTCAAATAAAAGAGACTTCAGGATTCAGTGAGAAAAATGGACCAAAATGCTTCATTGAGAAAATGGTATACAGTTAGTGTTTAATTAGTGAGAGCTGCCACCAAGGTTCAAGTTGCTAGTGAACATTTCTGGATGCCAGGGTGGCATTTCTACAAGGAGAGAGGTCCTCCTCCTGGCCATGGTGTGGCGCTCAGCACAGGTGCAGTGGTTGGCCCTGGCAAGGGCCAGCCCTTCTTCCTCTGAGACTGAGAAGAGGGCCAGGCGAACAGTTGCTCCTGCATCTGGGGGTGTCCTGTGCCTCCTTCCTGGCTTACCTTCGGTCTTCTTTTTCCACAAACCTTTTCCATGAAGTGAGAGGGAAGAGTTTGGATGAAGTCCTGAGATCAGAGGCTCTTTGGCACTCTTGGAACTACATCTGAGCATGAGTGAAACGCATTCTTTGTGTGCATGTGCATAGGTGTGGGTATGAATTGAAGGCTAAGAAGACAAGAGGAAAGTTGGCAAAGCTGGGGGTATTTCATGTTTAGACTGCATTCCTCTGTGTTTTCCTTTCAGCATTAATGAAGACTGCTCATGGTTCAGCACAGGCAATCTGCCTCACAAGAGCTGAAATTCACAAACCTGTGAGGCAAGTACTTTCTTGACCTTTTAGAGCTACACCTGGTGAGCTGATGGTCCTCAGCAGCTTGCAGTCTTCAGTTATGAGCAAAGGGATTGGCTTGGCAAGCTGCTTTTCCATTCTTCTTTCCATCAGAGTTGGCATGCCTACCATATGTGTGATTCAGAAAGCAAAACCCCTCTCGCTGTAAACAGCCTGACATGTGGCACACATTTACATAAAGAATTCACACAGAGGCATGGGTTGAGAAGACTTCATGGCTTTGCTTTTTTTTTTTCTTTTTCTATGAGGTATGTGAGTGTCCTCATACATCCATTTTTATATTTAGAAGGTGATTTCATGTTTGCAATATCCTTTTGCAAGAGCTGCAATTGGAATGAAATGTTTCCACCCAACAATAAAAAGAGATGAGCAATTCTTGGTACATACATAAAGAGAAAAATAAAACTGTGTCCATGCGGAATGACTTCTTTCCCTGTGCCCACCGAGAAGACCTATATACTGTTGACTCCGAGTTCAGGTCCTTCTCTTTTCAACTTTCTTTTTTTCCTGCTCGTTTCAGGTTATGAAGAAAGATATAAACTTCACCTCAGAAGTGAACAAAATCAAAGACAAGAGAAAAGAAAAAAGAGAAAAGAAAGATTGATTTGGGAGGGAACTATCTAATGTATTTCAGGTTTTTCATGGCCAAAAATGCAGCTAAAAGGCACAATTCCAGTGCCAAACATGATTCTTTCAGACTCCAGAATTGTAAAAGTTTAAAGTAGTATGAGAAGGAATGCTTATGGCAGAAGTCTGTGAAGCACTGACACTTGTTCAAGCCAGGGAGGGCATTACCATGCAAGACACAGACAGGCCTTATGGTGGAGTGGAGAAATCCAGCTGCAGCTGGTTCTCCTGGCATTTCAGTAATTTTTTATCCATGAGTCTGAGAGTGAAGATTCTCAGGGCTTTGCTTTTGGAGGAACAGACACAGTGTACTAGGACTTGTGTTCTATGATTGTGTTTTTTATACAGAGAACAAAGACACTGTGTAGATTGTGTTCAGGCAGCATGAGATCCTGAAGATGGGGTGAATAACCTTTCTTTATCCCTTGGGGAAAATTCCACAACCTGTGATGATTTATGGAGCTGGAGTTTTCTGTGCTGAATCCGAAGAATCTTGTCCACTCTGAAACTCATCTGGAGCCCGAAGGTGTGGCTCATAAGTGGGAGAGTGTGCCGCCAGCTGTAGGCTTTGTTCCCTGGGGCACCCGAACAGGTGGTTTGAATTCTGGCAGGTGTTACCTACTTCCTGTGTCAAGGACAGCAGGCTCTCTCCTTGGACAGATATGGAAACCAAAATATTTCTTTTTAAGGAAAACTTTTCAAAGCCAAGCAGATTTATTTCTGCCACAATCTGGAGCCTAATTCTCCGTGTGATGTTTGTTACGGTCCTAATTACACAATATCCAAAGTGCTCGCTCTGCACCTCACAATGTGCCTGTGGAATCACTTGATTGTTTTGGCTCAACTCTTCTCACTTGCTCAATAATATGAATCTTGGCAAAGAAAAGGGGCTGGAATCCAAGTCCATATGACTTGGAGTTTGTAATGAAAGATCTGAGCTCTGTGTGTGTATGTGTGTGTGTGTGTGTGTGTTATGAATGTGTATGTGCATGTATATATGTGTGTTTTGTAAGTCTGTGCATGTGTGTGTGTCTGTGCATGTGCACGTGTGTGCATTTTTCTGCTTACTTACCGCCATTTCAACAGTTCTGGAAATTGGGTTAAAAAATATTTACTTTGTATTATCTCAGGGGAAAAAAGGGAGGAGGAAAGTTAACAGGTGACCAGGTGTCTATTCTGGCTTCCATAGAGGTCTTGCTAAGGCCTGGAGCTCCAGGGACCTGGACCTAAGCAGGAGCCAGCAGGACCTGTGGCAGCCCTGAGGGAAGTGCCCAGCAGTGGGAGGAGAGAGAACATGCTTCACTGTCCTTCCTCTCTTGTCATCAGCTCTTGGAAGATCTAGCCTATCACCTGCTGAACTCTGTAGTGGGCTAGATGTTGATAGGAACACAATTGCCACTGGTCCTAGAGAGGTTTTAGGAGAATTCTCGATAAGGGCTGGGGATATCAGATGACAGGCAGCCCCAGCCCTACACTGAGGTCCGGTGCTCACTCCTTGGTGTGTGGTGCCAGTCACATTCATGTTCATCCAGAACCCACATTCTTAAAGTTCATGAGACAGTGAGTCTTGGCTGTGTAGACTGCACCAGGAAGGATACCTTCGTAAGGAGAGTGTGTATGTAAGGAGAGTATGGTAAGGAGAGTCTAGGACAATTATAAGCTTTTAAAATGTTGATTCAAGTTATATTTTTAAAACTTATCTGGACCGTTTGCACATTCCAGAGTAGGTTGGAAGGGACAGAACAACTTTTGTGGAACTGAGGTTCGATAAATTATTAAAAGGGAAAAATTACACGGATTTTTTATTGTGTTTATACACAGATTTTTAAAAGAGTATTTGAAAGTGGTTTTGCAGGAACCACTTTTATAACTATTTTGATCAGAAAGAAACACGCACACAAATCTCACCAATAAATTCATTGTTTTGAAACAATTTATAGTTTCTATACATATTTCTAGAATGTATACAAAGACAGGAAACATTCTCCCAGAAAATGAGGGGATCAGAAATTAAACTCCCTAAAATCCAAGACCAAAGTGGATAACAAAATAACTAATATTTATATTCTGCTTTAAAGTTTAGAAATTCTTTAATATGCAAAAGACTCGGGTAGAAAAATAAAAAATATATTATTATTTCTGAAACGGTTTTTGGAAGAGGTGCTTATTTTTTATTGTCAAAGTAACACACAGTGTTGAAAGTTTAGGAAAAGAAGTATAGAAAATTAATTCAAAACCTCTTTTATCATGACACAGGGATTATATACAGCTATTAACATTTTGGGATATTTCCTTCTGGTTACAGAAGTGTTTAATTATAAAATAGGAATCATGCTGTTCTGTGTCCCACTTTTTCCATTTACCTCATGGTATCTGCATTCCCAGGGCTGTCAGATATTGTTTATAAGTTGTGACAGGAGGCAGAAGAGTCGTTCAGAGCTTGGGTTCCATAATCAAATGTAATCTAAGGTCCAACCTTCCTCTCTGCCAGCTACAGTCCTTCCATTTTACACTGTCCTCTGTCAAACGATGTAATGAATAAGACCTTTCTCCTCTGTTTATTGTGAAGATCAAGTGCATTAATGAATATAAAGCCTTGCTACATACTGTACTAAGTGCATCATACATGTCAGCTGCCATCACAGATTTTAAAGGGCTGCATAATACCCTACTGTCATGAATGTACATCATCATCTACTTCTTCATTCTTCAAGCTACCTTTCTGCTACTTGTTACCTAACTAAACGCCACTTTCTTGGGTATTCTCACTCATCAAGGCCAAGGGACACCAGTTTTCTTTATTGAATCATAGAATGAATTCTTGGGAGTACCATTGCTGCACCTAAAAATATGACTATTTTAACCCTACATTTTCCTAAACAATTTCCCAGATACATACACTTACCATAGTGCTTATCTCAGGAAACTAGAATGGAGATTGTGTGACTGGAATTTTGTGGATGTGAGAGTTGTGAAGAAACCAGAGGTTGTGTCTGTCTTAGGTGGCATAGGACCTGTGAACCCAGGATTGGCATGAGCTCACCATGCTGTTATGGAATGAATGGATGAATGAATGAAGAGTAGACTCCTCAAATAATTTTAAGTGCAACAACTTTAAATGTGCCAGAAAAATGTTTATTTCCAGAACTTTTAGAAATATATTTATTCAGAAATAGTATTAATTATACGAAAACCTTTTTGCTTCTGGGTCACTCATGGTTTCTCTCTCCACTTCTCACTCTTTGACTTTTCCCTCAGTCTTTTTCTTCACATCCCTCATCCTCATTTTGTTCCTACCACGTTCTTTTCCATCCTTCCTGGAGACCTTCTTTGTTCAACACAGTAGCCGAGATGAGACACAATTGCAACTCCTTGGTTACACTGCCCTGTTCCACCTGCTATGTGGCTGTCACAGTGCATAGTATCAGTCTAGGGGAAGGTGCACCCTTATGAAATGCATGACTGTGTGAATTAATTATTTACCAGATCATCTATGTGGTTCCCTCTCTTCATTTGAAGCTCTCCAAGTATAGGGATTATATGCATTTTATTCATCTCTTTTTTTTGAACCTAAACTAGTGCTAGGTATATAGTAAATTCTGAATGCTTAGGGAAGAGAGGAGGGAAGGATTTACTGTTTCCAGCAGGAGCTGTGCTGCATTTTGTTCAGCGAATATAATTTCTTCGTGTTCTGCTCTTGTGGCTGCTGATCAGGGCAGAGGGTGCCTGGCAGGTGATTAGGGGAAGGAGCAGATCCCTAGCTCACTTCTCTCTGGCTCCCCAGGGCCTGAAACCTGAACTGAAGGAGGAAAATGGAAGGGTTTGAGTTGGATGGAAGTCTGTGTTCCCTCAAGAGTGTGGTTTGAACACTTTAGGCTTTGGAAGTGTTGTACAGAAACATGTGTACTTGCAACTACATATTTTCTAGGTCTAAAACTCCCGAACTTAGATTGGAGGAGTTTTTAAAAACATGCAGCACCTTAAGCTATTGATAGTGTTATTGGGAGAAGAAAGGGTTATGAAATCGTCTCTTAGCAGTGAGACCTATGCTAAGCCTCATTGGGCTTCAGGTTGTCTAAGGGGAAGTCAAATGAAAATGTGGATATGAAATACTCTGAAGAAATGCAGAAATATCCACATGTACATGGTTATGCATAATATTCATATATATATATATATACTTATAGAAAGTACAGTCTCTGCTATACACATATATGTTGTAGAAATGCAGTATTTTTCTGCATATGGCATTATATATTCACAAAATGTACTGTATATGTATGCATTATAGAGGTACTTGCAGTACTTTTGTGCAAATAAGGTCTTGGAGAGATATTCAATACATTCTATGAATATTTGGCTTTATAGAATTAATTAAGCTTCTATGATGAATCCCTTGTTTATAAACCAGATATTGTTTCTTTTTTTCTTTTTTTTGGTACTGGGGATTGAACTCGGGTTCTTGCGCTTGGGAGGCAGGCCGTGGAACCACTGAGCTAAATCCCCAGCCCTAGATATTGTTTCCTTAACGTATGTTAATGTTGAGTCCTTTTCCCCCTGAATTCTTCCTGGAAGTGCCTGGATCCGAACATCCTGCATTCTTGTTTTTTACACTTGTTCAGGGAGCTCTCATTTGCTGCTGTATTGCTCAGGACTTGCTAATTCTAAAAGCCAGACACCAGGTTGTCCAAAGGTGTCCCCTGCCCTCCAGTGGGCAAACACCAAGGGCCAGGTATAGGGGCTGGTGGGCAAGAGGAGGGTCTTAGGGGCAGCTCTGGGCACCTAAGGAGATGAGGGGCAGCACGAGAGCCCTAGGTTGGTTAGGTGGAGGGCACAGCTGCCTCCTGAGGATGCACAGGGCCAGGACACATCTCACACTCCCTCCACTTCTCCTGAGTCATTGAGACCATCTGGAATGTCTCACATCTCCTGGGATTGTTGCTAACCAAAACAGTTCTGCTGGTCAGCAACTTCACAAACAGATAGTCCACTTGCATAATCAGATCTGTCACAAATATATTAAATATAGCACCCAATTTCCCACAGACACAGCCGCTCAGCCCCTCCTCTTCCTCTCCTATTAACCATGCAGCATTCCCAGGATGATGACTTAGGGTAGAATTTTGTTGTTTATGTTAGCCCAGCTTTAAGCCACATATTTCTGCACTTTTCTACTCTTGTATTTTTTTCCTTAATAAATGTTTATGAGAACCCACTTTCAAATGACTTCTGAAACTTCAGGGAAGCGAGCACGGGCCACCAGGTGGACCTGTGCTGTGTTGAGAGGCCAGAGAGCTGCCCAGCTGTGCTGGTTAATGTCTCCTGTTGCTGGCTGCCACCCACAGTTCTACCCTTGGGAAACTAAAGAGGGGTCACTGCCCTGAAAAACTCTTTTAATAAAATTAAAAGTTCTATATTTTTCCTTTGGATTTTATCTGTAGCTTAGAGGAAAGCTGAGGTTAACTCATATTTTCTTTGAATGAATATTAATCTAGTTATAATTTAGGAGCTGGAAAAGAACAGCTACACTTGACCTTGCATTAGCCTGGTCATTGTAAGAGAGCAGGGTTGATGTTTACATAACACTGAGGCGTGAACTAAACTGAACACACAGGGAAATGCACACTCCAAACGATTTTGGCTTTCCGGTATAGTTTGAGAGATTTGAGAAAGAAACATAGAGAAGAATGCTAACCCCAATTCTAAGTCTAGGCTTGGCATTATGGTTTGTCATAATTTAAATGTGTTTCATGTCTCTTAATTTATCTCCTGTAAATATGTTTATTCATAAAACATTTATAAAGTGTCTGCACTACCTCAGGTATTGTAATAATTATGCCAACAGTTTCGTATTTCTTTGCAGACCAGTAACGAGGCAGGCTAACTCTAATCATATGCTTTAGATAGAGAAAAGAGGAATTAAAAAAATATGTGTGAATATATATGGACACGTTTGAGTAATCTAAAAGGCTCAGTAAAACCAATGAAATACAGAACTGACTGCCAGAATTTGTTCTTTATCCTGGGGTTGGTCTGACACAAGCATTTTTAGGAGGATGAAGAGCTAACCCAGAAATTCGACAGCGTCTACTAATAACCTGCTATGGTTTGCACTGATTTGGGCCCCCAAAGGCAGCGTGTTTAAAAGGCAGACTCTTTAAGAGGTGGAGCTAAGGGGAGATAATTAAGTAGCAGAGCATCCTGGGAGTCTAGTTGGTTCTCCAGAGGGTGGGTCCTTATAAAGATGTGAGGCTGGCCCCTCTGTTCTTTGGCTTCCGGTCTCATGGTATGATCTCTCTCTCTCTCTCACTCCTATGTGTACCTGTCATGAAGAGATCTCCCAGGGACCTCTTGTCAGAGCCAGCACCACTGAAGAGTGATGCCAGAGAATTGTTTGGACTTTCAGCCTCTAAAAGAGTGAGCTAAATAATTCTTTTCTTTATAAAATACTCAATCTTAGGTATTTCATTATAGCACTGAAAACATAAATACACACTCTATCCCATTTTATTAGTATGTTCTTCAATATTTAATTTAATTTTTCTAGTTTTTCTCTGTGGAGAGAGAGTATGGGATGTTGGGCATCTTCAATATGAAACCCAGTGATGAATCATTTTATGAAATGAAGAATTGTCGATCATTCCAAACCCTTATCACTAATTTGTAAGTTTATAGTTTTAAAATCAAAATTTCAGTGTTTCAAAGGACTTTTGATATCTTTTAAAGTCAAGAGTGGCACAAAACAATACAGTGAACACTAACTAGCTGGATGTAGCTGTCTACATTTAAATTAATATTAAGTAAAACTAACAGGAGCTCCTCAGTCTCCCTGTGCACATTTCCTCAGTAGTTCCATGTAACTAGTAGTTTCATTGAAGAGCACAGAGCCAGAGCATCTGGTCATTGCAGAACATTTGATGGACAACCTTGGCCTCTAGATGCTTACTCTCCTTGGTTTGGGTCAGAGTTTGTGCGTAAAGTCAGCATCATAATGCACTGTGGTTTTCAACTTCTACCATGCTTCACAGTATGGCCCATTCAAAATACCTTTCTATATGAGGAGACAGATTTGTTTATGGTGAGATTCTATTTCTGAATGCCTTTTTATCTTTTTCACTAAACATGTATGAAATAACCCAAGTGGAACAGGCATTTTGAAACATAGGGCAAAGGGGATAAGGCATGTCTCTGAAGTAGAAGTAGAAGCCCAGAGCTGACACCCTGAGCACAGTGACAGATTCTGGGGTAGCAGGAGGATCTGAACATGCCAGTCAATTGTATCAAGTTTCAAATCTCCCCAAAGACAAGACCTCCATGATACTGAGATCAGTCTTGGCAAAGGATGTCCTAAGTGGACATGATAAACATATAAGTCCAGAAGTATGTCATCCCTTCAGTAAATGGGAAAAGCCTTTAATCAGCTAAAAGATTCTTCAGGACAAACTCCCATCATGCTTCCCACACTCAACCTTGTAATTCTCTAGCTTTACTTTTTAGATGAATACTAAAAGGCAGCAGCACTCATATTCAAGAAATTCAATATTAACATATGTAATCAAGAACCCTTCCTAAATCCTTGCTAAAGAAAAACAGAAATCCTTGCAGTTCATATGAGGAGTAGAAAAACATTGAGGAGAGAAAAAATTCTTGTTGGAAAAAAATAGAAGTATCTTAAATCTAAGATTAAATGAATATTGTTTAGTTGTGTGTCATTTTATATTCTAGATCCTTAGAACTTTTTCTTTTTTTTGGTACTGGGAATCGAACTCAGGATCTTGAGCTTGTGAGGCAGGAAGTGGAACCACTGAGCTAAATCCCCGGCCCCCTAGAACTCTTAATAAACAATATTTAGTGCTATAAGCCTTTTGAGGGTCCAAAACCTTATCTAAGAAGTGACTATAATTTCTTTCAAATAGACACAACTAGTTGTTCATAGAAGTATATTAGTTTCTGGAAAATGCTAGTATTTATATATTGTGAAAAACTTTCAATGTTTAAATTTTTTTTTTTGGTAACCAGGAAATTTAAGTTTTGAAACATGTAAGTCTTAATAAGTTTTGATAGTTATGTCAACTTTCAATAACTATTTAGTGAATAAACACACTATTTGGTAGATCCTCATGGAATTAAGCAGAATAATAAGCAAATTTAGAAATTACATGGAGAGTCCCAGTGCTATGGGTCTTTGTACACAGGAGACCCTGATAGAGTGCCTGATCCTGCAAAATCAGCTCCACTCAATGGAACTGCAAAGGAGCACAGCTCAACATCTTCAAGCAGTTGAAATTGCTAAGTAACTCTTTTTTTGTTACAGTTTTCTGAAAGACTGTGATACACTGAGATTTTAGGAATCACTGTCATCATTGGATCAAGCGCCTGATTTCAGGTTCCTAAGAAATCCTTATGACTTTATGACTGACTGATCATTTTTTTCCTTCATCTGCCTATATCCTCCATTGGCTAATTCCCACCTGAGCACCTTGGAATTTAATTAGTGTGGGACAGAGGACTTAAAAAGGACAAGCTGTCTGGGGCAGTGACAAGGCAGCCAAGGTGTTGAGATGGGGTGGAGGGAGACTCATCAGGTGTGTCTGGCTCCATTCTCCAGTACAACACTGCCTATATGGTTTAGCTACGTTTCTACAGATCCACAGACAACACAGGAAAATCTTTGCCAGTCCTGGTGAGCATACCTGGGGGATCATATAGATTTTAGTCTATTTAATAGACTATGCCCTTGCCATCTTGACTGTACTTCCTCAAGGACAGGCTGTAGTTATGGTTTAAACATACATAAAATGTTCCCCAGAGTCTCATAAGTTCAGAAGTTGGGGTTTTGGTAAATGATTGGATCAAGGGGTATTGTACTAATGGATTAATGAGTTTGTGGCTGAATGTGCTTTTAGGAGGTGAGACCTTATTAGAGGAGCTGGATCACTGTGGCAATGATCTGGAAGAGCAGATTATTATTCCTGTCCCCCGCCATTCTCTGGCTCTTCCTGCTCCCTCTATGTTACTGGCTCCCATGAAGTGAGCAAATTTTGTCTGTCATGATATTTTTCTCTTGGAGCCAGCTAAACTTGGATTGAATCCTCTGAAAGCATAAACTGAAATAAATCCTTCCTTGTTTAACTTGCATAGGTCAGGTCTTTTGTGCTAGTGGCAGAAAGCTGACTAGGACAGTTGGAGGGTTGTCTTTAACTAGAGTTCTGCAAGATGTTGAGGGTGAAGCAGACACGCTTTTCCCCAGCTCTGCCTCTGCAGACTTAGCTCTTACTCCTAAAGCCAGGTCAGCAATTTCTGAGAGCCCCCTTGGTTGAGTGAGTGGTCTGTGAAACTGGGTACCACAGCCCTGTATTCCCACCCCAGAAGCCCCGCAATCTCTAATGAGGGCAAGCCATGGAGTAGGGGTGATCTCCATTTGTCAATTTCATATTAAAAAGACCAACAAATATTTATATTTTGAAGGTAAATAGAAGGCAAATGCCTCAGGTACATTTGAAAGAAAGAAATTTGGTTTGCTATTATTAGTATCTGGTGATAACTTGAATTACTCACTGGCTTTACCTACCTAAAATGACTATGAAACTCATCCAATTGTTACTTGGCTCTTGATTCCATTAGTGAGAAAGGTGATGGGAAGTGGCCCATATTATGCTCAGAAGCCCATGCAGATTTCTCTATGCACTTGGGCATGCCATGCCTGATTGTCCACCTATGTAGGACATACAGGAACTTCACTGAAAGCTGCCTAGGAAGTCCTAATCTCATCTCAGCTTATGCTTGTCACCAGCCTTGATGGGAAGAAGCAACACTGCCCAATCTCCTCGGCCTTTCAGCTCAGGACAGGTGTGGAGTTTGAACACCAGCATAATCTAGAAGGCCAGGACTTCCTATAATAGCAAAGGAAAGGAAAGAATTGCCCTTTCATAAGTTATACCAGGCAGTTTAAATAAATCAGTTGGCGATGGCTTGGAGGAAAGAACATTAAAAGCAGACCAGGTGAACGAGTTTGAAATGGAAGAGAGAAAAGGTTGTGATCATTGCTCAAACAAGTTCTTCTTTCCCTCCAAGAAATGAGGTGTAGGGTGTGGAATCCATTGTAGCTAATCATAAACAGGTGCATCTTAAGCTCTGGATGCCAACTTGCTCAAACATGCTGGGGACTCAGCTCATGCTGCAGCTAATTACCTGTGTGTTCTGATTGGTGAGGGCCCTGTGGCTGCTCTGCTAGCCCCGCAGAGTGAGCGGAGCTGCACCAGCCTGTGGTCCTGTTGAGACCTGCCAGGTGGCCAGGGGTGGGCCCTGGGTCAGGGGTGGAGACAGGCATGCCTTCATTCTCTCACCTGCCAAAGGCTTGCTGGACACCCAGAGATGCTTACTTAGGATATGAAAGTATGACACAGCCTGGGAGAAAATATGACACCTGGGAGAGAGCATGACACCTAGCGTGGGTGAGAGCAATGGGGAATGTTTTCACCTTTTAGCAAATTTTAGGTCTTAGACTTCTAATGCAAACCAACCAGAAGGATATCATTTTGGTAGGTGATCCTCAGATTACCTACACGGATCATTTTTGTACCATGACTGACTTGGAAGAACATGTTGTCTCTTGCTATTTTTCTTGTCTTACATTTTAACTTGATGGATTTGCTGAAAATTAATTCCTCTTCGGTAGGACCTATTGGATTTCTAAATGCTAAATTCCTGAAATTTATACTCGGTTCTCCAAAATGGCATATTTTCAATGCTTATGAATTTCTCTCTAAATGGGCATAAGGAAGAGTTCTGTAGGCTGACCCAGAGATGGACACTGACTTCAGTTCTGAGTGAGATCCTTCTGAGGCCACAAATCTGACTTTGTGTGTGTAAAACTGTTATTTTCACTTTAAAATTGAAGGTCTGTAAAATTGCATAAGCTATGAGTCCCTCAAAATCTGTATCTGACCTTGGGTTGATCATTAGGATCCTACATTCTCTCAAAAGATTCAAGTCTTCAGATGAGATTCTCACTGACACTAACAGAAATAGATGCTTATAAATATTAATAATAAACTAACTGCATGCTAAGCACTACCCTATCATTTAAAAATATTTATTCTTTTAATAAACCCTTTATTTTAGAATAGTTTTAAGTTTATAAAAAATGTTACACAGGTAGTGCAGATGGCCAATGTGTCCAGTTCCTAGTTGTTCACATATGCACAACAAATATACCAATGTTCATACATTAGTAACTACAATCAACGACTTATTCAAATTTCCTTCATTTGTTGTTTTTCTGTTCCAGGATCCCATTCAAAATCCCACATTACATTTACCTGTTGTATCTCCCTAGGTTCCTCTTGACTGTGACAGTTTCTCAGATTTCCCTTGTTTTTTATGGCACTGAGATTTTTTTTTTTCTGGTGACAGGGATCAAACTCAGGACCCTGAGCTTGCTAGGCAGGTGCAGTGCCACTGAGCTAAATCCCTGGCCCCAATGACAGCTCTAAGGAGTACTGGTAGGTGGTTTTGTAGCATCACTCTCTATTGGGATTTATGTGATATTTTCTGCAGGATTGGATTGGTGTAAGAGAATTTGGGAAGGAAGATCATAGAAATCTAGTTCCCTTCTCATTATCTCTGGGTACATATCATCAACATGTTGTCATTTTTTTCAGTAAATTGAACCAGGGGTGCTCTATCACTGAGCTATACCCCTACTCCTTTTCTTTCTTTTGTTTTTAAATTTTGAGATATATCTCACTATGTTGCCTAGGCTGGGCTTGAACTTGTGATCCTCCTGCTTCAGCCTTCTGAGTAGCTGGGATTATAGTCTTAACATCACTTTGGATGTTGACTTTGACCACCTGGCTAAGGACATCCTGATTAGAGGTCTCTTATGTGAAATTACTGTTGGGGAGGAAGTCACTGTGTGCAGCCTACACTTAAGGTTGGGAGTTGTGCCCTGACTCCTTAAGAGATCACTGTGTTCATAAACAACAGATTCTCCTGTATTTCAGACTTTTCTGTTCTCTTCCATTTATTTATGTATTCAGTCATTTATTGATATCATTCTGGAATCATGCATATTTGCTTTCTACTTTGGGCTATTTATTTTGCTGTTTAGGTAGTTTTGGCAGTGATCACTGGGAGCTTTTTCACTTGGTTTCTGTATTCCTTTGTCATTCTTCTTCATTGTAGGGTATTTTTGTTTGTTTGTGCTTACAATTGGTTATTTTCTAGTACCAGAAGATGATTCTGGATTATAATGCATATCTCTTACTTCTGGCCAAGAATCAGCCATTTCTCCAATGAAACATGCTTTCTTTTACTGAAGTGTTGATTCTAAATCCTCTCAATTATAGAGTAAGAAAATACGTGAATGCTAACTCATATTTATAGACATATCGATAGCTATTTTTATATGAAGCCATCTGTCTCTATACTAAACTATGCCTAAATTAATATTGAAGTCTTCAGTTCTCATCCCCTACTTTATGGAAAAGCCTTCCTTCTCCTTTGGCTTGTTTATAATCACTCACTCCAACAATGTGAAGCCTGGCTCCCACCGTCTGCTAGCCATTTACCTGTTCAACTAGCACACAGGTAGAGTGGTTTCAGAACTGTTGGCCTTTACCCCTATGGGAAAAAACTTGATCAACTAGAGCACTGGTCTGTAAACAATTTCTTTTGCCATTAGTTTTGCAGTCTCCATTTATTTCTACAGTGACTTACCATTTTTACAGTGAGTACCATTTTCTTCTACCCCTTTTATTGAAGTTTACTGAAGTCTATAAAACTGATTATTTTTTCCCATTCTGTAGTGCATCTCAGGATCTCCTGATCTTCTATATAAAAAAATTTAAAATTTGCCCACATGAATGTTCCCTCTGTGCTGCAAAGTTCCGTGGCAGCGGTGACGGACGGTGGCACGCGTCCCGCAGTGGGCACACAGAGCCCTCTGTCTGTTGCGATGTGAGCCAAATCGCCCCAGGTTTTCCCCAGCAGCTGAGCATTCAGGTTTAATTGCAGGATTGGCACTTCGCAATAAAAAAGTGGCTTTGTGGTTGCACTTTCAGCACTTGGTCTCTAAAAGGTTCCCTATCACTATTCTATGGCTTTGATAAACGGGTAGAGCCACAGAGCCACCAATAGAGCCTCATGCAGAATACTTTCTCCCATCTCTTTTCTTCACCTTTCAACACCCCTGGATGCCACTGATCTATTTACCAAATCTATAGAACTCCTTGTCCAGAACACCATAAAGTTGGTAGCATCTCCAGACTGACTGCCTTTTGTCACTGAACAGCATACACCTAAGTTCCATCTGATTTGCTGTGTGCGTATTCCTTTTTACCACCTACTAATATCCCATTGTATGTTTATACCACAGTTTGCTTATCATTCATGAAAGACATCTTGATTGCTTCTAGTTTTTCATAATAAAGCTTCTATAAACATTGATGTATAGTTTTATTTGAGGGGCTCACATGTTTTCAACTCAACAGGAGCATAATTGCTGGATGCTATGATAGGACTGTATTTAGTTTTAAAAGAAATTATCAAACTATCTTCCAAAATGGCTCTATTATTTGCTTTCCCTCCTAGAATGAATGGACATTCTTGTTGCTCCATAACCTCAACAAGATTTAGTGTTGTTTGCTTTTTGGATGTATTTTAACCATTTTAACATAGATGTAGTGGTATATGACTATGGCTTTAATTTACCTTTCTCTAAAATTATGTTGAACATCTTTTCAATGTTGATTTGTAGTCTGCATATTTTGCTTAGTGCAGTGGTTAGTTTTTTTCCCGTTTTAACTGGGTTGTTCCTTTACTTACTGAAGAATTTTAAGAGTGATTTGTGTATTTTTGAATACCAATCCTTTAGCAGGCACGTGTTTTAAAAGTATTCTCCCAGACTGTGGCTTGACTTGTTTTTCCTCTTAACAGCATCTTTCAGAATAAAAAAAAGTTTTTGATGTTAATAAAGTTCAGCTGATTAGATCATTCATTTATGAATCATCTTGTAGCTCTTTTAACTTTTACTTCATGTAGTTTGAAGTTCTCTTGCTAGGTCCTAGAGTATTTAGGACTGTAGTGTTCTTAGATGAGTTTACTTGTTCCTTCAGTACTAGACATTGAACACGCAGCCTTTGCACTGAGATACACACCTAGCCTTTTAAAAACTTTTATTTTGAGGCAGGGTCTTGCTAAGTTGCTTAGGTTCCCAGGCTGGACTCAAACTTGCAATCCTCCTGCCTCGTTCTTCCAGAGTGCGAGGGTCAGGTTTATCCCAACACACTCAGTTTATCATTTTCTGTAGTGCAAATCTTCTGTTGATAATTTTTTTTACTTTTGTACATTTTTAAAAGTCTTTATTTCATCTTCATGCTTGAAAGATTTTTTTGTCAATGTGAACTCCTATGCTGACTTGTTTTGATTGTTCAGTAGAGATGTGACTACACTGATATCTAGCTTATTGTTTCTAGCTAAAAATTGGGTGTCATCTTTGGTCCTCCATCAAATAGTTCCCTTTTTTTTCCTGGCTGATTTAAAGATAATTTTTCTTTACCACTGATTTTAAGCAGTGTAATGACAATATGCCTTAATATAGGTTTCTTGCTTTCTTCAAGTTTTTTTTGTTTCTTGAACCTATGTATAAGTTTATAATTTTTATTAAATTTCAAAAATTTTCAGTTATCTCTTCAAATATTTTTTTCTGTTCCCATCCTTTCTTTTGGGAAATCCAGTTAAGTATAAATTAGCTCTTTAAAGTGGTCCCATAGCTCACCATTGGACTGATCATCATTATTATTATTATTTTTTTGGTACCGGGGATCGAACTCGGGTCCTTACACTTGCGGGGCAGGTGGTGGAACCATTGAGCTAAATCCCGGGCCCCACTGATCATTATTTTAAAATAAGTTTTCTCTTGGATCATTTCTGTGTCTGTTTTCAGGTTCACTAATATTTTCTTCAGCAATGTCTGGTCAGCTATTCCATTCAGTGCATTTTTCATCTCAGAGATTTTAGTTTTCATTTTTAGAAGTTTAACTTGGATCTATTTTATATCTCGTATGTCCCTGTTTATCTTTTTGAGTAGTTATTATAACTGCTTTAATGTCTTTATCCACCAATTTTAATATTTACATCAATTATTGGTTTTATTCCTCATTTTGGGTCAGATTTTCCCGCTTCTTTGTTAGACTGGCAATTTTTAACTGGATCAAGAATTTTATCTGGTTGGATACTTGATATTTAAAATTCCTATAGAGTGTCTTGAGCTGTGTTCTGGGATCAGTGAAGTTACTTGGAAGCAATCCTTTGGAGCATTGCTTTTAAGTTTTGTGAAGTGGCACCAGGCAGTGCTTGTCTATAGCCACTTATTTCCCACTTCTAAGCTGATGCTTTTCTGAGGACCCAATCCAGGTTTTGGTAGGACATGATTTCTCATACTTTGGCTAGTGGGAACAGACACCCTTCCCCGCCCTGTGTGAGAACTGGGCAGTCTTACTTCTATCTCTTTCAAATGAAGTTTTGCCTGGCTTTGCTGTGCTGATCAGTATTCCATTGAAGATAGGAGAGGGACTCTGCAGATTTTGGGGTTTCCTCTCCTCTCTAGTACTAGCCTCCCGAGTTTCTTTGGGATTGCACCTTCATTGTCTCAACTCAGGTGTCTGCCATCTCTGCCTGGGTCACCCTCCCTATACCATGGTCCTTAAAGCAATCAGCTGAGTATCCCAGAAATGCTGTGGTTCATTTCCTCATCACCACTCTTTGTTTGTGATATCAGTGTCTAACATTGTTCTTTTATATGTTTGTGCAGATTTTTGCCTGTTTCAACCAGGAGTGTAAATTGGCCCCCTTGTGTCCATCTTGACAGACAGAAGTCACATGGGCCATGTTCCAGTGCTTTCCCTCTGCCCTCTGATCCTTGCAGCATTGTCATGAAATAGGAACTGCTGTTATGCCTTGTTTTTAGTAAAGGAACCTGGTGGTAGTTAGTTTTCTAGTAGCTGGGTTGCAATACCCAACACCTACAATTTAAAGAGGAAAGGTTTATTTTGATTCACATTTTGTAGAGGTTTCAGTCCATAGTTGACCAGCTCGAAGGCAGGGCAGCATGGCAGAGGCTTGTTTATGGTATGACTGGCAGGAAGGAGAGAGAGAGAGAGAGAGAGAGAGGGAGAGAGAGAGATATCAAGGGAAGAGGGAAGGAGGTAGACTCTTCCAGGGCATTCCTCCAGTGACCCACATCCTCTAACCAGGCTTCCCCTACCAAATCACACTTAGCTATAAACCTATCGGTGGACCACTTCACACTGATGAGTATCATACACCCATGATCCATTCACCTCCCAAAAGTTCCATCCATGAGTGCGTTAGGCTTTAGGGGGGACATCTAGATACAAACCATAATATTCCACTCCTGGCCCTCAAAAGACTCACATAGATCTCTATGCTAAATCCATTCAGTCCATCTCTGAGTTGCCAAAGTCATAACAGAGCCCATAGTGCTGAAAAGCCTAACTCCAAAGTCTCCTCTGAGATGTAAGGCAAAGTCTTAGCTGTGAGCCTCTGTAAAAGTGAAAAGAAACTTAAACACTTTGAACATACAATGGTGGAAGATAAATATTCCTATTCCAAAAGGTAGAAATAGGGGGATAGAAAAGAATGGCACCAAAGCAAGACCTAAATCCAGTAGGGCAAACATTAAATCCCATAGTTCCATGTCCAGCACATGGGATAATCTGTGGTGAGATGTGAACTCCAGAGGGACTGGGTGGCCCTACTCCTATGGGACTGCTGGCGGTTGTCATCCTTGTGACCTTAGTTTACTCCTTTTGGCTTTCCTCAGATGTTTCATGTTTCTAGATTATCCAAAATCCTGGGGTCTCCACTGTACTGGCTTCATTCCCACAGCTCACACACTGCCCTCTCCGGGGTGTTCTACCTGGTCTCCCAGGCTTTCTTCCGAAAATTGGGTGGAAACTTTCCTGACCCCACAATTCTTGGATTCTTCATGTGCCTAAAATCAGCACCATGCAGATAATGCCACATTTTTGCCACCAGATGCAGCAGTAGCTAAACCTTTTAGCATCTTTCTGAGGCCCCTGTGTGCCTGCAAAGTTGAGCAAGGTAAACGGAATTCTGAGGAATCAATTTTTTTTGTGGGGGGTACTGGGGAATCGAACTTTGGTCCTTGAGCTTGAGAGGCAGGCTGCAGAACCACTGAGCTAAATCCCCGGCTCCAGGAATCAATTCTTATTCTCTAGGTTTCCACCATTCTGGAGCATGGTGCCCTGGGGCTCTCGTTGAAGCAGTCTTTCACCTTTGTAATTATGAGGCTGCAAAGACTTGAGTTCTGCTGGTTCTTGCAGTGCCTTCAGGCCATCTTTTCTATTGTTCAAAGTGCTTGGCTTTTTCTTTCTTTTTTTGGTACCTGGGACCAACTCTGGACCTTGCACTTGGGAGGCAGGCGGAACTACTGAGCTAAATCTCTGGCTCAGTACTTGGGTTTTTAATGTTAATCTTTTCAGCAACCAAGTTCTCCTCTGCATCATCTTTGTGGGCCCCAACTTTACCAGAGCTTCCATTCTGACCAAACTCAAAACATTTTAAATCTTTCTGCTGGGATGTTTGCTCTTGATTTTCAAGGTAGAGCTGGCAGTAGCCATGCAACAGTAGCCCCAACAGTAGCCATGCAACCACCTTAACATTAGACTGCCTTGAAATGTCTTCCACCTGATTAATCTTAGTCTCTCACAATGTCTCAGGACAGAAGCAAAATGTAGACAGATTTTCTCCCAGAGAATAACATACATGGTCTGGAGTCCAATTGCTAATATGGTCCTTGTCCCCAACTGAAACCTCCTGAGCTTGGTTTTTACTAGCTGTGTTTCTATCAGGATTTTGTTCTTCTGAGTTTGATCAGAATCTCCCTTCAAGCTCAGCTTGCAGCACTGTAGGGATGCTTCTCCAGCTAGTACCTGCAAACTTTTCCAAACTCTTCCTATAAGCCAGCTCCAAAGGCTTCTGAACTACATGGTCAGGTAGTTTCACAGAAATGACCGTATTTCTCCGGTACCAAAATCTGCCTTAGTTATTTTCTCATTGCCAGGCAACAATACTCACACCCACAATTTAAAGGAGGAAAGGTTTATTTTGACTCACAATTTGTGGAGGTTTCAGTCCATAGTTGACTAGCTCCAAGGGAGGGCAGCATGGTGGAGAAGCATGGCAGCAGAGGCTTGCTTATGGCAAGGCAGTCAGGGAACAAAGAGAAGTCAAGAGAGGAGGAGAGAGATAGACCATATTTATAACACACACACTAAGTTTCTTATATAGTTACAAGAGACTCAGGAGAAACTGTAATCTATATATATAATGCATCCACTAACTACATTTTCAGAAACTATGATTTTAGTTCATGGCAGGAGCTTTCATGTTTGATTAGGTTCACAATTATATTTTTAAAAATATCTGCTGCTGAATTATGTATGGTATGATTGGAAAACATACCATGAGATGTTATACTTTACCCTTCATATCCATAGCTTCGATCAGGTTTCGGTGGATAGCTAAAAACTTGGAGTCTACTTAGTTAATGCTAACAGTGACAAAAAGGCCAGTTATCTGAGGTCTTTATCTTTTGAATGCATTTTACTACAGTTAAACCTAAATTTAAAAACTTGAATGATTGTCTCAAAAGTTTAAGCAAGTATAGTTTCAGGGATTTTATTTTTAAGCTACAAAATGATCCTGTCTTATATACATTCTTAGCCAGCTTTTCAATGCACACTTAGGAAAAACTATGTAGTGTGATCCAGGAAGTAAATATATACTCACTCAGTCAAAATACACCTCATTGTCATTCTTTCTTCTATATCTTGCTCAGCTTTTTTCTCTCTTTTCCTTTGCCTTCTATGGCCTATTGCCTAATTTTGATCTCAAAATTTTAGCTATGCATGACAGCTGAGTTTTTCCATGTGCAAAATTGAAAGTGTATCTTATGCATAGATTTGTACTAACAGAACTTTATCTGCATACTATTTGCTGTTAACTGTTACAGAAATGACATCAGAGAGAGGGCACTTTTATTCACATGTAGTGTCTCAAAGTAAGATTATGTAAAGCCAGATGGCCCTTTGGGTATCTGTACAATACCCCAGCAGCTGGAACCCCTCGGATTTACATTTCATTTACATCAAAGGCACATTAGAAAACGTAATGATGTTCTCTGGAGTAGATAGTTGTCTTTTGATAAGTACAAGTACGATGTGTCCTGAACCTCCTGGGCTCATGTCCTTGGCCAGTACAAAGATAACTTAGTGAAGAATTCAGTGTGGTTTTACACAAGAAAAATGAGGTTTAGTTGGGATTTCCATGTGTTTTACATAAGAAAAATTATATTGGAACATTATGGAAAAGAATTAAAAATTATATTAGAACATTGTAATTTTTGTCCTCATTAAAGTCAGTGAATGTTTTGTAGGAGTACTTCCTCTAGGCAGTGGAAAGGCTCTTTCTATAACTCGGTTGTATTTTGCATCATTAGACCCTGATCTTTTAATCACTCAGTTCACTTCTGCTTGTTTCTGTTATGGTGTCAATTTACAAATATTCCCAGGAAGATATACACTCAAGACTCTGAATGAGCTGAAGGATAAAACTTCGAAGCAAGATCTACCAGGATATTGTGTCTCAGTTGCTCTTTTCTTCTTTTTTTTTTTTTAGTTGGTCTTTTTTTTCTTGGAGAAGAGACTATTATATTAGCCAAGCACACAACCAATTTCTAAGGGTGATTTTGTTATTAGGAATCAAGATACATGTCTATATCAAATCTCTAAGCAATAACTCATTTGTTTAGATGACTATTTTCTTGTTCTCTTGCCTAACAATGGGTCAGATTCTGGAATGGTTTTGAACTGGAAGGCAGATCTTTGATTTAGCTGAGGATATCTACAAATTGGTGGTAAACCCTTGGCTGACGTTAGCCCTTGGCATGTAGATCTTACTGCCACATCAAACATTTAGCAACCTCACTGGCTTTCATCCTTTGAATAGTGTTCTTTGACACCCAGCAAGGCAGTTTTCAGCCAGAAAGCAATCAGTAGTTTTTCTAACAACAACAAAGGCAAAAAGAGAACATCCCGTTGTTTCATTAACTGCTATAAATCAGAAACAATTGGTGTCATAAGCAGGATATACAAAAACACACAATAATGCTCAGCTTGGCTCCTTACAGGACAATGTCTCATCACTGCAGTATAGAAGGTAGTACTGGGAGAGCCCATGACCTCACACTTACTTAGGTTTCCTGGGAACAGAATGCTTCATTTGTAAATGTGAAAATGATGATGAAGTTCTTTAAAGTCTTAAAGGGAGTCTGGAGTTTTGAAAAATGGAAAGGAAATGAGTAGAGACAGCAGGTAAAAACTAAAGGGTTTTTGTTGACATGTTGCTCCACGCCCATTTGTGGGAGATGACTGTGGTATTGCTCCTTACAGCATGCAACCCAGGCTTAATAAAAGGGACACTGTGAGGCTGGGACTGGTTACGTCCAGGTACCTTCAACTCATTATATCTCCTCTTTCTTCCTGTATTCATGAAGCCTGTATTCACTTCCCTTTGTGGTATGATTGAGGTGCTCAAATTTGTGTTTTCTTTTTTGTTTTCTTTTCTGAAACAGTAGACCTAAATGGTTTTCAATGAAATCAGGTGAGAGTCATTGTCAAAATGCTGAGTGATACTGTGTTAGGCTTCTGAACTTTTTCCCAGCTCCTTGCTGTGCTCTCCATCACACCCACTTTGGACACCTCTCAGAGTGGCCTGAGGTCTTTTTGGCAGGTGAGGAGGGTTTCCATCTTCTGTGTGTATCAGATCTGACCAGGACCAGGAGTTTATTTTCTTTCCTTTCTTCCCACCTCCCACTCCTTCACTGTAGGCTCTTAAAGACAAACTTTGAATGTGATTAATGGTGGCAGAGATCAGGCACATAAAGTTCAAGCACTGAGTTGTTTATTTGTTTCAGAGAGTTGTTTTCAGGCTGTTTCTTTGTGCAGTCACATGCTCGCTTGAAGAGCCTTAGCTCTGATGTTGGCTGGAAGAATAAGTCTGAAGGAGACATGAGGGAGAAACACAGTTTTCCAAATATAGTCGGCCTTCCATATCCATGGTTCTGCACACAATGATTCAAGCAACTACAGAGAAAAATGTATTTAAAATCTGCATCCATACTGAACATATACTGAATTTTTTCTCATCACCATTTCTTAAACCACAGAATATACCAACTATTTACATAACATTCATACTATATTGGGTGCTATAAGTAATCTAGAGTTTAGAGTATGTGGGCAGATAGGTGTAGCTTCTACTATACTATCAAATAGTATGCTACTTTATATAAAGAGCTTGAGCATTTGTAGCTTTTGGGATACCCTGGAACCAGTCCCCATGGATGCTGAGGGATGACTGCTATAATTTGCATGTTGAATGTCACCTGAATGCTTATGCATTAAAGGCTTGGCCTCCAGGGTAATGCTGCTGAGAAGTAGTGAACTCTTTCAGAGGTGGGACATAGTGGGAGGTCTTTAGGCCACTGGTGGGCATTCCCTTGAAAAAGCTTGAGGAACCCCAGCCCCTTCCCTTTTCTCTTTCTTTTTGGCTATGACATACAATTTTTGCTATGCCCCCTGTTCCTGTCATGATGTGTTGCCTCTCTATAGGACCAAATGTATAGGCCCAATTATGGACTGGAACCTCCAACCTGTGAGCCAAAATAAATCTTTTCTCTTGCTAGGTCAATTATTACAAATATTTTGTTATAGTTACAGAAAGCTGATTTACACAGACTGTAATTTCTTCTTGCATTTAGGATAATCCTTCTTTCACCCTTCACTGGAAAGGAGGTTCATCTCCTGTGCAGTTTATAAAAATTTTAGCACAACCCTCAGAGGCTGGAATCTGATTGCTGGATTGAAATTCATCATCGGGTCAGCAGGGGTTGAAGATGTTAACGAAGCTCAAAGTTCAGTGGAAATGCTTTCAGTATATGTTTATCATATTCCAAGATGCATTCAGAAAAGGAGAACTGGAAGCACTCTGGGTTCACATACAAATTTTGTGTCTTAATTGGCACTACATTCCCAAGAATAGAATTATAGAAGTTCCCTCTCGCCCTTGAGCAGACTTGGTGCGATTCCTAGAGAGATTTCAGGTTGGTCTGTCACAGAATTTTAAAATGCAGAGCAGCACTCTTTGTCCAGGAGTGACCCAGCAGATGCCACCTGATTTCTGAAATGGTTCACCTGCCACATTCCCAAGGCACAGGCTAAGGTTGAGGGAGGTGGCACTGCAGATGAGGCTTGTGGAGGCACTGGGGTTGCATTTGTAGTGCAAGGTCTTTGTGCTAGAAGAAAAAAAAAACACACCTAGTATTTTTAATACTGAAAAGCAGAGAATTTTATAGGTATGTGCTATAGTTTGGATCTGAAAGTGCCTCCTAAAGGGCCCTTGTGTTAAAGGCTTGGTCACCAGCTGTGGTGTCACTGGAATATGGTGGAACCTTGTGTGTGGGGGGTACTTAGTGGGAGGAAATCAGGTCCTTGAAGGTGATAATGTGACTGTGACCCCGTCTTCCTCTCTCTTTCACTTCCAAACCACCAAGGAGTGAGCAGCTTTCTTTTCCACATTCTCCCACCATAATGTGTGGCCTTGCCACAGGCCCAAAAGCAATAAGCCAACTGACCATGGACTGAAACCTCCAGAATTGTGAGCGAAAATAAACCTTTTCCCATTTTAAGTTGGTTATCTCAGGTGTTCTGTCACAGTGACAGAAAGCGGACTATAACAAATATTCAGAGTTTAACCAGCTCTGCTGGGATCAGGTCATTGCCTCAATTGCTTGTTTAGTTCAAGTACAGAGTTTATGTCACATATATTTGGATTTGATATTACCAAATTTGAAATTGATAGGATTTTGTTTAATATTTTCCTCAGTTTGTGGCTCTCCTTGGCCTTGCCATTGCTGTGTTGGCTGACTTTGTGGATCAGGGCTGCTCCTGCAAAGGGGTGAGCTCCGGCCCTGGAAGTGGCCGTACCTGTCTAATTCAGAAGTTGCTTCACCTGGATGTTAGGTTCGCTGTTAACAGAGCTCTGCATGTCATTACATTTTCCTTACTCCATCAAGAGAAAAATGGGACTATTTTGTGAGAAAGACAAAGAAGTTCTAGTTTAAAGGTTTTTCTTTAATATTAGGCATGATGCTTATATTAGTTTTAGATTTTGTCATCGCAATATGGTCCTTTTGGTTTTTCTTCACTGACAAAATGTTACAACTAGAATAAAGTGATTTTTCATCACATCACTTTTCTCTCAAGAAGGACTATGAAGTCTTTCAGTTGCTTATTTTGGTAGGAAATTTTGAATCTTCAATCCCACCTTCCATGTCTGCTACAGTAAACATTGATAAACTACAGGAAAAAAATGTTTTAACATTAAATTTCGGAGATTGTTTTCCCCCTACATTAAACATCTAGGATTGTTATTTTTCATGGGTCAATTGCCAAATAGTTCTTTAAAATTATAGCATTTGCTTCCGTTTTCAAGGGTTATCTGAAATCAACTCTTCAAATATAGACTCCTTGAAAAACATTGCTTAAATTAGCCTTTTCAGGGACTGCAGGG
Source organism: Heterocephalus glaber (assembly GCF_000247695.1). The sequence continues at coordinate 6,845,642 of NW_004624735.1, read as the reverse complement.
ATCACTCTGTCCCAGGGCAGGTGTAGTGGCTGGAATGTGCAAACACAGCTATTGTACAAGTGCCAGAGCCCCTGCTTCTACACACATCCACTAACAGTGCTCCAGACAAGCACGAGTATCCCTGGGCCTCACTGTCCTGGCTTAACTTGGTGTTACTCTGGCTCCGAAATCCAGAATTGCAGCTGCTGAGGTCTCCAATTCAGGAAAGTGGGTGATTGCCTGAGTTCCTTGACACCACTGTCTTGTCTGAGTACTAATAAAGAGAAGAAATCAATGTTCTTTCCATGTATTTCTCTTATCTCTTTACATGATATTTTCTTGTGACCAGAGATCTTTTAAAATATTGTCCACATATTATATTTTCATTAGAAGTCCCTAAATGCTGGTTGCTGTATTATTACTTTTCCTTTGCAGTGACAAAGGCACATTTTGTTTTCATTAAGTACCCTTATATACCAGTTTCTGTAATTGCTCCACAAATAATAGCTGGTTTAGTTCAATGCCAGAGAAAAAAGAGCTATGATACAGAGTGGATACTTGAGCCTGTGAATCTGTGAGCACTAAGTGACACTTGTATAGTAATCTCTCCTAATGGCCTAATACTGAAATGCCAGCCCAGTGACCTTTCTTTATCAACACTAAAACTCTAATGTGATGTTGATATTAATGTCTGATCACCCCTCAGGGCAATCTTCTTTCGTGTGATCACCAGGTCTCAGCTACCTTGCTTGGTCAGCAGCCTTAGCCTGCAGACATCTCTGGTGAGAGACCAGTTGTATTTACAATCTGTGAGCAGATGGAAATTCATCTGTGGTAGGCAACTTCTTGCTGGACAGTCCCCAAGCCCTTCTATTTTACTTCAAGGACAAAGTATCCCCAGTCGTACATGCAGCGGTGTTTTCCTTTGCCCACAGTGATGCATATTTTATTCCCCCTGACTAATGTCAGGTGCAAAGTGCTGGCTCATGTCTTCTGTGTTTTATACAGAGGACATTTTAATGAGCTGTTTCACTGCACATCATTTGCATGGATATCTTACCCCAGAGAAATGTCTGTTGAGAAAGGCAAAGAGACTGTATTCTCATACATTCTACATGGCTGTGGGTTGTCATGTGAGTGAGCCATCAACACTGCTATTTCTCATGACTTTTAGAAGTGGTGTTTGGTGGATGGATGTTACTGTGGCCATACTGCATGGCACTATGTGAATGTACCTTTTGCTGGATGTTGTGAATAACATGACAGTGCATGGCTGTACCCCCAAAGCCAGCCTTGACCACCCACCACTAATGTTTCCGGGGTACTGATAGGCCTGAGTGTTGGAACAGCCTGAGAGATGGAAGCCACCACAGCACTGTTCTGTAGTCTGAGCAACACAGGTCAACCTCGGGTGACTTGAGTCATGATGGAGATGCCTTTCCTATTGTTCATCTCTTTCTCACCTGCAGGCCATTGCTGTGTCTCATAGCTTAGCAGCTGAGCATGGCTTTGGGTCCAGATAGACAATTGCTGTGGTTTGCACAGAAAGGTTAGGAAATCCTTGTCATTCTTCATCACTATTAAGCAATCAATTTCCCCGGAATCCTACTTATGTTGGACCAGATAAGCTGTCAGCACTCTGAGTGGCCTTTCACTGATGTGCAGCGCCTGGACCCTGTTTACTTAAAACCTGCCTAACGGTCAGAACCTGTCAGACCCTGTGGGTTCATGGGTTGTCTCCAGCCTGCCAGCCAGTCTTCCTTCAGGTACATAATTGAAAGAAAGAATTGGAAGCAAATATGAAAAGATGTGTTGACTAGCTCCAATAGAAAAAAAAAGTGCAAAAGAAAGACTATGTACTCTTGGGTAGAGCACAATGGGACAGGCTTCATTGCTTGGCCTGGGGCTAGCTTTCTTCTGACAGATAGATATGGAGAGCAATTAGGGTTTGAAAGTATAAGCAAGCCAATCTGTTTTGTTTATACAGAGAGTTTCCCCAGAAGTGAGGCAGAAGCAGAGACATAAGTAATGAGCACATGTGTTTGGAAAGAGTATAAGGTACTTACAAATATTATAGTGGCGTCGCTATAGTTAAAGGTCTGGCAGCATTTCCATTATAAACTCTCATTGTCAGGGGTTTAAAACTCAGCTGTAAAAATTCCAGGCTGCAACTTGGCATCCCAGGATGTGTCTGGGAACAAAGCTTTCGTCCTTGCCCTCATGCAGGTCTCTCCTGGGGTTCCCATGCAGCCATGCTCAGGTCTTTTCCTCTCTTGTCTTGTTTGCAGCTCCTGGAGGTGGGGAGGCAAGTCTTGGCCAGAAAGTTCTTTGGTTATTAGCAAAGGAAGCCAGGGAGAAGCATCAGGTGATTTCATTTATCTCTCTTCTTTGATCTGCATGAGATATCTCCCCAGTGGTACGTGGCTCCTATGGTCACAGCCACCAATGGCCAGACACCCTAGACATGCAGCCAGGTTAGGAAAGTGTGGTGAGAATCACAGTGCTAACATCTGAGAGCCAAGGTTTTACATAGCCAGCTTCTTTAGGGTCTAGGGTCTACCGACTATCTTTAAAGGAAAATTCACCAAGGCTGCTGTCCCTGGAGATCATATTCCTCAAACAAAGCACTGTGCTTTGCCTTTGATCTATAATCTGAACAGTGGAAAGAAAATTGACTAGCAAATTTGGAACTGGATTGTATAAACACATTGAACATAGAAATAGAGAGTTCCTGAATTCATCTGTTAACAGTCTTATGCCAAGGAAACAACTTTTGAGAGAAAAGCTTTTTCCTCTTCATTGCCTAATAGGAACACGTGGGGATTTAAAATCAACAAATACCCTGTCTTGGGGGAGCATTAGCCTAAACTGAAGATAAATCTGAATGATGAGCGCATTCATCTGTCTCAGTGACCTGCCAGGCTCTATGAGAGGTGGTGCTCACCTTGTCCTGGATCATGGTGACACATGCTCTGCTGAGATTATGCAGAGTCTGTCTGTACCTTGCCAGAGACTGGAGGTGAGCTTCTTATTGCAAAAGCATTTCACCCTGTCCCAGCTGCTGCTGCTGCTCTTTTATCATTAAAATTTTCCACTTTGGTTACATTCCTGTAGAAGCCACAAATGAATGTCTTTTCCTTCTTATCACACTGACATGTGCTGTGTCCCTAGAGATATTCTGAATTGTTAAGAAAGAAAAGATTCTTAAAACAATACATCAGGAAGCTTAACAAAGCCTAAAAATGGGCCAAGAAATCTGTAAAGGTAGAACATTTGAATTTTTTAAAAAAGACCATGATAAATTTAAGGTCACATCAAACATGGACAGATTGTTTGTTCAGGAGCTGAGAATTCTTTCATGTATTCATCTTCCACCATAAATGATCAAGTGCTCATCTGAATCTTAAAATGAAAACATCATTCTGTTTTCAGTTATGAAATCACTTTATCTGAAGCTAACATTATTGTCAGAATTGCCATAAGAGTACACATGGGCAGAATGAATCTTTCTTTTTTTTCTTTTATTAAATTCTTTTATTGGTACATTGTAGGTATACAACACAATTACATTTCTCATTGGGAATTGTACCTTTACATAATGCATCTTGGTTCTTATTTTTTCCCCA
>NW_004624735.1:6805063-6837054 GCF_000247695.1 Heterocephalus glaber | reverse complement strand
TCCATCTCATTTCCCTTTGGGGTTGCTGTAGGTGATCTGGAAGTCTGGTTTTGAGACTTACTTACGTGTTTTCTCATTTTGACTGGGGCGGGGGGCTGTTAGCACCTGCACGGATTACCTCCTCTGAGCTGGGAGAGGTGGGACAGGGGCGAGGAGCAGCACTAGGGATGGTGACCCAAAAGCCCTTTCCTGTGGGCTGGGAGCAGCGGGAGGCATGGTGGCCAGGAAGCCCCTTCTTCTGGACCAGGAGCAGTGGGATGGAGGCTCAGAAGCCCCTACCTCTGGGCCGGGAGTGGTGGTAGGGATGGTGGCCCGGAAGCCCCTTCCTCTGGGCCAGGAGCAGTGGGACAGAAGGTAGCCCAAAAGCCCTTTCCTCTGGGCTGGGAGCCGCTGGTGGAATGGTGACCAGGAAGCCCCTTCTTCTGGACCAGGAGCAGTGGGACTGTGGCTCAGAAGCCCCTACCTCTGGGCTGGGAGCAGCAGGACTCAGTACCTTGGTGATCTGGTGTCCTCTGCGTCTTTGCAGTGTGGAACCAGGTGGCTGCCTGTCTGCAGCGGGGTTATTCAGCGTCTTCCGCGCGACTCGGGACCTCAGTGGGCGTGAGCAGACCTGCCTGTCTGCAGCGGGCTGATTCAGCGTCTCCAGAATGAATCTTTGTTAGAAGGAAGAGTATTAGCTATCATCATTCCTATTTATTCCATTTTATAAAATCCTGAACTTAAGTGACATACTGTAAATTAATTTAAAGCCCTTTCTTAAAGAAAGAAAAATAGTCACTGTTAAAACCGACACTTCCATCTTCACTAAGCTCCTAGTATTAAAATGTAAGAAGCTGGGCTTGTTGGCAGATGCCTGCAATGTCCCCGCATTCTGGGAGACTGAGGCAGGAGGAGTCAAAGTTTAACCCAGCCTGGGCAATTTAGCCACTTAGCAAGATTCTGTCTCAAAATAAAAACAAAAAACCCTAAAGGCCAAAAGGCTGAGAATGTAGCTCAGTTCAAAGCCCTTGGGTTCAACCCCTGGTAAAATACATACATCAATACACACACACCTAAACACACACACACACACACACACACACACAAGACAAAAAAGTGAAACTGGCTGAGTGTCCCAACAGAGCTTGGATTTCCAGACTTTCTTGTTGTTGCCTTGGCTTTGCTGAGATCCTAGGAAATATGGATTAAAGGTTGGAGATTCAGTTTAGTACCAAACACAGCTTTCTCTCAGTGGCATGATGGAATGGGAAACTCAAAGTCAATCAGGAGTCAAATACCTTTTCCTTATGGGATAGGGAGTGATAGGTGAATAACCTAAGTTGTTTTAAAAGATACTGAATGCGATGAAACACACTTCAATGCAGTTAAACACAATGCTTGCAGCTATGAGTTATTGAACCCCTGTGTGTTTTGGTTTTGTTTTGGAGAGAAGTGGACAATCTGTGGTGGTCTCAGATGGCTGGTCAGTTCCTCCCCTCCACTTCTTTCCACTGTCCTGACCCTTCTCTTTTCCCTTCTTACTCGACTTTGCCCCTTGTCATCATCATTACAGTTTTTTTTGGACAGGTGTAGGGGAGATATGCCTGCAAGCCCAGTACGCTAGGAGGGATTACAGGGTACAGGGGTACAGTTAAACAGTTAAGACAAGAAATGCAAACTCCAGTCCCATCTGGGCAACTTAGCAAAACCCTGTCTCAAAATTAAAAACAAAAATAAAGGGCTGGGGATGTAGCTCAATGTAAAAGGACCTGGGTTCAGTACAAAGTACCACAAAAAGGAAGTTTAAAAACCATTTTAATGGATACGTAGTAATGGTACATATTTAGGAGGCAAGTGTGATATTTCAGTACATACATGCAATGTATCACAATCAGATCAAACATATTTGTCACCTCCACTGTTTATTATATCTTTGTGTTGGAAACATCCAACAACCTCTCTTCTAGCTATTTTGAAATATTCAATCAATGTGGTCAACTATAACTATCCTACTGTGCTCTAGAACAGTTTAAGTTATTCTTCCTGCCTGATTGTACCTATGTACCCATTGTCCATCCCCTTCCATTCATCCCTCCCCAACTCCCTTCCTCACCCTGGTAACGACTATTCTATGGTGTACTTCTGAGTTGACTTTTGAAACGTTGACATATGGTGACAACAGGCAGTAATTGTCTCTCTGCCTGAGTTCTATCTATTTCACTCAGTCTAATGTTCTCCAGGTTCATGCATGGTGCCAAGGACCCATAGGCAGCAGAATTTTAACTCTTCATAACAAGCAAAAACAGCAGAAGGAGACAAGAAGATGTCACCTGGCTAGGAGCTTATAGGGTCTCTGGTCTTCACAACTCCCATATGGTTTTCTCCCATACTTCTGTGACCTGGCCTTTAAGGATACCTGATTGTATGCAAACCCTGAACCATTGGCACTGTTTGGAGGACATGCAGAAAGTGTCCTTTCTGTATTTGTTTTGCAATTAATAATTTCATGAGAAATCTGTTTCCCATTCTTAGTGAGTTTCTCTTCTGGAGGGACATCTGAAATCTTTTATTTCGAGCACATGTCTTGCAAAGGAACTTTATATTAGTTCCTTGCATACAATAGTCTCCTCCCACGTTAAGGTATTGGATGTATTCTGCTCAACAGAGCAGTCACAGAGCATATATATTTCCTTTCCTGAGCCAAAAGATTCATATAGCCTTCAAATAATTCCCAAGCCAATTATTGTTTCTTTTACTGAAGCTGCTAATCAAAATGACTTAACTTCAGTCACTATTTATTTTTCCAGGCCCTAATCCTAACGAGCCCCAGCACCTCAGGCCATCAATAGTGTGGGAGATCCACTTAAGACTGGCTTTTATTTTATTTTTCATGTGAACAGTTCAGTTAGGGGTAGGTGAGGTAATTCCTCACTGGGCAAAGTTTTAGTAGTTATGCCTGTGTAGATGAGCCTGAGTAATAATTTCACCACTAGAAGGGACAGGCTTCAGGATTTCATATAGCACCGTTGAAACTGGGGCTGGACACCTCCATCCACTTTTCCCATAAATGAGCAGGGAAGCTAGAGTGGCCTTGGGGCACCAGTGTCTCACTGTGTAGTCCTTTAATAAGGAAATATTAGTTCCACTCCATGGTACAGTCACATTTTGCTATAGCACATGGACCCTACGTAACCCTAAATTCTTGCAGGGATGATCTATGCCTGGCTCTCATCCTCTCAAGAACTGATCCTGTGTCCCTTAGTACTCTGTACTCACACTCACCCCACAGAGGGGCGAGGAGGTCAGGAAGAGCAGGGTCATCCTGGCAGCCTGGCTGGGACGTTCATGCCGTGGGAGTCCACAGGCTCGTGTCCCTCTCCTGGAACACTCCTGCAAGGGGCATCAGAGGGTCTGAGCTGTGAACACTGGTGTGGCCCAACAGTCTAGTGAAGAAAACCAGCAGGAGCCATGAGTTTCCTTTTTCCTTTCCTTGGACCTAAGGAAGAGAAAATCTTTGTGGGTTCAGGTACATTGCTAGGAAAAACAGGCTACACTCTGTTATATAAAATTATAAAATAAACATCTTAATTTTCAGATATAAAATTTAAATTGCTTCTCTGAGTTAGTTAAGAACTGAATATTAAAATGTTGTCTTACACCATGAATGTGATACAGGTTGAGTATCCCTTCTCCAAAATATCTGGAACAGAGGTGTTTTGGATTTTGAAATCTTTTAGATTTAAAATCTTTGCACATATATAATGAGGTATCTTGGGGTTGGGACTCAATTCTAAACTTAAAATTCATTTTTGTTTCATATACACCTTATATACATAGCCACACTTTAATTTTTTACAACATTTCTAGTGTGTTTGTTTTCACTGTGACATGTCACATGAAGACAGGTATAGAATTTTCCACTTGGAACATCATGTTGGTGCTTAAAAAGTTTCAGAGTATGGCGCATTTTGCATTTCAGAATTTCAGAGCAATGTTGTTCAACCTGTTTAATGTTAATGATATAGAATAATATTAGTAATAGCTAATAATGGCTATCTTTTTATAGAACTGTTTTTTGGAAGAGGAGGAAACTTTATATTGATTTCCTAAATTTATGAGAAAAGTGAGCCTTTTTCTGGGTAGGGGCTGTGTTATATTAATTTTTTTGCCCAAACTGGTGCTTAGCGTATACTATGTGCTCAATAAGGTTTGTTGAATAAGAAATACAATTTTAAATCACTAGTCAACCATGACATAGTATAATAATTGAAAACACATTTCCTTTGATGTCTGACCCTTTGTAATACTATAATTAAATATATTCCTCCCAATAAAATCTCTACCTAACATGTTAAATCCACTCTAAAATAAGATTTCAGTATTAATCTTAAAATTTTTGAGTTATATATAAAAACTAGAGAAAATTAAAAGAGGACATCATAAGGTTATTTGAATACTGGAATTGGATGTGAATTGAGCTAATTGCAGCTGTTTTGACCAGAGGAGGAAAATGCTGTTTGTTTTCAAATAAATGGATGACGAAGTACTTATAATTTCACAGAAAGCAGACAAAAAGAAACAGAACTGCTCAACAACTGAAACAAGGGCTGGGAGTGTAGCTCAGTGGTAGAACTCTTGCCTGGCATTCACAAGGCCATGGCTTCCATTCCTAGAGAAAAAAGGAGAAGAAAGAAGGAAAGAAAGAAAGAAAGAAAGAAAGAAAGAAAGAAAGAAAGAAAGAAAAAGAAAATATTTAAAAAATCCCAAAGAGTCTTTCATGTTGGAAATTAAAAACAAAAATGTGCCATGATTTGTCTTTATAAGGTGGCCTTGTTGAAGTCCATTCCAGTGCTGGAATTTTAATGTTTTTGATTAAATATTTTTCCAGAACAATAAATGTGTTTTTTTTGTATTAAAGTCACAAAGGAGATTACAACTGTTTAGTAATTTGAAGATATAACCATTGTTGGGTTATTAAAAATGGAATGACACACATTTTGTTGCAAAAATCATAAAACTTGAAAGATGGCCAAGTACCTGTTGGCTGAGAGCGGAAGCCAATCTGAGGGGCTCACTTCCTTCCACTGGAGTTGTTTGCTACAGAAATAGAGTATGACACTTCCCACAACGCCACTGCTCCTCTATTAGGGCTGGAAACATCCACCGTCTGGGACGGGAACAGACATGGTGCTCTGTTGGTTTTCCCCCTTTGCTGAATGGCCAGTGGCCAGAAGGTGGCCTTTGGCAATTAACAATGAAATAGGAAATGGCTTGTGGTAAATATTCCCCTTTGACACCCTGATTTGGCAGCACTGGGCAAGTTTAAAATGGAGATACTCAAGTTACTAATGTGTGTGATCTAAAATAAATTTAGCTTGGTGGGGGAATGTCATGAAAATAAATTTTTGTTTCCCTCACACTTTAGGCACAAAATGAAATTGCCAACAAAGTACCTTAAACAATGAAAAATATCCACAGTTTCAACATCTCATACTATTTTATTTAAAAGGACTATCTTTAATACCAAATATAAAGTTCTGAAAAAGATAATAAAACAGATCAATATTGGAAAAAGCTTGCATAGACAAGTGCAATTCAATATGTGATGGGTATGGAATGTTTATCAAAAGATACAGTGGTGTCTTGTGTCGACATGACATTATCATTATATGGGGGCAGTCTTAGGGTATGTGACATAGGAATCCATGAGAGACTTAACCTTAAAATCTTATAGAATGAATACAAACATATAATAACATCATCAATAAGGTTTAATTTATCCTAAACTTTCTTTCATTATGGTGTTTATCATTAGTAGGTTATTAATGTACTTAAAATATTCAAACTATGAAACTTTCCTTGGGATCTTTACATTTATGGGCTTATGTTCAATACTATCACTTGTTTTGCTTGTGTTTATGCATCTGACGTATTATATGTTAAAGTGATAGTCGTTGACTAGGACACTTCTATACCATTTATTTTTTCTGAGTCAATAGCCACTTGGCTTTCTTAAATACATAAGAGGCATTATCTTCTCGCAGAGTGTGTACATAGACCTATTTTCTACTCACAGATGTGGAAATCTGCCTCCTGTTCTAAAATTATGCACAATACTAATTAGTTACCACCATCATCTGCATCATGAGAAAAGTAATTAAAATCTTCATTATTAATATAGTACATAAAGAAGCCATTTTTTTTATCATTTTAAGAGCAGCATAGTATGTTTTCCAACTTGGAGCCTTCTACCTACATGTTTTATAAGTCTGTGAAGAGCAAAAGTGAAGAAATAAAAGGCAAGTAAATTTGATTTCATTCTTGCCAGCAGACTGCCTATTCTTTTAGCTGCTTCTCTAGAATTTTGGCTGATTTAATTCTGTCACTTAATGTGCATAACTAAAGCCTGGTAGAAAAATCTATGAAAGCTATTCATCAAAATTGCTACTTGTGGCCCAAGTGCTGGATTCATGCGTCTTTTATCCTTCAAAGTTTTTAGAAAATCTTGCAAGAGTCCTAAATCCCTTCATAGGAAATAACCCATAAATCCCCTTCTCTCTTCAGATTCTACTTCAGTCTAGAAGGACCTGGACCAATGAGGAGTTCATTCCCAGGTTCTTGCCAGAGTCTAGCAGTCTAGGCTCCCTGATATTTATGACGAAGACATGGTTGTCACCTGCTTCCATTTTTGTCTTTTTCTTGAATGTTTAGAAAGTATGGTCAACTTAGGCTTGGCTTTTTTATAATTTAAATGTTAATATAAATCCAACAGAGAATTTGAAGATATAAATAATTTACGATTTGGCGAAAATGTGCTAGGTACTGATCATTCTATTGAAGAGGTTAGAATTCATCTGCTATGAGGACTTGAAAGTGTGTCATAAAGAAGTATGCTTAGTAGAGGGTGAAGAAACAGATCAAAGCCAAAGAAAAGTAGTCTTTAAGTCGAAGTTAAAACAGGGCTTACAAGATTATATTTGATATGTATGATATTTTACACCTTATAATTTATTAATCAATGTAAGTTCAGATATTCTTAATGTGAATAAAATTAAAATTCTGTTTTTTAAAACAGATTTCCTGCTTCTTCCACATATGCCTTTTCATGGTGTAGAGAATCTGAGCATCAAATTACTTAGCTTTTCTAAAATAAGCATGTAGAGAGAATAAAACAATGTCCCAACGTACAGGGGCCATGGCCCTAAAATTGGGTGCCAGAAGTCTGGTGCACAGAAGTTGTGACGCCAGAAGGTGGGTGCACAGGGAGATCTGGAATGAGCCATGCACAATCACTATCATTGTTAAGTTCCAAATTAGAAGCCCTACTGGGAAAAATAAACATAAGGACCTTGTAGAAATTTGATATGCATGTGTGTACACATTCACATACTCTGAAAACTACCCTTGGTCAGTACCACATCTCTAGTGCTGAGTTCCCAGGTGTAGGTTTCATGGCTTCTAAAACCATTGGTTCTTCCAGATAGCAGGATACATGTGCATAGAAGTAGCCCTTTGGTCTACTGAATTGTGCAACCTTCTCAGGTTATTTGGAACCTACTTATGTATGTTTATTTTGATTACTTAGTTTTCCATGGTAACGTCATGATATTTCTTAAGATTGTCCAAAAATGTATGCTTCCTCTATGCTCTTGGTCTTCATAGTTCTGATTTGGTAACTTTTTTATTTTAGCTAGAAGAAGGATATTTCAATTATTTGAAATGAGTTAATGCGAGCCCAGATTGCAATCAGATCCAAAATTTTAAGTGCTCATAAAAATCTGAAACTCTGCAATAACCCTAAATCCCCATATGTAGAGGAAAACAATTCACATTTTTGTGGCACTGGCAGTGAATTTGCAGGCATGTCTGCCTGGATTGTCTGTTAAGCCTCCTACTATATTAATGTAGCTGTGGAAGCAAAAGGCTAAGTAAGGTTTAAAATGTCACATGCAAAACATTGTGAGTATAAGAAATATAACCCCAGGGCCAAAAATTACCAATGAAAAGAAATTATACCGGTTATGTAAACACTGGGCTTTTGCGGCAAGGAGGGGATTTTTTTTGGTACAAAGGGAAAAATTTGTTCCACGAAGGGAGGGAAGTGAGATCTCTTACAGAAGTAAAGTCAAACTGAAGGAAGGAAAGCAGGCTGTAGGTGATGCGTTTTTGCATGTTGTGTTGGGAAGAGGTGACTGGTGTCCCAGTTAGACTTTTGTGTTGCTGCATGAAGATCAGGTTGCTTCTGCTTGAGTAGCCCCCTGTCTGTTCATCACATCAGCCCCGGGAGCAATTTCTTGTGGGCCTTTCTTGACCCTTCAATTTTGGATCGGTGTTCCCTTTTGTGAGCTCTAGCGCTTTGTGCTTTCCCCTCGGACACAATGGCAGCTGCAGTGACACAGATCACTGGGAGTATTGTGTGTTGCTAGCTCTGGGATTGGTTGGCTCTTCTCCTTCCTGAATGGTTGTTCTAAGACCTGAGGTTCTTTCTCATGTGTACTTTAGCATTCTTAGCAAATAATTTCTGCCAGGACTTCACCAAACAATGGGCTCAATGGATTAACTCTCTAATGGGAAATGTAGAGTTGATTACAATCATAAGCATATAAAGAGCTCAGAATTTAAATTAATGTTCATATTTATTGAAAATTGTTGGGAAAAACTCAGAGTCTTCAGGAGATGGATATCATCTGGAAGTCACACAATTGAATTCTCTTTTCTCTTCTACCATCCTTGTGACCAAAATTAGGGCTTCTTACACGCTGAGCAAGCACCCCATTACTGAGCTGCACCCTTGGCCCCACAGAACGGAGCTCTCTTAACAGCCCTGGCAGTGACATCTGGTATAAAGCCAGTAGGCAAACCAAATGGCCTCAGCAACTCCCTCCTTCCCCAGTTATGAGATGTGAAAAAAAGCAGGTGGCCTTAATGGAAGGTCAATAGTCTCCTGATTCTAGAAGGTTCTAGAAGGAAACATGAGCCAAATGGAACCCAGTGAATGCAGAACCAAGGCAGCAACTGAGAGACAAAATCTTTTATCTCCACAGGTTTCCTAAGTTCACAGTAAAGCCGCTTCTCTAATTGTACCGGATTATATTAGGGAGGTGGACCTAATTTAGGAAAGGTGGTTATATTTGTGAATAAAATTTGAGTCCTCAGAGGAATAAAATATATAAAAATCCAAGGCGGTACTCTGAGTACATGGCCTAATGTTAAATAGGGACTATACAGCTGTCTCTCAGTATTCATTCTCAGGGAATTAATACACTGTCTTAAACTAAAGAAATGGGAAAAAACACCCCGCCGATGTTCTGGGGAGAGATTTATAAAGAGTAGAATATATTTGGAAGAAAGCTCATTGTTTAATGCAAATATTTTTAGAATAAATTATTTTGTAAATTTATCTTTCTTTTTGAGCTCTATGAAAAAATTAAGCCATTTTCTTTATTAATTAGTGATCTGAAGTTGAAATGAATGGATATATTTTAGTCAAAAGTGTATTATTTTGTGCTTCCTCCACTTCATGCTTCTTTAAAAGCCAAAGCCCTTGAACAGATGTTACAAAGATTTTTCCAAAATGTAAAGAAGTGACCCCTGGAGAAAGAAAAAAATCATAGCATGGAAAGTTTTCAGGAAAAAAATAAAATGTTTTTCAAAAGATTATAAACGAAGGGATAAGGGACATAAATGGGAGTGTAGCCGAGGATACTCATTCGACTTGAACCCTAACACTTTTTTCCTAGTAGTTCTGAACTAATGCTGCTTTATCTTTCTACAAATATTTCTTTTGTAATTTTGGAATCAGAAACTAAAATTTGTGCTCATTTGTTTTTTATTTGAAATTCTGCTCTATTTTAAAAGAACCTCTTATTAGCCTGTTCCTGTTTCCATGACAATATAAGATTAAAAAAAATCATTATTATTTCTGAAAATTGTAAAGTATTGTCAGGATTGCATATCCAGGGAACAATCATTATTGTTTCAGGAGATGATTTTGAGGTTACACTACCTTAATATTTGTCAGTAGATTTAAAAATCTATTAATTCATTGAAAGACAGGTTTTCACTTTCTCATCCCTGAGCAGACAAATGTGAATATAGTTCAAACCTTATATTCTGTAACCTGTCATTGAACTCTCTAGTGTGAGTATCTCACCTGTGGGAAGATGACAGCTTATAAAAGATTTGCGGAGAAAGAGAAATATGGAAAGACACGGGGTGGTGTGGGAACATTTGACTCATTTGTAACAAAATGAGTCATGATTTGAACGAAAACGCATCTGCTCCATCCCAGTACCCCTGAAAGTGAAGCCATTAAGGAACAATGATTGTGAGGTCTCACGAAGGATGAAGAATTCAGAAAACATCTAGTCCAGAAAACAGGGACTGCTGATCATGTTCCTACTATCTCTCCTCTATTTTTCTCTATACATGGTGTTTATCTTCTGGGACAATTATGAACTATGTGCTACGGAGGTGAAGTTGGAGGGATGGTAGGTGAATAAAAAAAGTGGCAGATATACAAGAAAGGGAGGAACTAGGGCAATTAAGAAAAAGGAAGAAACTCAATTTTAGATCAAGTTGATTGTGCTGGGTCTCATTGACCTTGGCAATACTCACAGGGTCATGTTTTATGTGGATGAACTGAGTTCAATTTCCCCTGCATCTCTGGAACATGTGAATGTTTTTCTTCTATCCTGTATCACTACCTTTTAAAACCATATTCTTCAACATTTTATTCTATTAATGGATGAGTGTGAGTGCATTTATTTGAATCCATTTTGACCTTATATTTCTTTATTATTAAAGAAAAACATAGTTTTTGTTTTTGCTTGAAACTTTGAATTTCTCTCCTCTTGGTAAGATATCAGAGCTTACATACTCGTCAACTGCATTGTATTTTAGAAGTAGAATAATATAATTAATTGAATTTATGAGCTACATGAAGTCATCCTCAGCAGATATTATCATTAAACATAATGGTGAGCCTCAAAGTCATTTTATTGGTGGATTTTTATTTGGAGAGTTCCTCCTGGTGAGGTTAGTCCACATCTGTAGCAGACATTTTAGATGGTACCAATTTCTTGACCTCATTTTCCCATTCCTTATTGAGAGTTTCACTTAAGAGAAATACATTTAGATAGCATTAAAGAGAAACAAGGGGTGGAGACCCATTCAGTTTAGAACAGTTCTCAATCACATGAGAGGGTAGTTAGTTTTTGTAGCATGCTCAAAGGTTCTCAGGCATCTCTGTCATCAGCTACACTGTCCCTGAACTGCGGTTGAATTCGTTCTCAGTGTTTGAGAGCTGGGACTTCACTTTTATGCTGCATGTAACAAAAGCATTTTGTCTCCCAAGAAATTATTTAAGATGCAACACAGGAAACCTATAATATAAATAAATTACAAGATACAATAAAAGATAGTAGGAAACAGGGAAATGGAGCTTTCGCAAACGAAAAGGGGACAAAGAGATGGAGGGAAGCAGAAAGAGGGGAGGGAAGGGAATGAAAGAAAGAACTAAGATGTGTTATGTGCATGCACCAACTCCCCACGAGGAATTCCATCATTATTATTGTACACTTGTACTAATAAGGTGCAATATAGGTTTTTAGATGAGATTGGACCACTGCTTTTAATATCTTTGGGTGTTTTTCACATATGGACAAAAATTAATAAAGATTTACCTGCTGCAAATAAGAGAGAAGTCTAACAATAAAGACATGCATGATATCAGAAAAATAAGTCCAGAAATAAGACAGATGTCAGGATAGCTGATCCAACATCCATGAGTTTATTTCCCCTCCACCCTCTCTGGCGGCTGTATCATTCCACTCTCAGCTCTGAGAACAAGACAGGGCAGCTCTTCCAGGTACTGGATCTAGCTAGACTGGGAATGTCCAAAGGCAGGAGATGGGCCATGCATGCCAAGGTCTCCTTCCTAGGAATAGGACATCCTTTCTTGGAAGTTCCCCACTCTGAAGTTCTACTTTGTCCAGAAATGTTGGCCTAGGTAAACCTACCAAGAACAATATTACAATTATCATCAATTTAAACCAATTACCACTCACACCTAGACCTGGGGAAAGGGTCATCTTACAGTAGTGATTGATATTTAAACTAAATGTGTATTTTGCCTCAACAACCACAAACAATTTTGAGGAATATTTCAAAGAGAATTTAAAAGTTTTCTTAATCTCCAAATTCAAACCACAGGAGAAATTTCATATTGAAAACTAAAAATCTTAGGGACAGAAGTGCAGGACGTGTGAAGCCCTGGGTTCAAATCTCAGCACCAAAAGAGCAAAAAATACAACCCTAGCATGCTTTCACTTATTGATGCTTAGTTACCTTCCTAAGGTGATTGTGTTTCATAGGTGCCAATTCAGATTTCAGCATTTTCACCAAGCAAATAAATGTCAATCATGAATTATTTCCATGTAGAAAAGAAGGTAAAAGCCTCTCATTTACAAAACAAGACTACTTTCTCATGAAATGTAAGTGTATGTCAAAAACATTAACCCATTTCTCATGTAGACAAATTATGGAGAAGATGAACAAGATCTTGTAACCAGAAATTCTGGTTCAATTACTAGATATTTTTAAGATCTTAATTGAAGTGAATTAATGGAATCTGGAGTTCAAGTTTTCATATAGTGTGCTCTTCTCAAAATTGAAATCCTCAAGGAGAAGGGTAATAGTGGTCTGCTGTATACTGCTCTAGCTCAATCTTTTATGGAGTGGTCTCTTTTATTCTAACAGTGTTAATGCAGTTGGGCATCAAGATTTCTTCTCCATGTGGCAGTGTAGGGCTATTATTTCAAACTGTTTTGGGGTTCTCAGGATAACTAAAGTGCTTGAGAATTTTTTCATAAGAGCGTGTCTCTTAACAACTGACATAAATTCTGAGAAATACACTGTTAGGTGACTTCACTGTCCTGTGAACATCTTAGAGTATACTTATACAAATCTAGATGGTGTCTCTTGCTGCCCACCTCCATCACATGGTGCAGCTTACTACTCCTAAGCTACAAAACTGTGTAGCACATTACTCTACTGAATGCTGAATGCAACAATGGTGTTTGAATATCGAAATATATCTGAACATAGAGAAGGCACAGTGAAGATACAAGGCTGTGGCAACTTTTAAGCTCTACCATAATCTTATGGGATGACTGTCACACATGCGATCCGTCATTGGTCCAAATATTATGCGGCACCTGATTAATTAGACTGAGTGATATCAAATTTTATAGTGAACCGAATGATAGTACCAACTAGGTGTGGTCACTTGGCAGTTACAGATTCCCGTGCAGCCTAATCATGCTGTACACAGTAATTTCCATGTCACATGCAGAATGCCTTGGCACTGTGGTTTAGTTTGGGTCTTGAGTGACCTGCAAAGATCCATGTACTAAAGACATAGGCCCAGGGCATCTCAATGAGAGGTGGAGGAGTCTTAGGATATGCGCTCTAGTGGGAAGTTTTGGGTTCATTTGGGGTGTGCCCTTCAAGGGGATAATAGGATCCTAGACCCTTCTTCTTTCCCTGTGTTGGTTCCTGACCATGAGGTAAACAGTTTGCTCCATCCCTCATTCTCCACCATTACCATCTGGCATGCCCTTCACAGGCCTGATCCTACACTGGAACCTCCAAAACTATGAGCTAAGATTAACCTTTTCTCTTTATAAGTTAGTTGCCTCAGGTATTTCATTATAATGAGGGAAAGCTGACTAATACATAATGACAACACAAACACCTAACAGTACAGAACTTTAGAAGTGAAATTGCTTCAATAACTTATTTTCATGTTCACAACAATCTTAGGGAGGTATAGGACACTTAGTTTCCAGGAATAAGTGGCCCAAATGGTTTCCCAGCTCTCTGGGACTGGGCCATTAGCCATTCCTCTTGGTTCCTACTCCAGGATTTTCACATCCTGCCATGTTGCTGGGCCTAGAGTGGAAAGAGCTTAGAGTTTTAGTGGTTTGTGGAGCCTCTAGCACAAGTTCTCTAGAGCAGAATTGGTTCTTCTCTCAACAACATCAGGAGTGACATCAGTCCTGGTGAGTGTTCCCAGCAATGGGCAAACACAATCAACAATGACTTCACTCTGCCTTATCTCTCAGTCACTTACTGTCACACATTCACCAGAACACCACTGGTGAAACATGGTTTATGTATGCTGCTGGTTACAGGTTGTTTGGTTTCTTCCCCTTTACTGAACCATATTCTTTTCCTGGATGGGCTTATATGAATACAGAAAATAAGAATCCTATTTTTTCATTTGCCTCTTTTGGAAGTTGTGTTTGCAGTTGCCACAAATGGGCATGTAAGACATGCACAAAACATTCATCTTCATCAGAAGTGTAATTATGTTTTATTTAAACAGCACTTTTCCTCTGGGTGGCTTCAAGAAATCCCTAGAATTTGCTCTTGGGAATTTCTTGTGATAAATAATAGCATCCTTCCCTTTTATACATCATAAACAAATGGAAGCAGCACAAATGTACTGAGTTATTTAACAGTTAACATTTCTGGGTGACTGAGCTACAAGGAAAGTGATTTATTAGAGTAAAGTGCTGGCTGGAGTGAAATGAACATAAACTCTTTGGATTCACTGTCAGAAACTCTCTGTTGGACTTGAGACTTTATCTACTTGGGAAATCCACATGAAGGAGGTGACCACGAAACCTGCCCTCTTGGCCCCCAGAATCTAAACACCTTATTGGGAATCCACTCATCTGGCATATCCCTGGTTAAAATGTCAGCACTCCTTGTTAAATCATGGGCTTGGGAGGGAGCAACCTGTTCAGGTAGTATCGTCCTTCAGAATGTCTGGGCAAATGCAGGAGAAGTGAATAGTGGCAGGGTGTTGGTGGGAGGCACACTTGATCTCATGTGTGGCCTCTGCCTGGTGGAGAAGCTCTGCTTTTGGCATGGTGAGCAGGGCAGAAACACCAAGGACCAGGAGCAGAGAGTGATAACAGTAGAGCCAGGTGAGACTTAACTGTCTGGGTCTGCCGCCTGCGGCCCATGGCTGTGCATACCTGCATGTTCTCTCTGCAGGGAAAAGCTGTACACACTCATGTTCTCTCCTGATTTCTTAGCATAGGGTCAGACCTTTAATAACCTCAATACTAGTAGTGCCATCATTCCTAACCATATGAGTGACAGGAACAACAGCATTACTGCTAGCCTGTTTGACACCAACCACCACACCAGGCTGCTTTGCAAGCATGATCTCATTGCATTATCCCTCCCACCTTGGGAATTGGGTCTTGCTATTCCTATGGTGCAGATTAAGAAGCAAAGGTCCTGAGAGGTTACATGCCACCTGCTCAAGGTTGAGCAATTAATAAATTGATGGAGTTGACTTGAAGCTTGGCCAATGTGATTCTCTAATTAAGAAACAGAAATTCTAAATAAATTTAGATTGGCCTTACGAATACAGAAATTGAATGACTTTGAATGATCTCCTTTTTCAGTTGTAATCTGAATGTAAAGAGTTAATTTGCAGGCTGCCTATTTATGGCCCCTTAGCCCTTTTAGGCTGACCTTGATACGAAGAAGGCAAACAGAGTCCAGGAAGGGCTCCTCTCCAAAGCCACCTGGGTGAAGTCAGTGTCATGGGATAGAGGGCAGACGGAGGGGAGTGGCCTTTTCCTGTGCCTGAGGTCACAAGTAATGCCAAGGCGGTCACATGCAGGGTCTGTTGACCACACTCCTCCACTGTGCTACTTTTGACTGCACCTACCACTCCCTACTCCCCCTCCCGGAGTCTCTTTCCTCCTCCTGGAGGCTGCAGTCTCCAGCAAGATTTTTGGCAGGTTGCCTCTGAAGTCAGACTGACTCAGCTGCTGCTCACCACCTGTAACCAGGGCATGCAGGAGACCTTCACAGGCTGCTGGCCTTCATCTCCCACAGAACTGTGAAAAAGCAACCAGACCTGCTTTGTAGTTACGGCAAAGATCACATGAACTGATGCTCCTTTAGGGTTTAGCACAGAGCCTGGTGTGCCCTGAAGTACAGGGTGCTACTTGCCCCTCCTACACAGGGTGGGTGTTTAAGGACAGAGGTCACCGGTCAAAATGAGAAACCAGACATGCTGTCGCCTGAGCTGGGACCCTTACCACCCCCACCCTGCAGAAACCTACTGGGGTCATCTTTCGTCCTTCACCCCTGTTCTGAGAATCAGAGAGACGAGGGTAACTGTCTGCTTCCAGGTGACCCCAGCTAAAAGTGAGTGCTTTCTTCAAATTTGTAGCCTTATCCCCACAGCCCCGCCAGCATTTGTTATTGGTGGATTTCATGATAGCAGCCATTCTTTCTGGAGTGAGGTGGAATCTCAGCGTTGTTTTCATTTGCATCTCTCGAATGACCAGTGATGTTGAACATTTTTTCATGTATTTATTTGCTATTTCTACTTCCCTGTCTGAGAAATGTCTGTTCATTTCAGCTGCCCATTTTTGGATTGGCTCTTTAAATTTGGGAGGTCTGATCTTTTTAAGTTCTTTATAGATTCGAGATAGTAGATCTTTGTCTGAGGAAGAGCAGGTGAAGATTTTTTCCCACATTGTGGGTTGTCTCTTTACACTGCTGGTGGTTTCTCTTGCTGTGCAGAAGGCTTTTAATAAGAAGAGATCCCACTTGTTGATTGTTTGTGCTAGTTCATGGGCAACTGAGGTTTTGTTCATAAAATCTTTTCCTACACCGATGTCTTCAAGGGTTCTACCTAACCTCTGTTCCAACTGGTTCAGAGTTTCTGTTTTAATATTTAGATCTTTAATCCATTTTGATTTTAGTTTAGTGCATGGTGAGAGATATAGGCCTAGTTTTAATCTTTGGCAAGTTGAAGCCCAATTTTTCCAGCACCATTTATTAAAGAGGCTATCTTTCCTCCAGTGAGGGTGTTTGGCTCCTTTGTTGAAGATGAGATGGATGAGTGTGTCTGGCGTTGTTTCTGCATCTTCTAATCTGTTCCACTGGTCCTCAAGTCTGTTTCTTTGCCAGTACCATGCTGTTTTTATCACAGTAGCTTTGTAGTATAGTTGCAGGTTGGGGATCTGGTGGGAGTGTAGACTGGTGCAACCACTGTGGAAATCAGTATGGAGATACCTCAAAGAACTAGGACTGGAAGTCCCATTTGACCCTGCTATTCCACTGCTGGGGATCTTCCCCAAAGAATTAAAAGAATCATACCACAGTGATATATGTGTACCCATGTTCATAGCAGCACAGTTTGTGATAGCTAAAACTTGGAAGCAGCCCAAATGCCCATCAACTGGAGACTGGATCAAGAAAATGTGGTTTTTTTTTAATAAAATGGAGTACTACTCATCCATCAAAAATGAAAAATTAGAGACATTTATAGCTAAGTGGATGCACATTGAGGTGATACTCTTAAGTGAAATAAATAGGACACACATGAATAAATTCCAAATAGTTTCTCTGGTGTGAGAAACTGAAAGTGTAAATAAGGACTAAATGTATAATAGGTAATGTGAAATAGGAAGAAAAGGGGCAAAGGGGAAGGAAGTGGGAGGGCTAGGGGAAAGGATAGAAGGGAATGGGATTAATATGAGAAAATGGAAAAATAGGAACAAAATCTTTGTAAACAGGGAGGAATGGAAGGGTTGAAGAGAGGGCTGGGTAAGGGTGAAAAACAAGAACCAAGAGAGACTATGTAAAGGTGCAAATTTCCAATGATGAATGTCATTATATTGTATACCTAAAATGTACCAATTATTAGAATGAATAATTGATAATGTAAAATGGGAAGAAAAGGTCTAAAGGGGTAGGGGTAGTGGGAGGGGCAGGGGAAAAGAAAGAATGGAAAGGAAAAAATGAGAAATGGAGAAAATGGAAATAAAGTCTTTGTAAATAGGGAAGGGTGGAGGGGGTGAAGGGAGGGCTAGGAATGGGGAAAAAATAAGAACCAAGATGCATTATGTAAAGGTACAATTCCCAATGAGAAATGTAATTGTGTTGTATACCTACAATGTACCAATGAAAGAATTTAATGCAAAAAAATGTATAGCCTTATCCTGTTCTAGTCATGGAACGTCTATTATTATAGACAGCTATGTATCTTTCTGTTCAAAATGAACTGAGCAGGTGGGTGAAAGGGTGACAACTTACTTCTTTCCAATGACATAGAGTAAATATTGAGTAAATGTTATTTGAGCAAGTGAGTCAGTCACTCTGTTCCTGTGGAGCCATGTGAAAGAGAGGAGCACCAGAAGAATCCTGACCATTGCATTAATTCCTTCAAAGCAGGGACCAGCAAGCTTTTTCCCCAAAGGGCCAGAGAGTAAATATTTAGTCTCTACAGGCCACGCAGTCTCTGTCACAACTATTCAACTCTGTGGTTGCAGTGCAAATACACCATGAACGCATGGGCATGGCTGTGTTCCAGTGATACCCAGTTTACAGAAACACAGGTGGACTGGACTGGGAGCCAAGGCTGAAGTTTGTCTACCCCTGCTTGGAGGGCTGGCACAGGCCTTGGTGACTTAAATTCAGTGTCATAAGAAAATTTTTATTCTACATATTCTCCAAACATACAGTTTTCGAGCTTTATGCCTACCTTGGGAGCGGGCTCAGCAAATCATTTATTCATTCTCTTACTCCATGACATTAGATCTTCCTATAACCAAACACTTTTCTCATTGGAACATAAAAAAACAAAATCCCAGGTATATAATTTTATGCTCATAAAATTTGATTCTGTGATACTTGCTCTCCAGAAGTGCTTCTCCTTATTTCCCTTCAGTTACCACTTCTGGCTTCTGGGTAGTTCTTGAACAACTTTTAAGGTGTGCCTTGCTCACTTGGCATCATTTAAATTTCATCTCAATTTGGCAGGTCCTCACCTTCAGGATCTCTTTCACTTCAGCTTTGTCTCTCTGTTCTTGGAGCATGGTTTTGAGATTTCTTGAGCTGGATTGGTGCTGAACTGGTGCTGGAGCCAGGACTGGGAGGGTGCACCCTTCTCCGCCCAGTGAGCTGGGTCTCTAGTCTGAGCTTCTGGTAGACTTAGCATGTTAACAACTTAGGATGTTCCTGCTGTCTCTATTATGAGGAAATAGTGTGTGTCCATGTGTCTCTGTATGTTTATATATGCAAGTTCTTCAAAATAGAAGTCAAATTTTAGGAGAAAAATTCTTATTTAAATAATAATTGAAGTAATGAGGTATATAACAGTGTTAAAGTTTTAGATAAAAATATACAGTAGGTCCCCCGCCCTGCCTTGTATGAGGGAGATCCTCAGTGGATGCTGAAAGCATAACAATACTCAACTCTGTGGTGGAGTTATTTATCTAGATAAATTAGTTTGTAAATAAGGGATAGTAAGAGATTAACAACAGCAAATAATAATAAAATAGAGCAATTTGTAACAAGATGCTACAGCAAACATTATATGAATGTGTTCTTTATCAAAATATCTTGTTGCACGTTCACTTTTTCACTTAAAGGGAACACTTCAGCTTCTATTTGGCATATCTGAAATTCTAGCATCACTACTTTTGCACTGTGGGGCCATTATTATGTAAGATAAGAGTTACCTGAATGCAGGCACAGTGACACAGAGACAGTTGATCTGAAAACCAAGAGAGCTACTAAGTGACTAGCAAGTGGGGAGTATTTACAGCATGGATATGCAGGACAAAGGGGTGACTCACATCCTGGGTAGAGGGCGTGATGCAAGATTCCATCACATTACTCTGAATGTCATGCAATTCAAAACTTATGGTTTATTTCTGGAATTTTCTATTGGGTATTCTTGGACTATAGTTAACCTTAGGTAACTGAAGCCCCTGAAAGCAAAACTGAGGATGAAAACTAACTTAAATAACATATGTGGACAGAATTTTAATGATCAAGAATACTGGGGTGGTAATATCTAAATCACTTTTGAGTACCTGAATCGTGGTATATCATGTTTAATAAATATAATCAAAAAATTTATTTCTTAATTGGAGCTCTTTCCTTCTATAGCACATATACACATACAATACCTCCCTTACTTAAAATATTTAAGCAAACAGATCTCTTTTAGGTTGGCTAGAACTTTCATAGACACAGAGAAAAACTAATAAAGACTTTTAGCAAGTGGAGTGCTGGTAAATATGTAATAATCAACTCTTCAAGATAAAAAAGTGTCTGTGTACTTTTTATTATCAGTCATCCTTGAATGAAGATTATCGTACCCAGTCTACAAATATTCCTAAAATAGACATTACTCATCCTAAGTTCCATTTGATTCTTACTGATGCTTTCCTTGATTTTTGATGAAATCTCATACCTGGATCGAACTCATTCTTGCAGCTGACATACACATGTGATTCTGATATATTGTTAGTTGATATTTTCATAACTTACCAACAAATCAGGTAAAAATGAAGCAATGAATGTATGTATGTTGAAACTTGATGGGTCTGCTCTTCAGTGATGTAAATCTTTGTTAAATTGGATTATCAGTTCTAAATACTGAGAGGGTATTTCCTCAATTTGTTGAGCTGTTTCACATTGTAATAGCTAAACACACAACAAATTTTTACATTTAATTTGCATTTTAAAGATTTTTCTCTTCATTTTCTTCAGTCTAGGTGATCAACAAAACAATAAATAAAGCTCTGATTTGTGACATTTGGTGATTTCTGTGGTATAAACACTTCTACCATGTACAGTTTCTGCTTCAAATGAGACAACACTGAGCATCATTTAATGTTGTTATAAGTTTCTATAATTTGATATTTAATAACTGTAGAGTTTAACAAATGACTTAGAAAATTCCTGGAAGTTCAATAGGTGTTTCTTGTGAGCCATTATGAACTGGTTCCAGCACATTTTGCTCTTTGCGAAACATGTATTTTCCACTCATGTTGCTAGTTACCTAGTTGAGTAACTCAAAAATTGCCTGAGTGGCTTAAAAAATAGAATGAAATATAAGTCTAGTCTTATAAAAACATTTAAGAAATTGTAACATTTTATTTGCAGGTCATAAGTATAGTGGTTTGCAACAAGATCAGTTGCTTGCATTTCTTTTATGGAATTACCTTAGTGCATCTGGTGACTTTCATTGAAAGGATCAATATAGATATTTCCATAGCCATAATGAGATAATTCATTGACCTAATCATTAACAGTAGATATTGTGGGTTGCGTATTGACAGTGAAAGTGAATTACAGGAAATAGATTATAAATTTCACTCATGTGATGACCGAATTCCCTATCTTCTTATAAAATTGCAGCTGTCTATATATCTACTATCTATGGATGGTTGGTAATTTGTATCTCAAATTATTAGACGCTATCATTATGATAATATCTGAGCCAGATTTAAACCACTTAACCCAAGTAAAACCAATTATGAGGTTAATAGGAAAATGTAGACCAAGTATTTAGTGCATAGTGATTATTGAGAATTATCAGTCAATGGGTAATTGCAGATATAAAGAGAATACAGAAAATTTTATCTAAGTGTGAAAACTCTGGGTCTTTAGGCTACTTTGAAATTTTCTAGGAGATTCTCTTATTATACAAAATAATATAAAATTGTTTTGGTTTCTACTTTTGTTTTTTGTGGTACTGGGAATTAAACCTAAGTGTATCCCGAGCTCCTTTCTTTTTATATTTTTCTCCTTGGGTCAGGATCTTCATACCTTGCCCAGGCTGGACTAGAACGCCCAATCCTCCTGCTTCTGTCTCCCAAGTAGCCAGGGACTATTAGGCATTTGCCTCCAAGCCTGGCTGTTTTCTATTTCTTTCAGTTCTGCTCTCTTGCTACTTAACTGTGAATTGGTACTTAGTTGTAAACTGTGAATTAGGATGGCCCAGTGTTCAGTGTCCAGATGTTCCAGATGCCTGGCACTGTGGATCTGCACACCTATATTTATTGTTTAAGGTGACAGGAAGTGAAGACCGAATGAATAAATAGTTTGCAAAGTGGATGAACCCTGATAGCGGTCTGCTGGTACAGAGACGCCCCACAGACTTGCACAGCCTAACTGAAAACTTTTCAAGCCCAGAACCACCACGGTAGGACTGGTTTGAGCCCTGTGCTGCTGTGGAGCAGCTGCTCGTGCATGGCGTGGCTGCTGGGCGACTCGTCCGGCCACTGTCTCTGTGCGTGTCTTCTCAAATCATATTTAAGTAAATACACATCCCTTTAAAGACAAGATTAATAAATAATTTTCCCTCTAACTTGAAACACTTTTTCCCTTTGGTGAGCCAACTGTACTTGTGAAAGCTAATTTCCATTCACCAGTGGGGCAGGAAGCAGGGGGCTGTGGCTGGCACGGGGCTGAGGGTATTGCGGGTGGGTTTTTTGCTGGCTGCATAGAAAGCTCAGGGCTTCCACAGTTATGCTGCTGGCAGGAATCCTAGGAGCCAGAACCCCAGGACAGCCTCTCTGCTGATGAGGTGCCGCCCTTCCAGCTTCATGATCCCAGGCCTCAAAGCCAAAGCAGGCCTGTGTACAGTGACCACTGTTAATGGCCACATGGGAGGCTGCCCAGCCCTCCGTGGTGGCACTGTTAGCCCTCCCCTTCAGTCCTTGTGATGAGCCCGGTCCTTTGTTCCCTGCTCTAACCAGGTTCCCAGTTCCACTCTTCCCTCATGAATCCTGCCGTTTTCTTTAACTGATCTGTGTACGGAGAGAATATATACTCCAGCATTGTCCCACAGGTAACTGGGGACCTTTCGTCGAACAGGTTCCCTTTTAGCACTAGTGACTTCTGGAAAGACCTTTCTGATCACCTTTTCACAATCCTTCCTCTGAGACTAGCACAAAACACACTGTAAACCAAACAAGTTGTCACACACAAGGCCGGGACACACACAGGCCACCCCAGCCTCCCCACATGCTTTGCACAGGGCAGCTGTCGCGTCGCATGCCAACAAATTCCATTCAATGGCTGTGGTTTTTATGTGGGTCAGATAAAAATGAAGTTACCTAATATAAATCTGGGCTAAACAAATTAAGCAAGCCTTCCTATGAAAAGCAACATAAGAGTATGAAAATAGTGTTTTAGGGAACAAAAACAACATCAGAGAAAACGCTTTTAAGAAGTAATATACTAATATTATTAAGTATGATACAAATAATAGCTCACATTAGATAGACCAAATCAACATACCAAGCCCCACTAGGAGACTTGAGGGCTAAGATTCATCTATGGATTTTAAGGAGTCTGAAATGCTTGGCTCAGGTGTGACCTGGGTGAGAGACGGGTCTTGTGCTATAGCATCTGATGGCCTCAGTTTCCTCATTTTTGCAATAGAGTAAGGAGGACACATACTTCATACATGCAGAAGAAGAGTGAGGAGGAGAGATCTGCCCACGCACAGCTTGGAGCTCTGCAGGGCTGTAGAGGGCAGGCAAACAAGCAGGCTCTCATGATTTGGGGCATGTATTTTGGGAGAGGAAAAGGGCCTCCTTGCCAATGTCTTGCAAAGTGCTCCGCCATAAAATGTACCACAAAGAGCTCTGACTGTGTCCTTTGGAAGCATCAGACGGGAGGTTTGAAGTATAAAATAATGTTTAAAAGCCAAGTGGCTTTTGCCAAGGTTTAAAGCTGATGTTTGATCAAGGGCTCACCTGCCCTTAGCTCTTACCTGTAAGAGCTTCAGGTGTGCGGAGTTCATCTTGGATAAGCTGAGAGTTCTGTGGGCCGGCTTCAGGAAGTGAGCATCTACTCTGGCTGTGGGTCAGGGCTACGGTGATTACCTGTTCTTGCATTGTGAAAATCAGGAGGAAAAGGAACACTTCATTATTCTCTGTACATCTGTCTTCCCCCTGAACAGGTGGATATCATTTTTGCATTTTTGCGAATAAATAAAATGCATGACTCAAAAAATATCCCCCTGAACTTATTTGCTCTTAGGTTCCTTTAATTCATCATTCTTTTTTTTCCTTTAGAAACCATATTTCTTTGGAGATGGGGAATTTATTCTCTTGTCTTTGGATCTGTCAAATTCCCATTACTTCCATTTGATAGCTTCCAAGAGAAGAAGTGATATATTTCATATTTAAACATTGCTTAGATGTTATTACCTGAGATTTTTTCATTACCACTTCTGCCTCAGGACTTGTGTGTATAACCCCCATGCTTTGACCAGGTCCTAAAGCAGATCTTACTTTTCACTTGCTTTAGGGTAGAATTCTTTGGAACATACAGGAGGAGCAAAGTTCCTTAAGCTGCTATGCCCAGAGCGGATGCTGCCATCTGTGAGCAGTTACCCTAGCTTGTGTGTACTCTGAAGATGAAACACTGTTGGGTCCCAAGTCCTGGGAAGGCTGTGGCTCTAGAGGGGACTGAAAGTCTTCCCTAGAGGCCATGAGAGAGGAAGTTCACTCCCCTTGCAGATCAGTCTTTGTGCCCTCAGAGCTGCTGATAACAGCCTGAATGTAAAAGATGAAAGCATTGCTGAACACTGTGAAAGACAGGCTCCTTTGAGGGAGATGCCTCGGGGCAGTCACTGTGTGAAATCTCAGTCCCCTGGGCTTAGAGCCACAAGAAGCCAGAGACCTCTCCAGAGCCCACCTCTCTGATCTTGGCATGTTGGGGGTGGTGCTAGCAGATGGGTCTGTTGTCCACAGAGTATGGGGAGTGAGAAGTTAGGGTTCTGGCACTGCCTCTCTAGGCTGGTGCCTGACTGGGACCCTGTGGCTCAGGACCCTGTGGAGAAGGGTTGTATGTCAAGGTCCTAATGCTGGTCTGAGGCCCAGGGTGTGGGTGCTGCTTGTCTCCTTGGCTCCTCTACAGAGCCGTATGTCTGGGTCTGTGATTACTGGAGGCAATTCCAACACGCTGGGACTCGCTTCTCCACACAGTTCTGAGGGTAATGGCTGCATTGCCGAATGTGCAGGTGCCTGTTAGAGACACGCAGCCCCACAGGAGCAGGTGAGCCGAGGTTCTGCCTAGAAGTGTCATTCCCACTGGCAGGGCCGGGAGTAGTGCTCAAAGCACTTAGCTTGCCTGGAGACCTAAGTGAACAGCAAGCAGTGGAAAAACCCTTGATGAATATATACACCACCGTTAAAGCTGAGCCCTCCATATCCTCCATTTATCTGTCTTTGTGGGACTATCTTGGGTTTATCTGTGATGTGTGCATTTCTCTAAAAAAGTGGCGTAAAATACAAAGCAATGTGTTGATGTTCTTCATAAGTAAAAACTATTCGATATAATTTATAAAAATATGATTCTTCAGAAATACTGTTGTACTTGGAGACCACATTTTAATCTCTTAGCCTGCCCTTTGACCTGTCAGGATCATGCAAACTCCAAGTGGTTCAGTCATCGCTCAGGAGCCTTTGGTGATTTGAATAGGACATTTGTGTGAACCAAGTGGCCTTTACCACAAGCAGGGTCCAAAGCCCAATAATGGTCTGAGACTAAAAAACCAGAACTCAGAATGCCTTTGTCTTCCTTGACTTACATTCTGTGCCTAAATGTAGGTCTCTTGTGTTCCCTAAAGAGTTTTAACCATGGAGTACATGGATACAACCTGTTTCAGGAGAACTGCTTTCCTTCCATCCCACTTAATTTTGTGTATTCACGACACTATTCTCCGAAAGAATTGATGGGCTTCATAAAAGTCAAAGCAGTCTACGCAGAAAAAAGGCCGAGACCCCCCGTCCCCCAAACATGCCTTAGACATCCCCAGTCATTTGGAAAAACTGCCAGGGTCTTTCCAGAATTGACTCCAAGTCCCCCTTCCCCTCAGGTCACTGACCTCCAGTACCTCAGGACACCATCTCAGCCTGGCACCCTCCCTTCCTCCACAGAGGGCCTGTTCCAGCTTCAGACTGGCCCCAGATTTTGTAAGGACTAAATTTCTTTCTGCTAAAAGAGTCCCCTGCCCTCATGGGAGTGTGGGTGTGGACTTTGGCCCTGAAAAACAGCTCCAAGATAAACTAGGGTCATGGTCACAGGCAAGACCCACTAGCTCTGCTAGTCCATCTTCCCTCTCACCTGGACTGCTGGGCCTCCCCAGAACTGGCCTGTGAGAGGCAGAGAGTGTTGGCTTTGCAGCAGTGAGCGTGGGTCAGGAGTCCTGTGTGCTGCTGATTAGATGGGCGAATCATAGTTCAGCCCTCGAATCTTCATCTCCAAAACAAAGAGAAGCGTGGAACCCAACTCTGGTTACTGTCCTACACCAGCCAGCTAGCCACAGGCCTGGGAGTCACTGGGACCCATGCTCCAGCTCCAGGAGGGGCCTCTGACATACGACGTCAACACTGTCTCCTTTAACCTGACCTGTAAGGATGGCATTTGATGACTTCTTGATGTTCCCTTGTTTTGGCAATAAAATATAGATTTACGTGCTATTTTCCCATCTTTTTCAGACCTGTGACATTCTATTCTTAGTAAAGGGTGACAGTTCACCTTCCTGTATTTCAGCGGGTACAAAGCTCACCATTTAGGGTGCTCACTACTACTTCTCATTCTTAATATTTTGACTATTTTTTAAAAATTGCAGTTTTACTGTGTGTCCCTTTTCTTTTGACCTATTTTCAGAGCTCCGTTCATTTATGTGGGTCTTTCTAAAGTGCCTGTGCTCTTCCTGTGCTAAGAAGCAAGCCCTGGGACTTAATCCCTTCCTAGTTTTTCTTTTACATCTTCCCATGGAAGAAAAGTAGGCCCTGAGCTGGGCAGTCCCTCACCCCATCAGATTTGTCAGCACACTGGGTGGAGAATACCTTCTAGGACCTGAACAGCCTTCCACTTTCTCCTACCTGCTCACACACCTGTGGATGGCAGAGCAGTAGTGTTCACAGGAAGTCCCTGCTGGCAGGAATGGGGCATAGCGCCCTTCATTATTGTGATGATCTTCTTTCCCCCCTTATATTCTCTCTCTTTCTCCTCCCCCCTTCCTATACTTCAGGCCCCCTCTCTGGAACTGTGTTGTGCCAAAGTTGAGAGTGCTGAGGATCAAACCTAGGGCCTCACGCATAGTAAGCTGGTGCTGTACCACTGAGCTACACTATCAGTCCCTCAACATTTTTCTTGTAAATGGAGACCTCTCCACCCTGCCTTTTTAAATGGGAGACAGACCTTCTATCATTAAGTAAAAGTGAGAGAAGCCAGAGGGAAATTGCACGCAAGACAAGAAGCCAGAAACATTTGTTAAGAGAAGTGTTTCTGGAGAGCTCTCCTAATTCCAGTTCTCTAGTTTGCAGGCAGGTTGTGCATTAGACAGGTGGGGTGTGTGTGTGTGTGTGTGTGTGTGTGTGTGTGCGTGTGTGCGCGCACATGAATAGGGAATAAGCAATAAATAAGAAAGCCTCAAGAAAACCCACTTCCAGGAAATCTCGTCGCTGTGGTCGGTGCAGAGAAAAAAACAACCCCTGTCCCCTGCTTCCCTCTCAGCATTTTTGGGTTTGTTTTAGTTTACAGAAGCTTAAATATGGAGCAGTTTGGTGGTGATAATGATGGAGCCACTTAGTTTTTTTTAATTCTTTGAACTTTTTGAAGCCCTTTGTGTTTGCCTAACAGTTACTCATAGAAGGGCTGGGATAGGAAAAATGCAGGCAGGCCGGTGCCTGCTTCATGGTGCTCAAGTTTGAGCAACAGTATACCTACAGATTCGGCAAGTCACTTTTTTTTCCTGGTGGTGGCAGCAAGAAGTTGGACAGGTTTCTGGGTACGTCTCGTTCTCCAGTGACATGAATGGTTTTCTTTCAGCCTTGCATGTATGAAACGGGTTCCTGACAGTGTCTGTGCCCCGATGGGAGCCACTGGCCTCTGTGAAAACAGGCGGCAGGACACAGAGGGCTCCAGCAGTTGAGGTCTCTCCGTTCCAACCAGCCCGAGGTGTGGCCCATTCACTGGGGGCTGGGACAGGGGGACCTTGCTGCCAGGTCAGCCCCTCTTGCTCCAGGTGGCTCAGGTCAGCTCTGGGTTCTGATGTCTCAGGACACGTGGTGGATACTCCTGGCAGGAGCTGCCTTCGCGTTTGAAGTGTCCTTGGTCTGGGCCTGGTGGGCAAGTGGCCAGGAGATGGTATCTTTGTAACATCTGCTGTCATCTCTGCTGTGTGGGAACTAATGGCTGCATTTGAATAATGAGGCCTTTGCACCATAGCACAACAAAAGCAGGCCTTGCTCCATTAAAGCAAACATAATTACTGAAGCTCACATATTTAAAGCCCCTTTCATCCCTCCAGGACCTGCCACACTTGGGAAGCTCTATGGACCAGTCTCCTTCTCAGGCCTCATGAAGTCAGGCCTCTCCTAGCAGAGCAGAGTGAACCCCAGGGCAACCAGCCTTTTATCTTCTCAAACACTGTAGACAGCCTCTCACTTGACACTCAACACACTCTTCTTCTACTGTGCTGAGGAATCTCAGGGCCAGACCTTGGAGTTGGAGTCTCCCGGCCTTGCTGGGCCTCCGTTTTTCATCTGTTAGTCACCACATCTGCCTCATCTACTTCCAGCCTTGTTATAAAGATCAAATGAAGTCATGGATATAAAAGTGATCTGCAAAGTATAAAAATGCCATACAAATTAAAATCCTGCAGTCACCCGGGGTAAGGCCTGGATACGATTTAACCAGCCTCGTCAGCTGCTGGGTTCAGGATGAGGCCTTACAACAAGTCTCCGTTGGGAAACAACTCTATGGTGGCGGGAACAACTCTGAAAAATCACTGCTTTGTTTATTAGAAACTCTGGCCTTCAGCTTCCTGGAAGACGTTTCCTTTACATCAATGAGTTCATTTCATTAATTAAACAATGTTAAATATATTCAGACATTATTCCAAATAAGACAGCCTGCTAGATAGTGCTGAAATATGAATATGCATAGAGGAATTGGTCAATGCCACCCTCTGAAGTCTCTAAGATCCCAGAAAATTGTGCCAAATTGGTGGTAAAACAAAGATGGCATCAGAACTCAAAGGAGGGAGGAGCAAATTCCCACAGCTCTCATTTACAAGCTTTGTTTTATGATGCTGAATATAGGATTGAGATGTGTCATGGAAGAAGTGGAATTTGATGCCTACTTTCAGGATGGAGAGACTCTTAGTCTACAGAAGAAAGAAGATTAGACTCATAAAATTATTCACTGGAAGTACTAGTAAGTCATATTTTGGAATGTGCCCTGAGATGTCCAGCCACTGCTGATGGCTTTCTTCAGTGGCACTCATCATGTGAGGATCCCGAGCACTTTGAGGTCCTGGTGGTGATCACTGGTGCAGACTATCTGCTGTGGGAAAACCCAAGATTACCTTGAGATGGAAAGATGTCTGCAAGGGGTGGGGGCTGCATTAAATTGAGGCTAAAAGGGGAAATAGGAGACCACATTCACATATGTCAGCTCCAGAGTGGAAAGGCATTTTGTTCTCTTATTTGGAATGTCAAGCTTGTAGAGCGGGGCCTGATGGAGTTTGGTCTGATTTCCTTTAGCTCTTAGTAACACTCATGGAGTGCTATAACTTTCTAAGATCTGAAGAAGTTTGTATCATCTGCCAAGTCCTGAGGTCTATAGATGCTGCCCAGGCAGCAGGATTTTCACACAAGGTGACAGGTTAATTGTCATCTATTGACATGAGAAGGGCAGATGAATCAGATCAATTTTGTCTCTTGGGGAGTTTACGTTTCGGAGAGTGAAAAGATACTAAAGTGTGGAGGACTAAGTTCAGCACCTGGGTGGCAGGAATGCGTGCTGACTCTACAGGGAAACACAGCTTGCCAATGGCTACCAGACAGCAGTTCTGAAAAGCAGCTCTAGCCTATGAGGAAGAGTTACCTAGATGAAGTGACGGACAGGGAATGGAGTGAAGAGAGGAAGCAGTAAGGTTAGTGCAAGCTGATGAATCCGGTGAAAAAGTTGGGATTAGGGTCATAGAGGTGTTTATGACATGAAAAATAACATGAAATGAGACTGAAGTTTGGAAGGCAGAAATTTAGGACATTACGTTCAAGATTAAAATGGTTGAGAGTAAGATTGTGAGGGAATACATCCCCACACAACCCAGGTGTACAGTGTGGCCTGCTTGTCCCACTGTCTGATATTGCAAGGCTGGTATAGGCCATTTTCCTTGAAGATATTTGTTGTTCACAATGGGAGAAGAGGTGAATTCTGGGGATGTTTCGGGACATTTTAGAAGCCTTTAGAGCCTATGGGTTTGGTCTAAAGCACTCTTCATCTGCTCACCTCTTTAAGGGGGACTTTTATGTTCCCGACAAGGACACTGTCTGGGACTCCACTGTATAGCATTCAGGGCCCCAGTGACATCAAAGTTGATAGAGTGCAGAGCTCTCCGGTGCTGGAAGACAGGCCTGGACAATGGACCCTGGGTGGACCGACTTCTTGTGAACAAAATCTAGAAATCCAGTGTCTCTTAAAAGTCTCATGCCTTGTGCTGAGAATCTGAGTAACATTTCAGAAGCCCCTCCTCCCAGCTGGCACGGTCATCATCAGTCATCATCCACATGGAGCGATGGACCAGTACCTGCTGGGGAGGGGAGACTTCTCCCAGCCACTGTCGTGTTTGCCATGTAATCTCCCAACTTGCAGATCTGCACACTCACCTTCTTTAAAAGTTAAGCTTTGTGGTCAACAGTGTGCTTACAAACATATGAGTTTTGAAACATATAGCAGCATCATTTTACCCAGGGACTGAAGGTCGATAGAATCATCCTGGTAAAACCCTTTAGGTGCCTACACTGCAGAGCACTCATCCTGGGAACCCTACAGCAGCTAAGTTTGGTTTTTAAGTTTCTCATTGATGAATATTCTTTAATAGACCACTGTAACTTATTCTAGAATTCTCTTTATGTATATTAAACCAGATTTGCTGTACACTTCAGTTGGAGTCTGTCCACTTTGGCTCCATTTTTTTGGACAACGTATTTGATTGGATAAACTTACATATGCAGAGCTCAAAGAAAGGCCTTGAATCAGCCCTCGATCTTCTCTAAAAAAAGAAGCACTTATCTCAGTAATGTTTTTAGGTAGGTGAGCATCCACAGTTACTCTTTTTTATTCTCTAAGATGACATTTTCAGTTTGAGTTCAAGATGAATAGGACACTACTGAACCCTGTACGATGATGGGTAGAAGAAAAACATTGACTCTTGTTCTGGATTTCATGCAACAAGTCATAGGCCATCAGAGCTGGGCTGAGGTTTAGGGCACTAATTCTGATTTATACTGTGCAAAACATTGTCTCATTTACTTTCTCAAAAAACAGCATTGCCCTGAGCACACGAACTCTGTGAAATCCAGTGCAAACAGAGGCTTCCCCATTATGCCATGCCTTGAGATGCGGTCCTTCCCCACTCATTCTGCACGTACAGCTTGAAAATCTACTGTGCACCAGGCCAGGAGACAAAGCAGCAAATAGGACTGGTGAGGTCTATGTTTTCATGGATTTGTTCCTTCTGGTAGAAGGAACAGAAAGGGAAACAAATTTAAAAAGGTAAAGCAGAGTGTGACTCCAGGGTGACAGGAGGGCTTGGCTGGCTGGTGCAGGTCCACCCCACAGTCTGGACGTGGGTCACATGCCCCGCATCTCCTTCCAGGGGACTGACTTTGTTTGGGAAAGGAAGTCACACAGATGACGCTGTAAAGTCAGAAATTTATCTCCTAAATGCTGCTAATTAAGCACTATGTCTTCATCTTTCCCCCCAAATAAGAGAAATATTAAATACCGGCCTAGGATCAAAGCTCTTCTGAGAGTGTGAAGGATCAATGTGAATGTGTCTTGGAGCAAGGGTCCCCATCCAGCTTTTTAAGACATCAAGAGAGAGGAATGCCCCGCCTAGAAGACCAAGGACTGCTCGGGGCTGGCAAGGGAACCTTTCCTTTCATGCTTTCTCCGGGCCAGTATCAGGCCAGTGCTGTTCCTTGAAAACATCCCCATGGCCATCCTGCCTCTCCAGGCTGCCCCTAAATCTTGGAGCAGCCTGAGTGTCATCAAAGTTACCAGAATTGGTGACTCTACCCTTCCTCTCCCTCCCTCACAAGCCCTCCCATGCAGACCATAATCTCACAGGCAGGCAA
>NW_004624735.1:6758664-6804898 GCF_000247695.1 Heterocephalus glaber | reverse complement strand
GCCTGCTCCACATCCTGCTCTGCCTGCCATTCCCTCTGCCTGCTGTGCCCCTTCTCAGAAACCTCCAAGAGGGAGCCTGTCACTCTCCCACCAGCCATTGAAGAGCTGTAATCATGGGGCTAGGAAACAGAAAAGGAGCACCCCTCTGCCCCTCCCGCCCCGTCACAGGCCATGGCGAGACCTTGCTTGCCTTGGTTCAATCTGCTGTCAGTTCCTTTCCTGATTATCATGCTTTGCAAAGCAAACCAGTCTCATAAGTAAGGGCAGAAGCTGTGTTTATACCAGAGGGTGATTTTGGAAGAGAGATGGAGCCAATCATGCAGCCAAATACAATGTGGCGATTAGAAGGCTCTTTTGTTTGAGGAGATGGCCAGTTCTTTTTTATCAGAGCAAGCACATATATGCCTTTTGTAAAAATCAAAGGCTATTTGATACTGGAATTTGAAACTTTTAATGATTTTTTTCTAAGTCTAATTGATGTATACAGAGTGGGTTCAGAAAGACAAAGAGAATACTGAAGAGAAACCCAGCTATGGTGTTGCACACCTGGAGGCTAAGGCAGGAGGACTGAAAGTTCAAGCCCAGCCTTAGCAACTTAGTGAGCACCTGTGCCAAAATAAAACAAATTGAAAAAAATTTCTGGGATGTAGCTCAGTGTGAAAGACCTCCTGGGTTTAATCCCCATAGTCACATACAGCATACCGCTGTGTACAGGGTCAGAAAGGGGATAGCAAACCTCTCCACCAATGCCTTGTAGCCCAGCTTCTCTGAATTCCTTAGAAGACCTCCCTGTCTCATTCCCTAGATGACTGGACTCTGGTCCTGTTGTTTGTGACAGTCATGCTCCCATGATTTGTTACTCAGTGCTCAGCAGCAACAAAGTTGTGCTACGAATGAGTGAACAGGTCCCACTAACTTTTCTGATCACAACAATAGTAGATATTAAGTATCCTCCAATAACAAGAGTTTAAGATCTTGCTCCTCATTTACTGGGCTGTTTCACATGTGCAGTACATTTCCTTTGAACTCCATTTCGTCTAGGTCCAGAATTCCCTGTCTGCCTTGCAGGTGGTGGGTATTGCCCACCGGGGACTGCCATCCACCTCAGTGACCATCTTGCTGTACAAGAGGACCAGGTAGTGAAAGTGCACTTCAGGTGAAAGAGGGCAGGCAGAGCTATGTTTTACATTTTGAAAAGTCCTTTCACCCAACAAGCCCCTGACTCAGGGAACTCTCTGTGCAAGAGGCTGGGGCCCTATAATAGAAGCAGTGTGGTGCTGAGCAGGCAGGAGGGAGGTAAAAACAAACAAGAGCTTGTGTGTCTTAGGGGGAGGAATATTTTCCTGATGGTTTAAATGGCAGCATGAGGCACACTGCAAGCCACAAATTACCGAGGCTGAGGGCCATGTTGTTCTGTACCCAAAGGCCCCTGGCAGTTGTGTCCAGGTGTGAGGACACTCACAGCGCTTCTGGCACGCGCTGGGAGTGGTCTCCGGTTGCTTGGGAATTTTCATCTGGAGAGCCACAAGTGGGAATGCAAGGCAAGGGCATCCCTCTGTGCACTTGATGGACACGTGGGGTGAAGTCCCATGTGAAATAGGAATAGGAAACTTACTTTCCTTCCTTTTGGCCTCCTGAGCTTTCTGAGCTGCTGCCTGTCTGGGCTGTCCCGACATCTTCCGATGAGGAAAGCAGCGCATCCTGCTTGTGGGCTTCCGGTCCATCACAGTGCTCTTCCTCACGATGGCTTCCCAGATTATTCCTAGCAGCAGTAAAGATCACTGCCTTTTATTTGAAAGTTGCTTTGGGTATGTATAAAATCTGATTCACATTTAAGTTTAAACAACTCCCCATGTGTTGCTGTGGTGCTTGTTCTTTAGGGCTCCATGCAGTTTCATTAAGCCTTAGTCTTCACTTCCTCTGGTCACACAGTAATTCATCTTGTGGTCTTCGGTGTCTTTGCCATGTGCTGAAATCATCCTTTGTGGGGCTCTAGGCCAATGCGATTGAAGCTGCTCACAGGTGCCTATGTGCCTCCCACCCCTGCATATACTGTAGGATCTAGTGAAATGCCAGTTGCAGGCCTGGGAGCCTGAGACTCTGATTTCCAGCCAGTTCCCAAGAGCAGCGAGCATCTCAGGGTCCAAGGCTATGGGTGCCAGAGAATTAGCACTTCCAGAAAGAAGAGTCCCATATGGGCATGTACACTCCCTCCACTAAAGCATGAACTCATGGGTATTCTGGGACTATAATACAGTGGTGCCTCTCCTGAGCTCCAGCAGTTCACGCTGTGTTCTGTTACCCTGCCACTCACCTTTGCCAACCATGTGTTATTCATCTTACACCTGAAGGGGAAGGGTGAGCCTGAAAGCAGATACTCCATTCCCAAGAGCTCTTTACCCCATGCTGCTCTTCAGGTGCAGGGAGACTGGCCATCTGCCATGCAGACGGGATGTACTGGGATGCCACTGTGAGCCAGGGGCCCCTGCCTGCTCCCTACAAAGCTTGTAGTCTAGCTTGTTTATTATTCCTGGAGCCTAGGTTTAACTATTTCCCTTGCCTGCCCATCAGAAGCAAGCAGGGAGAGCTCATCTCCTTGATAAGGGCAGGCTCATGTTGTTCTTTCTTCTTACCATTTTATTTTCCTCTGCTACTTGATCCTCTTGCTTCTCTGTTTTCCCTATCTTCTGCTCAGCGCTGTCCAGGAAAGAATATCTTCATGTGTTTCTAAGTGAGCCAGTAAACTGATTAAGATCATGGCCTCACATCAGCACTCTTGTGTTACTGTTTAAACAGCACCAGCTTAGTCTAACTACGTAGAGCTCACCAGCCAGCTAGCTTATTCCCTGGCTCTTGCGGTACTGTGAATGGGAGTTGAGCTGCCTGTGTAGGAGCCGGTGCTTGAGGATAGCCTGGCTCCGGAGGGTACATTCAGAGGCCTAGAGGCATATCTGCTGTCTCTGATGTGAGTGTCCAGCTCGCCTTTCTCTGCGGAGCTCTCTCCACTTTGGGTCCACTTTCCCGTAATTTTCTGTAAAGTGACTGCAAAGCCCAACAAGGTGAGGAGAACACTGCATGCCAGGATCTGGGGGCTTCATTCCGAGACACACCAGCGGTCACAATAATAGATGAGGCTGGTGACATAGGAAATTCTGAGGGGAAGAGAGCCTGCCGGGTGCAAATGCGCGCGCGCGCGCGTTCACACACACACACACACACACACACACACACACAGAGTTTAAATTCAGACCAGATAGCAAGTACTCCTCAACTCACATAGCAAAGGATTGCAGTTTGATGGTTAATAAAAGGTGTAAGACAGGGTTTGTTAAAAACAACCTGCATGCTCCCGGGGCAGTATTTTTATAAGGGGATTTTATAAGGAGCACCTTTGGGTGCTCAACCGATAAGGCTACAAGTTTGGCCTAGAGTCAGCATTCCCTGAAAGTAGACCATTGGGTTCTTAGCCGAGCATTTTCGAAGGGAAGGTATTTGTGTACCATATAATGAGGACTCTCTTAATCACACCCTCACTGCAGCTGTACTGCACCTGCCTTGGCTCCTTCCAGGCGTGCCCACTGCGGACGCTGATCCGTGGAGGGATTCCAACTGTGCTCTGGAACTGTGGCAAGTGGCAGGCAGCCAGCGGCTCCTACTGAGCACTGCCTGAGCGCGGTGAGCGGGATCCAGAAGGAAGCTGCAGTCACTGCTGTTCCTGGGGATGTGACATTGAGTAGGAAAACAGATTCAAGTCCCCGAAAGGTGACCAAAGCACGAAGATCTTCACATGATAAATCATCTACATGTGATAATTATGGGAGCTAACATTTATTGAGCATGTCGTCTATGCCAGACCCCACTGTAAGTACTTTCAATTTGTTCACTTACATCTTCTCTGCCCTATGTGGCAGGTATTCTGATGACCTCCCACCTCCGCCACCACACACACGCCGTACTTGTGTGAGTCCAGGCGCACTGTGCTGCAGGAACCCTTTGGGCTCCTTGGAGAGGCCAAGGGTCAGAGCTCCATTTCACTCGGCTGAAGAGTCCACAGAACAAGGCTGTGGGTAGGGTGCTATGGGACAAGATGAGTTTTGGCGGTGGGAACTCTTGCCTCGGGGTGTGCTGAGGAGTTCTTGCTCAGGGGTTCAACCAAAGGTATTAGCTTACTGGATCCTGGAGGATGCGGCCTTAAGGGCTGAGTTCAAAGCAAAGGGCAGAGTGCGGGTTTCAGGGCCGCTCCCCAGCCCAGGAGGCACTGAGGCTGATGTACAGGAGAACGAAGGAGCAAGGTGTGTCGTGTTTTGTCCACTGCAGCTGGGAACAAAGAGTTCTGCCTTTTAGGGTTTCATGTGAACCACAAGCAGAGAGGCTCAGGTGCTTTCTTTTAAACAAGGAGTGATCCTTTTCTGTCTCTTTCTATGTCTGGTCTCTATCTGACTTTCTGGCTCCTGGGGTCAGGGCTTAAATAGATTTACATTTGATTTTGTGCTGTGAACTCTTCCCTACACACACACACACACACACACACACACTGCAGGGCAACACAGCATTGAAGGGATTTCATGTTCTTGCATTCTTCTCCAGAAACAACAGGTCCTGACAGGGCAGGTGTGTGGTTGCAGCCGCCGCCTACCTGCCTCAGGTGGCCTGAGGATGCCAGGGAGGGACTGGGAGGCATGTGTGGGGCAGCCGGAGCACATGACCTGAGAAAGGAGGGCTCCCACTGCAGCCCCTCCAGCCCTCCTCACAGAGGCGCTTCTCTGCACCTCTCCCCACCTGCCCAGAGACTGGATGTCGGCCGGGGAAAGAACCAACCAATGTGCAGTGCTGCCCCAGCGTGCCATCTCTCCAGATGCCCGTGCCAGGGTGGCCCTAAGCTTCCTCCTGCCTTCTCCCGCCTGCAGGCCTCCATCTACCGCTCCTCCACCCAGCGCTCCCGTACCGACCCCACCTAGACCCTTTACATTCTCTCAGCGTCTTTCCCCTCCTGGCCTCTCTCTAGGGCGAGTTCCCAGGGCGTTCTATGGCCGGTGCTGTTCTTTCTGTTCTACTTTGAAAGGAGCCGGTGTTCCAGGGTCACCCCTGTGCCCCAACACTTCCTTTTCGTGCAGCCCTAGCCCCTTTCCTGGGTCAGTGTCCAGGCAAAGTGAGGTATCAACCTGTTCCTCCTCCTTGTTCTGCGGGTCACAGTGACTGCTACAATAACCATCATTCCTTGAGTTAACTTTCTGAAAAGACAAGATCTCCCCACTTCCCAGAACCTCACCCCACATCTTCATTAGACTTTTCTGAATGGGGTGGCAGGTCCCTGCGACGAAGTGTTTGAAACTTGTATAAGATATGTAGCTCCATTTTTTACTTGTTTCCACTTGAGACAATCATTGCTTATTTGCTAAACTGCCTCTGATTACAGGTCATGAGAGGGGCTGAGAGATAATTTAACAGACTACTGAGTATGATGTGTGCTGAACCACATTGGTTCTTGGGAATCCAACCAAGGAGAATTCAGGTAGGCTTTGGAAGTCTGCAGCATGATGGGCATCATGTTGGGGAGCTGAAGAATCTTTGGTGTGCAGGAGAGCTGGGAGGAAGCTGCAGGTGCCAATCTGCAATCAATAGACTCTCATCTGTCTGATACAGGCTGGGGCAGCATGCAGAGGTGTGGCTCTAGGGGTGACTGGCTGGCCTGGGGATGGCAGAAGGAATTCCACTGCCACTGGTCCTCTGGTTCAATCTCAGTCAGCATGCAGTTCTGGAACACCCATGCTTGCCCTGCTTTCTGAGGCTGCCCCTCACTTCCTAAGAAGCTAGTATACACCAGAACTGGAGGCTCCACCAAACCTCTCCCTCCTTGGAAGCCCCTTCCATGCAGACCATAATCTCACAGGCAGGCAATGCAGATAGGACAACTATTCAGAAAAACGCGTGGCTGGGGAGTCTCAGGACAAGTCCCAACTGCACCTGCAGGTTTTCCTTTCCTGAGGCCGCCGGGCACTGGCTGAGCTGCACCTGCCGCGGGCCAGCGCCTGCCTCAGCCACATACCTGGTGCTGCTGCAGGCCCCAGCCTGCTCCACATCCTGCTCTGCCTGCCATTCCCTCTGCCTGCTGTGCCCCTTCTCAGAAACCTCTGAGAGGGAGCCTGTCACTCTCCCACCAGCCACTGGAGAGCTGTAATCATGGGCCCAGGAAACACACAGAAAAGTAGCACCTCCTTGGCTCTCCTGCTCACCTCTCCGTGTTCTTTAAAAGAAAATGTGTGTGTGAAAACCTTTCTACTACTCAGTTAATCTTTTTCATTTTCCCACCACCTCTTCCCCCTTTCTTCTTTTTGTTCTCTGTATCTTTTTTCTTCTTCTCTTTCATGACTCCAACAACTCTGATTTTCCAGACTGTGGAATCCTTGAAGGCAGGGCAAGGCTCCTATTTTCACACATCTCTTTTATAGTATTTATCTATGGTTATCAGAAGCAAGGGGAAATGTATACATCATGCACACATTCAACCAGGATGAAGTAAGAGGAGTACCCTCACTTCCAGGTAAAGACAGTAACAGTCCTAGCTAGAGCTACTAGGCTTTCTTTTGCATTCACATGAATCAAGAGACAGCACCAAGTAATTAGAAATGCAAAGAAGGAAGCAGCCCGCATTGCTTTTAGTCAAATTTACACTATCTAAATTAATAATAGCACAAGCAGACCATAGTATGAATTTGGCTTGTTGCAGCTCACATAACTTGGAAGCAAGTGCATGTTTACACAATAAGATGTTCGATTTTCATGATTTCATACAAATCATACATCTTACTGATTTCTTTCTGATGTTCTAAAACTTGAGGACTTGAGGGCCAATGTAAAAAAAACAACACAATAAGTTTTATGTATGTTGAATCAGACTATAGCCATTAGCAGTGTGGTGACAATGCTCTAGAATCAGTGGTATCTTGGCAGGATGAGAAAGAAATTCAAGGAATGCTAATGCGTCTGTTAAATGGGATAAACTACAATGTGTGTCTAATATTTGTCTATGTTTTTAAGTTTGTGATGAGGGAGATCCACATGCTTGTGTGTGTGTGTGAGAGAGAGTGAGAGAGAAATATGGATAGGGAGAGAGAGAGAGAGAGAGAGAGAGAGAGAGAGAGAGAGAGAGAGAGAGAGAGAGAGAGAGAGAGAGAATTTTACTAAGTCCAAGAGGGCTACAATCTTACTGGTGTTTACAATAGAGCATTATCCTAGCTTCATGAGATTAATTTCTCTAAATTAATTCAGCTATTAAACATATTGTAGAAAATATTCTGCAACTTCCTTATGCTAAGGCAGCAATGTCATACATCTACCACAAGGCAGAACCCAGCAGCCAGGAGTTAGAGTTACCAAAGACCATGCTGTTGGTTCCATATTTAATTATACATGAACTGCTGTGGTAGGGTTACTCCAAGACAGAGTACTCAATGCTTACCTGTAATAATCTATGTATTTATATCGTAATACTTTATAGTTTAAAAAATAATAATAATAGATATTATTTTATTCATTCTTGTCTTACAAAAATCCTATGAAGCAGGGACAGAGAGCAGCTGTTAATATCATTTTACAAAAATATAATTTGTAGGGTGATTTATAGGATACAAATGAATGAACACACATCCTGCTCTGCCTTGGACAACCCCAGATCACATGGTTTAAATGTAATTGTGAATCTCTCCTTTCACTCTCAATATCATCCTAGTCTGAATGACAAATACTGTAGTCTCTACAAATCTATAAATCATGCTTAGTTATATCAGACTTCCAAAGTGGATGTGATCGGCACAGCGCCATGTGGTATTTTGTGACCATAAGAGGACGTCAGGATAGACATGGTTGGCTGCAGATTCAGATCTATAAAATCCATGTTCTCACATGTACATGACTCTTTCTGTCATCTGTTGACTGGCCTTGGAGTCACCGGGGTTTGACAGCCTGATGGCCAAGGCATGCAGTTCATCACATCTAGACTCTTGGGAGAACAAGGTCCTTGCCAAATGTCCACACTCCTATTGGTACCAAATATGAAAGTCTCTACATTCAAGCTGAAGGTTTCTCCTGAAGAAAGGGTGTATTTAGGTAAAAGTGTCAGCGAAAGGTGTCAGTGGTCTTACTCATAAACATTGACAGGGAAAGGTGTCAGTGGTCTTACAATACATGTACATTTCCCAGTGACTACTGCCTTGAGGGTCCATTGGAAGATTCAAGTAGCCCCGGGGCACTCAATTACTCCACAGCTCAGTGGTATGTGGCTATAAGAACAGAAGTTGCTGCAGACAAATTTTAATGTTAGAACTAGATAATATCTAAACATTAGCTTTGCCTTTTACCCCATCTGGGACACAAAACAATTTTCTTGACTTTTCTAAA
The DNA here is from genome assembly GCF_000247695.1 of Heterocephalus glaber. Next base: position 6,796,501 of record NW_004624735.1, on the reverse strand, counting down.
AATTTCAATTGGTGGGCCGGAGGTTTAGCTCAGTGGTTCTGGCTCCTGCCTTGCAAGCACAAGGTCCCAGGTTAGATCCCCGGTACCAAAAACAAAAGATTCTGAGGATTTTATTCCATTTTCTGAGTCAAAAGGATTCATTAAGAAAACTTTGTCTAAGTGGCTTTAGTTAGTGTTCTAGACTGTTCTGTGCTTCTGTGCTACTGGTTCCTCCACAGGGGTGGTGACTCATATTCCTAATGCACCTCATACAGAGTACTTGGGAATCCCCCTGCTTCCTGCCATGTGGGTCTGCATCTTAGGATGAATGCAGTGTCTTTATGTGGGTGACAGCTTGCTCAGGGTCCCCCATCACCCACACAAAGATTTTAGAGATGCTGACAGGAGGAGGGAAGCTGCACCTTAGGTTAAAGGGAGGACCGACTCTATTTCACCCAATTTATTCAAATGTCCTTTACGCTGACAAGCCCTTACCCCAAGGAGCTCTCTGTGAGCCTGGCTGGGGCCACATAATAAGGACACTGTGGAGCTGAGAAAGCAGGAGGGAGACAAAAATAAACAAGAGGATGTGTGTCTTAGTGGGAGGAATATTTTCTTGGTGGATTAGGTAGGAGGCAGGAGGTATGCAGAAAGCCACAAATTACCAAGGATGGAACTGTGAGCAGCTAACTGCTGCTGAGAGCAATGGGACTCTGATGAGGGCATTTCGACTGCAGGAGGATGCCTCCTTTCTCCCAGGAGACCTTAGGATTATATTCCCTTCCTTTTCTCCTATCCCACAAAATTGAGCAAGAATCCTTGAGATATATCTGATGAGAGGGGCCTTTGGTTTATTCAACATGTATTTGGATTGTTTTCTTCTTCAATGATAATTTAGACTGGAAAATACTTCAAAAGATCATCCACTTCTAACAGAGGGGGCAATCGCTGCATGAGAAAACACAAATATACTTCGGTTGTCTCTTTTTGACACAGGATCTAGAAATATGGAAAATTTAGAGCACCTCCAAGGAACTCTGTCCAGATGGTTGTCTTCATATTTAATTTTTAATTTCCTTTATCAACTGTCTTCAATTTAAAATGATGTTACCATGCATTACTGTGTGTCGCTGTAATGGGAGGAGAGGGGCTGCTACAATGAACCCAAACATCGACAGGTGGTGACATCACCATGCGTGGTACAGAACAGTCTACCTCCATCACAAATGTGAAGGGTACATTCATCCTCATGGCACGGAGTGGGAGCCTGGTGAATGTTTGGGATGATTTTATGGTACGAGCCATTGCAGGCCTGGTTTCTTGCAAGTGGAGTCTTGTACACAGAGATATTTGTGGGTTAAGAATGCAGGACTACCAGTTTTCAGGGGTGGTTTTTAAATCCTGTAGTTAAAAAAAAGATTGTTTCCCAAACAGAATGTCTCTGTGCTGCTTGTGGGGTGGTGTGTACCTCTCTCAAAGGTGGGTGATTCAACTTTCTGCTGCTCTTGGAATAAAGAGGAAGGCGAGATACTGAGGAGTTGGTGAGAAAAGGCCAATAGCCAACCCTCCAAATCATCACTGCCTGTCCACTGCCCTCTTTCAGCCACTCCAGAGGCAGCCGTGCCTGGGCTCTAAGTTGGCTGTACTTCAGGGCACGCAGCAGGAAAATGAGCCCTACAATAGGCTGAGGGGAGAGAGCTGTTCTTCAAAGAACAATCCTAAAGTACAAAAGTACAAATGGTCCAAAAGTACACAGATGGCTCTTTTATCAAAGGAATGAATGTTCAAGTTAAAGTCATTTATGAGTTGCTACAGTAGCGAAATCAAGAGACTCTGACAGTGTACATACAGTACCAGCAGTACACGCTTTCGGCACAGTGTGAGGAGGAGCAGCAGACATCTGGTATGTTCTACTCAGATGTCCAGAAATGAAGCACTGGGTCCTTCCAGTCACATTTCAGCATCATCCTAAATCACACTGACATCATTTAGGGATTTTTGGGTTAACCTTTTTTAAAGGTTTAAATAATAGTAATAACAGAGCATTATTCACATAGAGGTCAAAATAGTCAACTTATAATAAAAAGTTTAAGTACAGATGTATGTCTTCAAATGATAAATGTAAATCATGCTCATAGATGGTCCATGACATCAGTGAGGAAATGAAAAGGATATTCACTGTAGTTCAGGGGACGGGTTTCTCCTACACTGGGGGTGGCAGAGTTGGGAAGCCTTTATGGGATATGATCAGGCAGCATGTGCTAGAAATCTCAGAGTCATGCAGAGCCTCTAACTCAACAATTCTACTTCAAAAATACTTAACCCTAGAAAGTAATGAGGCATGTAAAAAGATTAATCTGTAGGAATGCTCACTTTCTGAATAATTTACCATATCAAAACATGGCAACGGCCAAAATATTGTGATAGGTAAGTGGTTTTACACAGTCTGAGGTAATGGAACACCAGGCAGGCAATGCAAGCCAGGTTGTAGATAAATACTTCTTGACTTAGAAACTGTTCATGAGGTCATTTGAGAGATGCAAATGAAAACAACACTGAGATTCCACCTCACTCCAGAAAGAATGGCTGCTATCATGAAATCAACCAATAACAGATGCTGGTGGGGCAGTGGGGAAAGAGGAACCCTGCTCCACTGCTGGTGGGAGTGTAGACTGGTGCAACCACTGTGGAAATCAGTACAGCGATACCTCAAAGAACTAGGACTGGAAGTCCCATTTGACCCCGCTATTCCACTGCTGGGGATCTTCCCCAAAGAATTCAAAGAATCATACCACAGTGATATATGTGCGCCCATGTTCATAGCAGCACAGTTTGTAATAGCTAAAACTTGGAAGCAGCCCAAATGCCCATCAACTGGAGACTGGATAAAGAAAATGTGTTTTTTTAATAAAATGGAGTACTACTCAGCCATAAAGAATGAGAAACTAGAGACATTTATAGCTAAATGGATGCACATTGAGGTGATACTCTTAAGTGAAATAAATAGGACACACATGTACAGATATCGAATTGTTTCTCTGGTGTGAGAAACTGAAAGTGTAAATAAGGACTAAATGTATAAAAGGTAGTGTGAAATAGGAAGAAAAGGGGCAAAGGAGAAGGAGAAGTGGAAAGGGTAGGGGAAAGGAAAGAAGGGAATGGAATTAATATGAGAAAATGGAAAAATAGGAAAAAAATCTTTGTAAATAGGGGGGGATGGAGGGGTTGAAGGGAGGGCAGGGGAATGGGGAAAAAAATAACCAAGAGAGATTATGTTAAGGTGCAAATTTCCAATGGTGAATGTCATTGTATTGTATACCTAAAGTGTACCAATAAAATTAATTAAAAAAGGAAACTGTTCATGAGGAATTGGCATTAAGAAAAGAGCTTGCAAAAATATCTTTCCAATATGGTTATCTGAGAAAATATAGGTATATTCTGCAAAATGCAAACTACATAAGTATACTCACAAATGTCTTTTAAAAGCCTGAATCTACAGCAGAATATTAATATTTTATTTTTTAAAATTTATTAATATTTCTGAAATATTTTTCAGCGGACCTCAATTACTTTGTAATAATCAGAAAAGTTAATTAAAAAGTTAAGTGAGGAAGTAATATCAACAAGATCTTGAACAAGAAGGTCCCAGCCTTCACCACCTCCAACCACAACAATTAACAATGAGCCACAAACAGCTCTGGGAGAGCTCAGGGTAAAATGCAGAAGCTGCCACAACCCATTAAGGCACAAAACCCAAGGATGGCTACATGAAAAGTATTAGAATTATTTTATATGCACTGTCCCATCCCCAAGCAGAAACCAGCTAGTGCACAAGAGGGATCCCCGGAGCAACGGCCTCTCTCTGTGGAAGGAAAGAATAGTAGCAGGACCCCAGAACCTTTCCCTACTGAGGGCTGCAGCAGTTCTGCCACCAATAAGGTGGGGGATGGTGAAATGCCTGCTGCTTTCATTAGTGATGACCTTGCAGGCATCACCTGCAACCGATGACCTCAACTGAAGGAGCTGCCCCAGGTCCAAACCACTGTGCCCATTTAGAACTAGTGCTGCCACACTTCCTAGCTGTACCCTCACACCTGTGGCTACTACTTGAGGGCAAAACCCCCAAAATCTAATTTAAAAAATCAGTAAAGGACTTGACTACACATTTTCCAAAGATACACAAATGGCTAAAAAGTGTATAAAAATGGTTTAAATATCACTAATTAGAAGACACATGCAAATCAAAACCATACTGAGACATCGCCTCACCCAGTCAGAATGTCTATTTCTAAAAAGATAAAGGATAATAAATGTTGGTGAGGATGCGGAGAAGAGGGAACCCTTAAACATTGTTGAGGGAATGCAAATTGGTGCAGCTATTAAAAAAATAGTACAGAACTTCCTCCAAAAATTGAAAAATAGAACTACTATATGAGCGCACAATCCCATTTCTAGGTATATATCTGAAGGAAATGAAATCAGTATCACAAAGAGACCTCTGTACCTTCATGTTCATTTCAGTATTATTCATAGTAGACATAACTTAGAAACAGCTAAATGACTGTCAATAGATAAGTGGATAAAAATATGACATACATACATAGATGTATATAGATACATAAATACACATGCACAATGGGATAGTATTCAGCCTAAAAATAGAAATTATGTTATTTACAATAACATGGATGAACAGGGAGGACTTATGATAAGCAAAATGAAATCTACACAGAAAAAAACACAATGAAACAGATGCAGCATGGTCTTATTTACATGTGGAATCTTCAGTAGTGAAACTCACAGTAACATAGTGTAGAACAGAGGTTGCCAGCTGCTAGGGGTGGGAGTAGAAAACTGGGAGGTGTAGTCAAAGGGTATACATTTCCAGTTATGCGAAATGAACTAGTTCTGGAGGCAGACTATGTATGTATAGTTAGCAATACTATATTAGATGCTCAAGATTTGCTAAAAAGGGGTAGATCTCTCCTTAAAAGAGAAAATAAGCATGCAAATTGAAGGACATGTTAATTAGCTTCACAGTGGCAATTATTTCAATACACATATATCTCAAAACTTGAAAATGTACACCTTAAATATATACAATTTTAATTGGGCAATTATCTCTCAGTAAAGATGGGAGAGAATTTTAAAATGTGTGTTGCATTGCTTTTATCTACTGCAAATAGAATAATAATTGTGTTGAAGCTCATCTACATAGAAAATATTTGCACTGCAAAATATTTCTCTTTATTTCACAGAATTCCTTATTTCATTTCTAAGTAACATTCTATTTTTTCACACAATATACTCTTTTGCTTAAACTTCAAAATGAATGCATATATAGTCACAAAAGGTATTTTCTATCTAAATGTCTGTACACATTGCAAACAGATGACATATAAAGTTTCTCTCAGCTGTTTACATATGTTTGCTAAAGACGCAGCAAGTAGTTCCACAAACCTAACTAGGGTGTCTTTCTCATGCTCCACCTGATGCCCACAACACCTGTTAGAGAGTTGAAGGAAGCAGTTTTTGTCTTCAGGATAAAGGTGTGCACAAGAGGAATCTAGGTAGCAGAGGGACTGTGACCCTGTAGTGCACCCAAGCTGTTGTGTGGGTTCTCCAAGCAGAGTTGGGGTGGAGACCCTGGGAGCAGAGCAGAGAGGGCTTTGGCACCTGGCTTCAGGGCGAGAGTAGGGTCTGAAATGATTCCTGAGGTTAACTGAAAGGTGTGTCCCTGCATTTTCCATTAAGCCCAAGAAACAGAATGTTCCTCTTTTACTGCTCATCCAGAGTTTGTGTCAGTCCAATCCACTGTATCCATTGGATGCTCTGTCTATGCAGAGGACCAACTGCTAGGGAAGGTATGAACACGTGTGTGGATAAAATCTCTGCCCTCAGAAGCTTACAAGTTGGGAAGGTTGTTAAGGCAGATCCTCACACAATAGTTTATATCCTAATAAAGTAGGCTCCATGTATCTTTTGTTTATCTGTATCTCACCCAATACCTAGCAATAAAGATATTTCAATGCTAAATGCCAGTATTATTACTCTTTTGATAATATCTTAATTGTTCATTGCTACAAAAATTCATCAGTTTCCATGATTTTTCAGTGAATACCCAGACTCTTTCTGACAGGAAGAATATTTGTATTCATAATTAGTGATTATATAATTTGCCCATTAATTTGGTGAATCTAGATGTCTTATGACAGTTTTGTACTTCAACAGACAATCTGTGATAAAATATCTCTGGAAATGTTAACCTGCCTTGCCACACCCAGCAGCTAGTAAGGAACTTTTTGTCTCCCTAGTAAGGAAATTCTCATCTCCCAGTTGTGTTACTTGCACCTTATATAGCATTAAGTGATATATGTAAGTGAACTTTATCCCCACCCCCAAGCATCATTCAGCTAAGTAGAGAAAGTAAAGTAGGTATGCACTCTTTTTCGTACTCACTTGAAAGAAAACACATTTAGGAATTCATATTATCATGGAAATCATTTGGGTCTTTGAATACTTGGGCTTCAAATTCCATCTGGCTCTGTAAAATAAAATGCTTAACTTAGTACAATTTCTAAAAAAGGTAGAACAAAACAAAAATGCTGGGTATGTTTGTCCAACGTTTCTAGAGACAAGGTAACTGAGGGAGAGGGAATCCTGTGAATTTCTAGTGTTCATGTGTTTTTCACTCATAGATGTGGTCAGTGCTGACTATATTCCAAGTGTGACACTTAGTTCTGGAGCCACAAAGGTGGACAAGACCCTGTGACCCAGCTGTCGAGAAGCCTCCACCGAGTGACAGATACTGGCCAGAACCTGGGAGACACGTCAGGCTGTGAGGGTTGCAGGAGAAGGCAGGCAGCCAGAGTGAGGAAGCAATGTGGTTTAGCAAGACAAAGACCCAAGTGCCTTCAGAGGATGTATTAAGAAGGAGGGTGGTGTGACCTCAGCAACAGCAGTTTCAGAAGTACATGGTAGTGTTGGTTTTAAATCCAGAGAATTCTTTCAAGAAGTTTGGCAGTGAGAAGGATATCTGCTAGACTGGAAGTAGAAGTAGCTGTGGAATTAAGGTAAATTTTTCTTCCTTCTTGCCCTCTTACTCTTCCATCCTCTTTCCTTCCTTTCCTCTTTTAGTTTTTTCAGATGGCACAAATTTAAGATCTTTTAGAATCTTAATGGGAAGATTTTACACGTGAGGGAAAAGACTGAAGATGTCGGGTAAAGGTAAAGGTAGAGGATGAAGCATTTCTGGGGAGGAAGTGAAGGAGGAGGAGGGAGACAGGTTCAGAACTCTCCACTGGACACTGCAGATGTCCACCCATCTACTCAGCCATCCTCTTACCTTTCCAGCATTTACTAGGTACCTATTTTGTGCTACACACATGATGAGGGAAAATAGTGAGAAAAGAACCAAGTTTGTAACTTCAGGGAGCTTACATCTATGTGGTGAGACAGAGCATCAGTAAATAAGTGCATGCTCTTTAGATAATATAAAGAACTAGAAAGAAAAAGAGTCTTTAGAGGATGGCATGGGTGAGACAGACCATAAGTAAATAAGTACATGTTCTTTAGATAAAGAACTGCAAGGAAAAGGATAGTCATTAGAGGGTGGCATGGGTAAAGTAGTTCCAGTGGCTAAGACTAGACTCCATGTGGAAGTGACATTTGAACAAAGACTAGATAAAGGGAAGGACTGAGACATGTAATGGCCTAGGAAAAGGGCATCTGAGCAGAACATCAGCAAGTGTAAGGCAGGGAGGGAAGGAAAGCAAGACAGCGGGGTGCAGCTCTGGGGACACAAGAGAATAAGGATGTGTGGGAGATGTGGCTGGAGAGAAGAAAAGCAGCCACTTGAGCTCTTTGGAAACCAGTGAGGGGTTTCAAGCAAGGGTGGGCATGATAACATTTCCATTTTTAAATATGGTGGATACTGTGGAGAAAAGGCAGCAGCGGGACAACAGTGGAAGCAAGAAAGCTCATCATTTTGGCTAGGTGAGAGATGAGGTGCGTTGATGTGGGTTAGTGGCAAAGAGATGTGTAGAGAAAAGGTTATACTCAAAGTTATAGTTTGGAGCAATGGTTTAGCATGTTACAGGAGAGAAGTTATGAATGGCTCCTCAGTTTCTGGCTGAATAACAAGGTGCGTTGGGGTATCACTTAGTGACACAAGGGAGACTAGAAGAGGGGCAAATTTGGGGGGAAAACCAAATTTGTTGAGGGTATCTAAGGGAACATGTGAAATAGACAGCTAGAGATACAAATTAAAGCTTAAGGAAATGGGGATATGAACGAATCACGAATCACATCACTCCACTTGCTTAAAACCCTTAGTGACTCCTCATTACCTTCAAGATAAAACCCAAGCTACACAGGACATGGTCCTTCTGGGAACCTACTATCTCTCTTCCAGCCTCATGCACACCAAGTTCTCACCTAAGAGGGACCCATTGTCATGTCTCATGCTCTCTCTCTTCCACACTCTTTCTTTACACGTGTCACTCCTTTTGATTAAATTATCACCTCCCATTTGACCTGCTTATTTCTGAAACCCAGTCTTTCTGAGAAGCCTTCTTATGCACACTCATTGCCCAGTGTTTCCACATATTGAAGGAGATGTCTTTCTCCCTGCCTCTCACCAGGCTCCATTCCACTAATTAGTGAATGAATATTAACAAGTTGCCTAAATTCCACATCTGTGACGAGGATGATCATACTACTTGCTTCATAGGGTTGTTAGAGAGGTTAGATGAGGTGATATGGGACATAGTTCTTATGACATTACCTGGCATAGACAACGCGCCATACAAATCAGTAAATATTATAATACTCGCCATACTGCTCCATAATTATTTTCATGTTGGTTTTTGCCCTGAATGCAGCCATGCTTCTGGCCCATATAGGAAGCCTCATCAATTGTTGCTAATATGAATAAATTCATGAATAAAAAATATAGCACTGGGCTACGATAATACCATGAGATGGAGCAGCAGGCTCTTCTCTATGGTCTTTTGTATTTAGAAGCTATTCTCTCTATCAGTAACCATGATTCTTCTGGTATATCACTCACCAAACCAAGAAGTTCTGGACTGTTTCCTCCTAGATTCTATTTCAGTTATGGTTCAGCGAAAGTAATATTGTTACCTTTGGATCAGGCAGACAGGGTCCAAAGGCTTCCAGAAGAAGAGTCTCTTCTCCCACAGCCTTCTCATAGTCTGCGGAAGAGAGCTTCCCATCGTGGTCATAGTCCTGGGGACAGGAGGGTGGGCAGCAGCAATGTGTCAGTCAACACACAACTTACTGAAAATAGATACTCTTTTCATAATCAAGTGCGAACAGAAAAAAGGTGTTAGAAAAATAACAGATTAAGTTATGAAATTGAAAAGAATTTTTTGAGGGTGCTGCGGATGGAACCTGGGGCTTTCTGCATGGGAGGCAAGCTTTCTACAACTGAGTTACACCACCAGCCCCAAAGAACTTTTAGTATTATAGTAAAGAGCACAATTCAAGTGTGTCATTTAATTAAACAGGAAACCTAAAATTATCATAATTTGAATTTTTATTTATATTCCACATGTAGCCCATAAATTTCAATAGAAATCTCTGAATCTCCACACTTGCCATTTTCTTAAGTGTTATTTCAACCAGATCTTTAATTCCTTCATCAGGGTCTTCCTCAGATGGTTGTTTGAGAAGGCTGTTTTTCAGCAGGTGAAACATTTCCTCCTTTGAAATGAAGCCATCACCGTTCAAATCAAACACTTCAAAGCAATCTTTAAAAAAGTAAGTTATGAATTTGCTTTTATTGCTGGAATAACATTTTCTCTGATCAAGTTTTTAGGGCTAATGTCTATCTTGTTCAACCCTGTGAACCTTATTGTAATCTCATTTTCATTAGAAAGTTCAATATGCACTAGTTGGATATTTTCAACAACCCTTGGAAAAAGTTCCCTTATCCTCATCTATGAAAAATCACACCAAGGAACCATGACTTGGACATTTTGATCTTGCTGCTCTTAAAACACTAATTGATATAAACCTTTTCAATGGAGTTGATCAAAATGAATTGAAAATTAAATAGAATCAAACCAATTGAATTACTGTGGTCTGTTTTGATGTCTACAATTCAAGTAACATGAAATTCTTGTACAGAAATGTATACAGCACACACATAATTAGAATGTTTAATAATGCATATGGCATCTTCCTTGGGATGCATCATTTTCACAATTGCTTGATTTTTCATTTTTACTATTTTTTTTTCATCCTTGTTGACTTGAATTTCCTCCAGTAAGAAGCTAGTGAGGATTTAAAGCAACCAAGCAACCAATCAACAAACCAACCAACCACCAACCAAAAAACCAACCAACCAAACAACTATAAACCCAATTGACTGGCTGGAGGACAATGATTTAGATGTTTTAGCCATGTTAATCATATACAAACCGGTAGGATAAGCAGAACTCTTACATTTCATTTTTTCTTCTAAAGATCCTCGAAGAAACAGTGATAATCCATTAACCCATTCTGTAACATTTATATTGCCATCATTGTCTTTATCAAAACCTCGGAATACTTAAGAGAGAAGAGAGAGAGAAAGAGAGTGGGAGATAGCTGTACTCATTTAAATTCTCTATAACTTATCTACATTAGCATTATTTGTTTTTAAAATCAGAGAAAACTTCAGAATCCCACAGCCCAATGTTCTCATTTGACAAAAGAGGAAACTAAGATATTATAACATCAGGAAACTTTCAACATTCAAATTTTCTTTCCATATTTTGTGAGAACAAAGAATATTCTGAGTATCTAAATATAAGAATCAACAATCAATAATGATATATTTGCACATTAAATATGCTACTTATATTAGATATGTTTAATATATTAATATGAAATATATAATTTTATATTTTATGACTCAAGTAATAATATGAGAAGATTGTATCATAATTTTTATTGAGTTATTGTCTAAGATGTACAGAAATTTAAATATCTTTTTAAACTCTATGGGATTACTATGTAGAATTAGAAATGTTTTGGGCTTTTTGATACAAGATAAGGGAAACTTATCTCTTCAACTTGACTTTGCCTTCTTTTAAATTCACAAAATGAGCAGAATATCACTTTCTGTTCTATGAATTTTGGAAAATTAAATTTTTATATTCAAGAAAAATTGGGAATGTTGAACATTAAACTTCCTACCAAGAGCATGACCAAACTCCATTTTTACTCCAGCTATGGCTGGATTTGATTGATTTGAATTGTATATACCTCTTACCTCTGTCCATAATCATGTCATCTGTCATTCCAAATGTCACATGAAGAATGTTCCGAAATGCATTGCGATCTAGTCCAATGGCCACCCCTGGCCGCTTGGCTGCTTCTCCCACCAAATTATAGAAAAGCTTTATAAGACAGCTCACTTCAAATTTATTAACTGTAAAATAATAAAATTAAGATTTCACAAATGTGCATGTTAAATCTTTAAGTGACAATGCATTAATGGATTTATATAAATACAGTATCAAAAACACCAAATATGTAGTTGTTCCTAGATCATCCTATTTTACGGTTCATGACACCTAAGTTAATGGAAGATGATGGCCAATGATTGTCAAAAAAAAAAGCATTGTTTCTTCCAAATAGACATCAGATATGAAATAGACCTAAGCTCAATCATGTTGAGGAAAAAAGAAAATATTAGCCAAGTAACCTGAATAATAATTTCAATGTCAGATTGTAAACTCAGCAAGGCTCGTAGAGGAATGATTCAAAATAAGAATGCTTACGCTTAAGAGTAGTAACTTATTTTTAAAACTAGCTAGCATTTTGATTACAGGAATTCATCAGATTTACAATTTAGATTTTCCCTGGAAATCCATATCAGGCTTCTGAAAACTAAGTGACGGTTCTTATTTCACTTTACACTTTGTGAATTATAACCAACCTTTTGGAAATCAGAATCGCCTATTTTTCAATAAAGAAATATTAAGCATGTTCTAGCACTCAATATGGCTTCCATTACGGGTTATGTGAAAAAAAAATAACATGGCACTATTCAGTAGTACTTTAGAAGAAAGTCATTTATATTTAAAGGCTATATACACAGAGAGACACTTGCCTGTACACATAATTGCATAAAGGATGGTGTTAATAAGCACAGAGATAATTATTTATTTTCCAATAGTCATTTGAAGTATGTAGGTGGAAGGGTTACTACCTGGCATGGAGAATATAAAAGTGACTCTAAATGTGAACCATGAGTGGAAAACAGGGAAAATTTTATTCCAGACAAAATTGTGGTTGAATATTTTCAAAAACAAAGACAAAACCTTTGTGCATATATAAGAAAACAGCACAGAGGAATAGAGAAATTACATCTCAGTTTATAGGTCAGAATAGGCTTGAGTGTAATTTTTTATTTCAAAACCACATTTTCAGAGAAAGGTTTAAAACTTTGGAAAAGGAAAAATGTAGTAAATGAATTAAATAGCAGAAAAGAATTTTAAAATAAGCTATCAGTCACTGTTGAAAACACTGAAGTGCTTCTTCAAAAAGTTAGACACAGGATTACCAAATGATCCAGAAATCCCACTTCTGAGCATATACACCCGAGAATTGAAAGCAGGAACTGGACTAGCTCCTTGTAAGTAAATCAGTGTTGACAATGTTGCATTATTATGAATAACATAGTAGCAAAAAGAAGCACCCCAAGTGTTCATTGTTGGATGAAGGGCTAAATGAAATGTTATGTCATCGTACAACACATTATTTGACCTAAAAAGGAAGGGAAATACTATTGTGTGGTTCAGGATGGACGAACACTTACGGACGTTAACTGGAAAGAGTCAGAGCGAAGAGGGTAAGTACTGCACGATTCCACTCTTTTCCAAGTGAAAGTCACAGTGACAAAAGGAAGAATGGTGGTTCCCAGAGACTGGGGAAAGGGGAAAATGAGGAGCTACTGTGTAACTCAGATAGGACTTCAGCTGAGGAAAACATAAAAGCTCTGGAGCTGGATGCGGTGACAGCTGCATGACAGTATGAGTGCACAGTTGTTGCCCCTTATCCAACGTTTCGCTTTCCAAGGACTCAGTTAGCCACAGTCAACCAAGGGAAAAATTATAGAAAGAAAGAATTTTTGTCTTAAATATCCTTGATTTCAGTATATTGCTATACTATTCTGTTTTATTATTCATTATTGCTATACATTTCTTACTGTTCCTAATTTGTAATATAAATTGGATGTTATCCTAAGTATGTATATATAAGATAAAATATGGGCAATATGGGGTCTGGTATTATCTATGGTTTCAGACATCCACTGGGGGATCATGAAACATATATCTTAAAGATAAGGGAGGACTTCTATACTTAATTTTACAGAATTACACACTTAAAATGGTAAAAATAGTAAATTTTATGATATACATAACATACACACATATGCACACATACATGGAAAGCTCTTTAAAAAACCCCAAAAGCTGTTAGTAGTTGGAGAAGAAAAACCTACATGAAGAATAATGTGCATTGTTCATGTGCATGAAATGCTAGCTGAAGAGTATGTTGATTAGCCACTTTTCCATCTCAGCTGAAATAAAAGTTTAAAAACTTAAAAAATAAAAGTTAAAAATTGTAGAAATTACTACTTGAATTCTAGAGTACTAGAAAAAATGTCATCTTTTTGGAATGTCGTACATGTGTTGTGCAGATTATATTTATAGAATTGTATAATGGTGGATTAACTAGATGCTTAGGAAAGAACTTTTCTTTTTCCCTGGTTCAAAAAAATGTGTCCATTTTATCCATTGTATTACTATCTGTCAACTGAGCAGAAATTTGACTTTTTGTAAAAGCCTTCTATTTAAACAAATTTTAAACTATTATCCATCCATGACTTGCAACTATTTCTATAGAATGTAGTGACATTTGTTTTTAACTAGTAATCATCAAGGTTTTTGTGTAAGAATAAAAATCAAGAGTTTTCTTTTTCTGAGACCTTTTTACTTATCTTTAAATACATGTATTCACCTTTTAATTGTTCAGAGGATGTTTGTTTGCAATGCATGGCAAAATTACTGAGCAGAGACTAAATCAAAATCAGTTCTGGGTATAGAAATTGTTGGATTTGTTATGAGAATTTACCAAAAAATGTTTACTAGATGTTTTAAGGAAATCTGTTTTTCCCCCAGAAATGAAAGTATTTTAAGAAAAACAACAGAACAAAATCCTTATCAAATTACCATAACCATGATAACAACTTAAATTACAAGATACCTTTTTAAAGGCAATTTTAAGATGCTTATATTCACTATAACTTTTATTTATGGGGTCACTCCATTCAGAGAACATTTACCACTCAAAAATCAGATACAGATGATGATGATGATGATGATGATGATGATGATGATGATGATGATGATAAGGCACTAGAACCCATAATCTTGAGACAGAACTACACAAAAACATGTTTATTCCCCTTCTTTGCACAATGGGCATATTTTGAGGATTATGGCTTCTCCAGTGTTTTCAAGAGGCCAGTAATTTTGCAGTGAACTTGCAACTTCCAAGTTTGCACACCAGGTAGTATCTTCCTCATTTACACCTCATCCGTGGCTTCCTAGTGTAAGTACAGTTCTGTTTTTCAATATGAATACAATCCTAAAGTGACCCATGAAGTTCTGGGACCACCTTTTCAAATGTGAGATTACAGCAGGTATCTTTAATAAGTACTTATCTTGTCATGTGCAATGCTTCTCTTCCCTTTCAATCTTACTAGTACCTGGAAAAAAGAAGTCTAAAATTGGGAAACAGATTCTTTACCATGTGTTTAGCTTCACTGATCAATTTGGGCTCACAACAATCTCGTTCTGAGTCACAGGTTTCTGTGCCATTTCAATTCACCTTTCCCGGAAAAGAGTGGAAGGTGATGGCTATTTCCCACTGTGCATCTCTTGGTAAGTTTCCACAATGCAAACCTGCCGATTTATTTTGCTCTAAAAAGAGTTAGAAAGCAGCCTAGGGTCCATATTATACGTTGCTTGTGGTACTTTTCTGAGTCCTTTGGATTCTGCTACTTCTTTATTACCACAGACTGAGGCTAAAACTACATGTCTTGTGGGCACATATCATCTCGTTTCTACAATGTAAAAGTAATTTGAGGGGAGGGTCAGAGCAGCAAGCAAGTGCATCTGGAGTGTCGGTAGCTCGAGATGCAGGGATATGAGTTCTTAAGATCCTGGGCGTGGCCTGCCCAAAGGAACTAACATCCAAGGATGGGATTCTTTTCCAGACTTCTTTTTAGGGCAGAGGGGTGGTGGGGGTTCCATCAGTACCTCCTTTCTAGAGGCAGGAAGCAGGCAGGGCAAGGGTAATTCCTAATTGGACTGGGTTACACAGACACCTGGTCTAGGAGCCTCGGCTTGTCCAGCATTTGATTCTTACTTACAGTGCTTGCAATTTTTAGTTAAGGTTTCCGTCAGTTTCTGCAGCTTCTTTCGATTCATGCCAGGTGCTCGTGGAATCCTGGCGCGGCTGGTGTCTCCGGTTGCTGGAGCCCTTATGAGCCCGGGAGCTGAAGCAGCGCGGCCGTCTCTGTTGCCTAGAGTTTGCGTGGCTTTAACACGCAGTGTGACCATGGCAACGGCTTAGCCGCCCGCCGATTGGTTCCTGGGCTAGGACGCGAGGAACCTAAGTGGTCCCTCTACACGGAGCAGCCATGGCAACGGCAGGGCTGGCCACCGATTGGCTCCTGGAAGGACACATAACCGCCCCACACACAATGTGCCCATGGCAACGGCTGAAAAAGCCTGTGATTGGCTGCTCTGGCTGGGAGCACAGCGCCAGAGTGTGGTCCCAGTTGGAGTGTTCGAGCCAGGCTCTTTGCAGACGTGTTCGATTGCTAACGCTGGAGTTTTAATTTTCAAATGTCACTGTCTTTTGAGTTCACAGCCCCCCCCCTTTTGCAGTGTGAATCATGGAAGTGTAAAAAATACGGTGTGCAAGTTGTGTGGGAGATATTTTGGGTGTTGAGTGTCGCACCTCAAAGGGAGGCTTAAGGTCTTAGGGGAGTTGGAGGGGAGTATTGGACGTGCTTCACCAAGTAGCAGGCTTAGAGCCGGACATTCGTTTTTCCCTGCCTTGGGTCCGAAGAATGAGGAGTTTGCTTTTTGGGCTGAACCACCTGGGAGTCTGGCTCAAAATGTTTTCATGTTTGCAGTGATGTTTTTGAGATTAAGAGGAAATTAGAGTCATTTTTTCTCTCCTCCAGG
This sequence comes from Heterocephalus glaber, assembly GCF_000247695.1. The sequence goes on along the minus strand of NW_004624735.1, from coordinate 6,780,245 downwards.
GTAGAAGTTGTCAGCGGAATTCGGGAAAAGTCGCCGGCAATTTTTGAAACAAGCGAACTTCCACTTAGGTGAGGGGTACAGCCCCATCCTTGCGTTTTTGGAAAATCTCATTAAAATGGATGCTTTGCGTATTTGAAAGACAGGTTCTGTGCCTGCAAAACAAACCCCCCCCCCCCCCCCCGCCACACACAAATAGTCCTTGCATTTGTGGTGTGGGAGGACTTTCTGTTTACTGCAAATGGGATACCCTGCTTGGATTGACAGCAATAGAATGTGCTCGGTCAGTCAAGAGCAAAAACCTACAGTATTCTCCAGAGTGCCTGTTTAACTTTGATGGAGGAAATGTCTTCAGAAGCCAAACTACTCTACAGTACACATACATGTAATATACAGTGTACAGACAAGTCCTCTTGAGACTGAAAGCAGTAAAATTTGCCACCACCAAGTAATAATCCAAAATGAAATAGTTCCAATGTTGAGGTCTCTTGTTTTCTTCTGCTGTTTCCTTCATTTGTGGAATGAAAGATTGGATAGTGTTTGAAATCAGAGCCAAGGATGCTTGGTGAAATTAAAGGCTGTGTTATTTTAAAGCAAATTCCCTGAGATGAGTTAATCAATATGGAATGACAGCCATTATGACTTTGCAGCAGGACTCTGGTAAAGCAGTATTACTATGTGCCCACATATCCAGAAGCTGAGAAAGTTCTGAGATGGAAGAAAACAAATGGTCATGATAATGTGCCATATTCTAATTACACTGACCTTTGAATGCTTAGTGGTTTCTGTTAGATTACAGAGTTGCACCAAATATTAAAATCCTAGAGACTGTTGCATTGCTCATGTCAAAAGACAGGGAGCGGGGTGGTTGTCAGTAGTTAGTAGGAGAAGCAGGTGGGCATGTGAGGTGTGTTGGGGGTCGCCTTGTGCAGCGTCTTGGAAACAGGCCTGGTGGTGAGCCCGTTGATGAGCCTGCCTAGGCATTTTGGGGGCCAGCATACAATGAGTGCTTTTTGGAGAGTACCTATAGATGAGAGAATCAGTTGTTACTTTACCAGGAACAATCAGCCATGTTCCTTTAAAGTGGAAAAATGATGTAAAGGCAATATCACAGCCTGTTGAAGTTAAAATATCTTAGGTTGTGAGCAACCTTTGAAAGGCACCTCCTCTCGCCTTGCCTCTTTCCCCCAGTTCTTTCATGCTCTTTTTTTAGTTTAAAAGTGGGAATGAACTGCTGTGTAAAAAACACCTCTTTGAAAGCAAACTGCGGAGTTGAATGTCACATGAAGTCTTACAAATCTTTGTCAGGGAAAGCACAGCATTTATTTGAGGCATGTTTTGTCAACGTATGGGTAAATGTCAGAGCTTTCATTATATTCTTGTGAGGTTTGAAACCTTAATATTTTTAAAGGTTAGAAACATACTGAAACCCTGATAGAGTCACATTTTAAGGCAAAACTGAAACCTCTATTTGTAGTTTTTAGTTGCTTGTGTTGAGTAGACTCAGGATTGCTTTCCCCCAAGGGCTTTCTCAGAGTAAAGCAATTAAGTCTGAACAGTTACTTCACATCAAATCAATCAATGATGGAATAATAAAAGATTGTGTTTAATTTGTATTGGACGCAAATTTTACTGTGCATAAAATGATCATAGAACTTACCAAAATGCAAGTAACCTTGAGATGGATGCTTTTGTAAATATAAAAGTACATTAGAGAGGCTATTAATGCTATAATATTTCCTTTAATTTTGCATGCAAAACAATCTTCCCTTTGACTCACCATTTATTGGAATGTTGCCATGATAAATAATTTAGACCTAGACTTGATGAAAGTGTTTTCCTTAACATGGACCTTTATGATGAAGGCTGTTTAGGAAATGACATCATAGAATTGATCTCCAAGTACAGTGTGTTACAAATCTATTATGAAATTGATTTAACGAAAGGGAATCAGGTTAGTTATGTACATGATTTAAATTCAGTTTTGCTAATTTTATTTTGTATACTTAGTGATGAAAATTTGAAGTTAACTTTGTCCAATGGTTTGAGTGGTTGAGTCTTCACTGCTATCTCTGACCATGTTCTCCTTAGCTTCATCCTTTAGTGACAAACTGCTTTCAGTACTTGAAGCACACTGAATGCTGTCACCTCAGGATTTTGTCATATTTTTCATTCCACCCACTCCCTGTTGACATTTTTCAAAGAGCTCTTTAATTTCCCAATGGAAAGTGAATCCCTCCTGTCCACTTATTCTCTGCTCGGACTGCTTCTCTTCTAGCACATGCCACTATGTGGAATAAATTCACTTGCTCTTTCTAATCTCCTCCCTTTAGTAGACTATAAATTACATGGTACTGCACTTGTTATTCTTATACTTAAGTCTATCTTAATCACTGTATCTCTGTGTCTATTTACTGATCCCTTGTCTCTACCTTTGTATTTTAACAACACAATCCATTTTGATTCTTCAGTATTAGTGGAAATTGGTGAGAACAGAGCCTGTTTCCCTGCATCAACTGGTCTTGGGGAGCCTCCTGAATTCAGTGCAAGGCATCTGGGATGGAGGAGTAAGAGCCCCGAAAGGGAGCTGGGAGGGAATAAAAAGATTTCTTTAAAACTGACCTTTCCCCAAAGCATGTGTGTATGTGTGTATGCACACACACACACATACACACACACAATATTCACTGGTGCTAACAAATTTCTGCACTTTTTTCCATAATCAAGAGATCTGTGGATAAGACAAATGCCCAAGGTTTATTAAAGATGTTTTACATGTAATTTACAAAATAATAAATTAAGATGTGGCCTGCAATAAGTAATTATTGTGATAGCCATAAAATCAGCAGGTTGAGTAAAGAAACTAGTTTCTCTGGGCCTACCAGAGCTCACAGAGAAATCCTATGGAATTTTCTAGATAAGATTCTATTGAGCGCTTTGTCTTGAGCACCCATGGTAAGGGTCACGGAAGCTGGCCTATCTGCATAGTAACCTCAAGGACAGTAGATATCTGTCCTTTCCACCCATCCAAGTGCAGCCAACACCACAGTTCTTGATAACTCAACAATTGCCTATCCCCAAATAACCTAACCCTTTTTTAGATTTTATTTCTTAGCCTAGACTACTCCAACCCTTCTCAACTGTGTTCAGCAGAAGGCTTCTTCAGTTGTCAGCATCTAGCTCACAAGCTCCCTCTCTGCACGCATTCTCTGATCCTGGTTCTCTCTAAAGATACTTCCTTTGAAGACATTCTTCAGCAAAAGCCACCCATTTCCTCATACCTACTCCTTGATGGCCAGAAGGAAGGTGGAATCCTTGTGACCTTGCATCACCTTTCTGTTATCTTTCAAGCTCTATCTTTTCTTTGCATTTAAATTTCCCAGAAAGTGTAGGCTATGCTTGCTATCTTCATTGCTGCACCAGTGAAGATACTTGACTTTATCTATCCTTTGTGCTTCTGCCTAGTTCCTGCACTGGCCTGCTGTTTTCCATCTTGTGCTTCTCAAAACTATCTACAGGGTTTCTACAGACATCCAACTATGTCTGTCTCCTGCTTAATATTCAAAAGCCTTCCCTGTGCCTGCAAAGAAGGCATCTGCAGGGAAGGGCCTGTCCAAGCCTTGCAGTATGGCTTCCATTGTTCTGCAATGTCTGGCCTCTGCCAGGATGGGAAACAACTTCTCTGACCAGTTCCCATGTACCTAAAAGTTAGAGCTCAAGCACCCATCTTAGACCATGAGGTTCACTGGGGACTTAGAACCAGTCAGAAAAATTTGTAAACCATAAGGGGCCATGACTCTCACACTGCAGGCACTCCTTGATAGAAAAGTGAAATTACTTTTTGTCTCATTTATCCCACCAATATTTTTGCATACTTTCACATACTTTCATTCACATTTAATTCTATAGGCAGAAGCTTTAAAATGAAAAAGTTGCACTTCCTTTTCTTTATCCATCCTTCCTACTTGGTGATTCTTGAAAACAAAACTAAAGTTGATATCCTATAGTCTCACTGTTCCTTCACAGAATTGGACTTTATGAAAATATCAACAGTTCACGACTGACCTACAAAGAAATGACAATTTCATATCAACAAAATACATGGTTTTCTCTTTTCATATTTGTCTGATAATTCACGCTAAGCAAAGTCAAAATTTTATCTGCAAATTTAAATTGGTTACATTATCCTTTAATCACTCAAATTCCCCATAATTCCCATTCTAGATTTATGGTGTGCTATAGGAAGGAATGTGGAATGTTTTTCTTTCATCTAGTTGCCTTTGTTGGTGGGGAATACCAAATGGCATTGCTCTGTTCTCATCACTTCTGACCTAGTTGCCATTGCTCTGGGTGGGAGTGGTTAACACAAAAGCCTTGATTATATATATTTATATATTTGCTTTTAATTAAAATTGGTACTGCCAACCAAGCTATGTAGACTGCACCTTGTCTAGCACTAGAGAAATGCAACTGTGTGTTAAAAAAAACCCTTCTTCCTGTTTGGATTTTATCTGCAATAGGAAGTCACACTTCAGGGCATTCAAAGGGACATTTTCTTTCTAGTACTACCCAGAAACACTGGCAAATTAAGGAAGGCAATTTTACATTCAGAATTGTAGAAAGGATTTGGCCAATACAGTTATCTTTATATTTATAGATATGCCCTCAATCTGTTTTAGGGGAGTTTTTTATGATGCAGTCCCAAGATCACATTCCAAGTGTTGCACTTGCTGCATTCATTCATTCAGCCATTTAAACAGTAGTGCTAGGTGTCCACTCTTAGCCAGGTGTATCATGCTGCTAGGTACCAATGAGTTATGCTTGGTCCTTGCCTGCTGGCTGCTGATCCTCTGTGTGAGCAGATGGTCATATGGTATGTGTGTGAGTCTGGAATGATCATTCTCTGCTCACTCTGGGCCCACATCACTGGTGTGTGTTCACTAATCCACACACCGGTCCAGGCAATGTTTCCTAAAATTCTAGAGTGTGAGAAGACTCAATATGTTCACTCATTCAAATGTAATGATGAAATAGGATGTGATGGTTCATTATTATAAAAGGAAGAAGGTAAACTGAGGGGTGTCAGGTCCTAGCAACTCTTACCAGGAGATGCTCTGATAGAATGTCAAAATTAATCCAATGGGGAGCATACCTGGGACCCATCGTGGGTATCTTCACCCTGCATTGTTCCTTCATTGTTCTCATTTATCATCTTGAAGACAAGGGTAATGGTCAGACTCTGAAGATGACAGTAGAGAGGACTGTATTCTCCATGGTACTGGGGCCCAGCCATGAGCTAAGCATCTGCTGGGATATGAAGGTACAATACTAAGAAGGGAGAGGAAGTCCTCTTCAGGGCATTGTTGGAGGGTGAAAAGACAGACATTTGAAAAAATACATAATGACAAGCTGTGCAAATTATTATCAGAGGCCATAATCAATTTTTATTAAATATGATTATGGGTCAACTAATAAGAATAGCATGGTGACCCAAATAATCACTTCCAATTTATGACTTTGCAATGAAGTAGATCTGAATCTGAACATCTTTGCCATTCACTACCCAAGTGATTATGGCAATTTACTACATCTTCCATGCTCATTTTCCACATTTGACAATGACCAAAGAAATAGGACTCACATCATGAGATGGCTGAGAGATTAGCTTCATTGAGACTTCAAAGCATTCAGTGGGTATCTGGTACATGGCAGGTTGAGCACAATCCTCCTACTTAGTTATCATTATCAGTGGTAGAAGAAGGCTTGGAAATGGCTTCCCTGTCTCTAGGGGCAACATTGTGATTCCCAAGAGGATTTATATCCTAATCCCACAAACTGTGAGTACATTGATGAGTTCACAGATGAATGTGCTGTTGGAAGCTGGGGCCTGGTCAAAGGACATAGGTCATGGAGGTACAGCCTTGGAGACTATATTTGGCCCTTTAACTCATCTATTCTGGCACTTCGCCCTAGCTCTTCTTCCTGACTGCCTGTAGTCCACCATGCCTTTTCCCCATGTTGTCTTTGCCTTGGAGCCAAAGGATCATGAACTGAAACCATGAGCAAATTAAACCTCTCCTCCTTTTAGTTGTGAGTCTTGATGTGTCTCAGGGATTTGAAAGTAGCTAATACTGAAAATTGGTAAAAGAGAAATGGGTTCCTTTTTGTGACTATATTTGTTCATGTGGTTTAGAAGCCTTTAGAAATGGTTTGTATGAGGAGTTTGGAAAAGTTTGGAGATGTGGGCTAGAAAAGTCCTAGAATGATATAAGCAGAGCCTGATGGGTGATTCTGGTCAGAGCTCAGAAGACCAGAATGCTGATAAGAAGTTGGACAGTAAAGGCCAGGCTCTTTTACCAATTTTCAGTATTATCTATCTGTTGCAATGCTTTTCCCAACTTGTAGCCATCTCTGTCTCCAAGAGCTCTCCTCTGTGTCTCAGCTCCATGAGAGGTTCTTGAGCCTGACCCTATACTCTGGTCTTGACAATGCCTCTGAGAGAAGCAACCTGTGATCACTGTAGGACTCAGCACTTTGGTTCTTTTCTCCTAGGGATCATGATCTTTTGCTGCCTCCTGTCCAAAGTCAAAACACTTTTTAATGTATTTTGCCTGCTTTCCTGGTTGTTTTAAGTCAATGGGGGTAAATTTAATCCCTATTCCTCTGGGAACAGAAGTGAAAGTGCCATGCTATCATTTCAAAAGGAAAATTGTGTTAAGTGGTAAAAGCATGAAGTTTTTGAAACTTATAATGGAATAACAATAATTCTTTAATTTATGATATCTCCATGAAAAGATGCCTTGATACACTTTTCAGCATGTAAAACTTTTCTGGATATCTACACATACACGGTTTCCTAATATTCTTTTATGTGCATATACTTCCAAATGTTTAGATACTTACAGATTATGTGCATTCATACACCTTCATTTTACACTAATATGTTTGCATACTACAAAACATATGTATAGAAATATAAAAACACAGAAACAAATTTAAAGATGTTATTTTGGTTTTTGGTTTCACTAAGAATTGTTACATAGTAAAGCAATACTATTAAATATGGTTATTATTTGAACATCAATTTAGGGATCAACTTGCAAATTTGTATAAAAATTATATAAAAATCTTACTAGCAGTATAATTTGAATAGCATCAAATGTATTGATTAATTTTGAGAGAACCAAGACCATAAAAACTGAATTTTCCAGTGCATGTGCATGTGATATTTCTTCTACTTTAGCCTTGTTTAATTGTCTCAGCAATGTTTTGTAGTTTTAAAAAAACTTATTCTTAAGTATTTTGGTTAAAATAAATGGCTTGTTGTTAGTATATAGAAATAAAATCAATTTTCACATATTCTTCTTTTATTTTGTGGACTTGTTAATATCCTTCACTTATTAGTTCTAATAGCCATTTTGTACATTTCTTAGGATTTTTAGGGAAATGATCATGTTACTCCTGAATGGTGACAATTTCACTTCTTTTCCAAACTCAATCCTTTTAACACCTCCTTCTTTCTGGTCTCATTAAACTAATTAAGACAGCGGGTGAATTGCTGAAGAGAAGTAGTGAACATAGAACTCTGTGCTTTGTTCACTGTTGGAGGGAATGTGTCTAATACTTCAACATTAAATATGATGTTAGCAGTAAGTTTTTTATAGATGTCTTATGCCAGATTGAGGAATTTGTCTTCTATTCCAAGTTTCCAGAGAATTTTTATCAACAATGGGTGTTGACTGTTTCTTATTGTTCCTCCATCATTACTGAAAGCTACGCAAATATGGACTAGGTGATAGCTATCTATCGCGAAAACATTAGTGAATCTGGACTGCTTGGCTTTTAGGAAAAGAAGAGATACACAACTTCAGCTTAAAGGTGACAGTTTTTTTTTTTTTTTTTTTGGTTTGCTGCTATGCTGTGATCAAGAAACAGTGCGGCATAGAAAGATACACAATCACTCTCTGTCTCATGATGAAGTGTTATCAAGATTTTACAGCCCTTGCTTTTGTAGTACTGACCATATCACTTACTTGTTTCCTTTAATTTAGTTTCCTTGCTTAAGTACTTTGCCTAAAAATTATGCAATAGATTCATTTTGTGTGTGGTCCTATCTCTATAGCCTTACCTGGGGATTGCTTTTGTTTTCATTCTGGCTGAAATCTCACAATTTTTCAGTAAAATTGTATTTGCTATTTCCCTTTACCTTAGGATATTACTTATCTGGTATATCTGTTCTTTTATTTTTAATTTTATATTTTTAGTTGATGTATATCATTTGTATTTATTTAGGGAGTACAGTCATATAATTTGACACATATATACAATATTTAATTATCAAATTAGGATAATTAGCATTTCTATCTGCTCAAATATTATTGACATCTCTGTTTAGAAGCTCCCAAGATGGGGCAGTACAACTGAGTTCTGGCCAATGCGATGTTAGCCAGTGTGAGGCAGGCCATATGCAGACCTGGCTGCACAGTATCTCTTGATCTTCTGCTTGGTTTCCCTCTCTGTGCAGCTAGAAGATAAGGAAACAAAGGATGCTAATCAGTGGGGGACATGATGTTAAGGGCCTAGGCTCTTGTTGTTCATCCTTAGAGGGTGGCTAGAGTTTTCCAGGCCAGAGGATCCTCAGCAGACACTGAAAGAGTAAGAAATATATCTTTGACACATTACAGCATTGGAGCTTGGGGGCTGTATGTCACAAATCACATGTCCTGACTACTACATATCTATATAAGCAAAATATTGTAGCAAGTAGCCCAATAGGGAAAACAAGTTTCCCCCCACCCTTCTTTGAATCCATGCAGCTTTTGCACTAAGTTGCATCCCTATTTATTTATTTATTTATTTAGAGACATGATCTAAATTTCTAAGTTGTCCAGGCTGGCCTTGAACTTGCAATCCTTCTGCCTCAGTCTCTCAGAGTGCTGGGATTACAAAACTGTACCACTACACCCAGCTTCCCCCCCTCTTTTAATGCTTCCAATAAATCAATTAAGGTAGCTACCTTATAAGTATCTCCCTGTAGTATTTATTTCTATGTATTACTTCAACAATTTTTGCAGTGGAAGAAAGGAACATGTGTTTTCCCAAAGTAATTTTTTCCCTATTTTACTAATAAGTGAGACATCCAAACAAGACGTGTAAGTACTCTCATTAAGTTAATAAAAATCTGTGGGGTTGCTACTATAGCTCATTGGTAGAGCTCTAGTCTAGCCTGGGGAAGACTCTGGATTCCAGTCTTAGTACTTAAAAAGACATGGTGAAGAATGGTGTTAAGTACTTATAGGCTTAAATATCTTTCAAAAATTGTAAAGATTTTCCTCCTTATACTAAATACCTATTTGAATGATCTTAATACTTACGTTATCCTTAGTTTATAGTATAAGTCTCCATTTGTAATCCCACACCTCAAAAGATTTTTCTAACAGGATCTTCACAATTTCGGCCCGTTTCTTTCAGATCTGGTTAATCATGGCCGCTCTCTGTCCCGACGGTGAGCTCATATCAGGAAAGGGATATCAGCAGGGCTGCGTTCTCTCTGATTGGCTTGTGCTTTGAATGTTGGTACTCCTCTCAACTCAGGGTTTCTGAGAGGGATGACTCTAACCTGCCTGTCCTTTTGTCAAGGTTGGTTTAATTAGAGTTAGATAATTTAATGTATTAAACCCACTTAATCAGGAACTTACTACCTGCAACACCCTTGATACTCTGAAAGGAAACCCAGATACGGAGCTTGCCACCTTCATCTCTTCTACTCTCTTTGAACACTTGTCTCAGGACACTGTTAGGAACAGAATGCTTGTTCCCTCCGAATTCATATGCTGAAATCCAATCCCCAGTGTAATGGTGATAGGAAGAGCTGGAGCTTTTTTTTTTATTATTATTCTTAAGTTCTTTTATTGGTACATTTTAGGTATACAATACATTTACATTTATCATTGGTTGCTTATACCTGTACATGATGTATCTTTGTTCTTACTTTTTCCCCATTACCTGTGCACCCTTCACCCCTCCACCCTTCCCTATTTACATAGAATTCATTTCCATTTTTTTTCTTTTCTCATAATTTTTCCTTTCCCCTCTTTCCTTTCCCCTTCCCCTCCCTTCACCCCTACCTCTTTGGACCTTTTTTCCTATTTCAAATTATCAATCATTCATTTTAATCATTTTAACCGTTATTTAGACTTTCAGTTTCTCACAATAGACAAACTATTCAGTATTTACACATGCATAAATATTTCACTTAAGAGTATGGCCTCGATATGCATCCATTTAGCTATAAATGACTCTAGTTTCTCATTCTTTATGGCTGAGTAGTACTCCATTTTATAAAAAAACCACATTTTCTTTATCCAGTTTCCAGTTGATGGGCACTTGGGCTGCTTCCAAGCTTTAGCTATTACAAACTGTGCCGCTATAAACATAGGTGCACATATATCACTGCGGTATGATTCTTTTAATTCTTTTGGGAAGATACCCAGCCAGGGAATAACTGGGTCCAATGGGACCTCTAAGGAGTTGGAGCTTTTGAAGTGATTTGGTCCTGAAAGCAGACCCTTTATGAGTAAGATTAGGGTCCTTTCTTCCTCCCTCTTTCGTTCAGGATCATGATATGAGCAGGTTTGTTACACCACTGTGCTCCTGCCACGGCGTGCTGTGCCCAACCAGAGGACTAAGTTTAATGAGTCTGCCTGATTGTGAACTGAAATCTCCAAAACTGTGAGCCCAAATAAGCCTTACCTCTTTCTAAATTGATTATTCTATTATTACTATTCTTATTTTGATACTGGGTTTTGAATCCAGGGACTTCACAACGAGCTACATCCCTAGTACAGTTTTTACTTTTCATTTGGAAAGTCTCACTAAGTTACCTAGGATGGGCTCAAGCTTGCCACCCTCTTGCTTCAGCCTCCCAGAGTGCTGAGGTTACAGCTGTGTACCGTCACTAGGTATTTGTTGTAGTGACAGGAAACTGATTACCACACTATAAAAACAAAACAAAACAACTCCCCCAAACTAAATGTTTCCAAAAAGCACACAACATTCTCTTCTGGTCTTTAGCTTATATTCAAGTGTACTTTTGAATGGTGTCCTTGAAACTCTGGAAGCCAGTTTTGTAGTTTTTTCCCATTTCTATTGTTTGTGAGCATCTGCCAACCTTGAGGACTGTATTCTGTAGAGTGATGTCATGTCCTGTGCTACAGATACATCATTTTAAACAATAAGTTGCAACCAGAGCTTTCATTAAAATGACATAATGTGATATGCCAAAGTTGGATTTCAAGTTGCAGATAATTAATTTCCTTCAATTTTCTGGCTGTTATGTTCCTCTTCTTTGAGTCTTGCTGTACTCGGCTTCCAGATATTTGGACCTTCACTTTCTCTTTTATTTTCCCCACTGGATTTACAATGAACAGAGTGTGGCTCATCTTTATTTTATTTGAGTCATACAGAGAGTTTAGTTACTCTTGAAGAGTAAGAGCCACACAATTTTTACTTCAATAAAATACTGATTTTATTTTATTTTATTTACAGAGGGCACTTTATGATCTTAGTTTGTTCAGGGTGATCTCTGGGGGGAATCAAATACATTTTCCTTCATTCATCCTTGGTAAAATCAGTTCTTGATTGTGGTCAAAGTTTGGCTCTAACTGTATGCATGTGACTGTTCAAGGGTTGCAGTAGGCAAGCATCACGTACACAAAGGCTGATGTTGTTTCTGTTCTTTCCCTCAAGGTACTCAGCACATGGAAAAAGTGTACAAACCAAGACTGTGTCAATGATACGTCACCACAGATGGTTCCTTTAGGATTCCCCTGAAGCATTATCATTCCATCAAGGCCCATGGTTCTGTGAAACAAAGTGTGACTAATACTGATTTAAGAGGGTGCAGCTAACAGGGCAACTGTTATAGATGACTTAGGAGAGAAAAACCACCTCACTAACTAAGGAGCTTTCTTTTCTAACCTCTTTGGTGTTAACTGATTGATTTTCTATAGATGGTGAGGAGCCATTTGAAAAGTTTGCTGTGAAAACTGGAAGGTGGAATTTTTTGATAGGTTTAGGGATTGTTATGAGGTTAACAGTTACCCGAAGTGTTACAAAAAAAGAGTAAACTTCAGTATGAAGACAGTGATTCCATTTAATGTCTTCTTGGGAGCTATCCATGGCTCATCATTAACCAAGGTCTTTGTGATCAGACTGCATTGCAGTACGGTAATTGAAGAATCCTGTAATTTTAAATTTAATATAAGAAATAAACATTTTTTCCTTCTATTGGTCAGAAAGCCGCATATTTGAAAAAAACCCTGAGCCCTTCATGCTGACTAAACCCTATAGTGTTTTTGCTCTACATTTCATATTTTAAAATGTCTTTGTTATAAAATCCTCTATTTGAATTGTTGATGTCTATAATCGATATATTAAAACTTATTTTATCAATGTGTGTACAACCAGATAATAGCTAATCAGGTCATCTTTACTTTGATTAAAAATTAGTTCATTTCAATGTTTTCTTCTTATTAACAAAGGGTAACTGACTTCTAAAAGTCCTTTAGGATGCCAGGGAATGAGAGTACACAGTTACAGAACTCTCATTCCTTACTTTCAGCTTTGTATAAGATATTGTGTATTTAAAAATAATACTAACCTCTGCGTGTTCGCTTCAGCAGCACATATAATACTAATCTCTGCAGTACAATTATTAGTTTTGTATAAGCAAGTTAATTTCAAAGCACTTTTTGGATTATTCTCTCAAGAGTTGCTGAAAATTGTTAATTTATGTAGACCCCTGAAAGGAAATCTAAGCCTCAATTTCTCTGTGATGGGAGGCCTCCGCTCCACTTGGCACTAGTATGTCTGTGACTATTTCCTTCTAACAACTGGGCTTGGGATTTTTCTTCTCATGTGGACAGTGATTTGGGCATGACAGTAATCCTTACCCCCATGCCACCTCTGATTTAATGGACCATTTTTTTAACTTTTTTTTTTGGTACCAAGTATCTAACTCAGGACCTTGCACTTGTGAGGCAAGGGGCAAAACCAGCTTCATTATTTTTTTATTGTGGTAAAATATATATAACCTAACATTTATCCTTCAAACTACTTTTTAAAAAAATTTTTCATTAAAATATTCTGTGTTGAGAGCATTATAGCATAGTGTAGGTAAATGTATATACACGTGGGAAATGGATTAATTCTTTCACCATCATTTTAATTACTCTAAGTTTCTTATACAGAAATGTTTACTACTGAACATATTATTTTTCCAAAAATTTTGGAATATTTTTGTTATGATTTGTGTCTAGATGCTCCCTCGAAACCTCATGCTGTCATAGGTGGGGCTTTTTCAGAGGTAGCTGATTCTAGAGTGTGTGATGCTGGGATTAAGAGTGTGTGATTACTGAATTACTCCACTGATTGGTTTGGCACCGCGTTAAGCCTGGTAGTCTAGATAGAATATAAAAAAGGCAGAAGAAAGCTGCTAAGGTTTCTGCTTTGCTTTTCTACCTTCTGGCCACCATGAACTGTTTCTTCTCTGTGATGCCTGTCTGCCATGCCACCCTGCCTTGGAGCTAGCTGATTATAGCCCAAAACTTCTATAAACTGTGAGCTAAATAAACCTTTGCCCCTTTATCTTTGGGCATCAGGTATTTTGTCTCAGTAATGAGAGAAAAGTAACTAAGATAATGCTGTTCTTGATCCAGATGTTAAATACAGAGATATATATGCTCAGTTTGTGAAACCTGATTGAGTAGTTTACTTACAATTTGGACCTTTTTTTTTTTGACAGAATCATTTAGATATATCCCTTCTTCCTTTTTTCCTCTTGGGCTTACAAATCTCGAGGGATGCCTGCTCTGTGTGAAGGGATCAGTTAAATGTAGTGTCTGTGTATACATTTACAGCTACATAGAAAAAGAAAATGAGCAGTAACATCATCCAAGTGTTACCTCTATGATAGTGACAAAATGCCCTGCATTTATTTTTCTTCTCACCACCAAGTAGTAACAGGTATACCTGCAACGTGGGAAGGGAATGTGCTGCTTCAGATGGATGCGTGCTTCCTGAAGACCACATGTGCCCTTAATTGACTACGTCATGTCTCTCCAAGTAGGGTTTTGAATTCCAATCTTTTTTCAGAGTCATCATTCAATTTCATTTTCAATGATACTTACTGAATGTATTTTGAGATCTTCCAGGACAAGAAGCTGATGATCAGAATTGCTACTTCATTAATTCACACAGCAACCAGTCAGTGCCAGGTTGGCTTGAACCAGAGTGTCTCCACATCTGTTGCACACTCCTCATCTTCATAGCTCTCTCTGATATCCAGACTTCCTGCCTTGTGCAAAACTGGATGCTAGTGTTTTTCTCTACTGACGTTTGGTGGATCAAACCAGCTAATCCATCATGTCTCTCATTAAACCTAAGGAGCCTCAGAAAAAAAAAGGTGAAAGCATATAATTTATCTCTCTCTCTCTCTCTCTCTCTCTTTTTTCTGGGAATTCCAATGTTAGTTATATTGGTGTAAATTACACTAAAACAAGTTCTGGGAAAGTTTTCTGTTTGTGATGAAATTGTGACCAAATTTCTTGCTGGTACTCAAAAGTCTTTTCCCCTTTTTCTGCTCATGGGCTTGTGGCTGGACACACTGCTGGCCAACCAGCTCCCTGGCTTCAGCCTGCCTTTTCTGGAGGAATGGAGAAGAGAGCTGGGGAATTTGTGCCCCCTCAGGGCTTGTGACATAAAATATCCAAATAGGTTTACTTTCCCCTTCCCATGACCCAAGACAAGGAGGTTTCTTGTCACCTGAAGGCCAACTTACAGTGGGTAGTGGAGAGTTTAGATGTCGCGACTCAGTCTGCTAAGGCTGTTATCTGCTGGCATACAAAGCTCATCTTGGAACCGAGAGAAATGACTAACCTGTAGTAAGCCACAAGATTGTTCCTGGATCTCTTTGTTAGGCCATGAACACTTCCCTAAGAGAACATAGCTTATAGTGGGAGGTGGAATTCTAGGACCAACTGACAGACACTGCTCTGTGGAGCTCGCTTGTGTTATACAGCAAACAACTAGAGTTAAAAGATGTACTCTGGGGCTGGGGATTTAGCTCAGTGGTTCTGCTGGCTGCCTCACAAGCGCAAGGTCCTGAGTTTGATCCCTGGTACCAAAAAAAAAAAAAAAAGGTGTACTCTGTTAGACAGTGACAAGGGATGTAGGGAACATGATAGGGTCTGTGGGTCATGGAAGATCTTTTCATTCTGGGTGTTGGCAACCTGGGCTTTTCTCATCTGGAAAGTCCTGTGGGCCCAAGTGAGCAAATGACTGTGCTGGAGAGAGATGCTTTGAGACAGTTCCATGAAAGGCAGCTGCTGACTGGTGTTTAGTCACTCCCACCAGGCTATCTCTTCTTCTTCTTCAGAGAGCCAGTTTAGGCTTGAAGCCTTATCTCCAAAGACACCCACATTCTACTTGTCGAAGATGTCACAAGGTTAACCAAGGTACAAGGAGGGGACATTGCATCCTTTGTTGGCAAGAGTGGCCACTTTGAAGTGCTGGGAGAATGGCCATCTTTATAGAATTTCTATACAAGACTGAATAAGGATGACAAAAATAGAGCTAACTGGATCTGATTTTGTGGCTTTTGTGGGTTGCACTGAGGCTTTGTCAAGACACCCTTCTTTGAGGTTTGGCCAACTATATTATGGAATCTCTAAAAACTATTAGAAATAGATTGCTGGAGTAAATACAGCTGGCCCTCCATATCTGTGAGTTTAATATCCATGAATTCGACCAACATGGTTGGATATGTTTAGAAAACACATCTATAGTGAACATGTATGGACTTTTTTCTTGTCATTATTTCCTAAACATACAGTCTAACAACTACTTATATAGCATTTATATCATATGTGGTGTGAATAATCCAGAGATGATTTAAGGTATGTGAGGAGATGTGTGTAGGTTAGATACAAATACTACTCCATTTTGCATAAAAAACTTGATGATCTCCTGACGTTGGTAGCCATGGAAAGCTCTGGAGTCAATTGCCCTGGGATACCGAGGGGTAATTGTTATGTGTACAGTAGTTCCCTTATCTGCAGTTTTACTTTCCAGGGTTTCACTTAACCAGTGGTCAACTATGACCTGCAAATCATGCTAGAATGCAATAGGAAATTAGGATATTTTGAGCAAGAGATGGATAAGCTATAGTCACATAATTTTCATTACAGAATATTGCTATAATTGTTCTGTTTTTATCAGTTGTATTATTAATATTTTATCATCTATAAATAGAACTATCTTTGGTATTTATACATAGAAAAGATATTGTATATATGGAATTTGATACTGCATCCTGGTCCAGTTATCTGCTGGGAGTCTTGGGATAGGTTCCCACGGCAAAGAGGGGACACCTAACAGGAAACTATCTGACTAGTGGCCAGGAAGAACACTGTTACTATTACTAAATATTGAATTTATATTTGGGCATACTCTACAGGCACTGTGCAAGACCTCTTATCCATTGTGTCCTTTAATTCAGACTAGCACAGAATGAAGACACAGCTGGACTTACTATGCTCAGCCTTCCACTGTAATCTCCTGAGGCTCTGAAGTCCCCTGTGGCCTGGAGCAGGGAGAAGGTGTCAAGTCTGACATGCCACCCTGGGAATGTATTTCCAGCAGAAAGGAACTCATAAAAATAATGAGGAGAGAGATTTCTTGAGGAAGAGCACAGAGGCAGCTCCCCAGTGCTTTTACTAATATGGACTGTCTTGGTAGCTAGGAAGTGCTTTGTTTCAAAAACAGCTGGTGCTTTTCCAACAAGAGACTTGGCACTGGTCATCAGGATGCTTAAGATGCTGTGGTGAGGGGAGGGCCTCCGGAACAGCTGGGACATGGTTCCTCACTCCTGCCGGTGCCCAGATATTTATGCTTGGGGCAAAGTGACAAGGAAGCGCTTTCCCTTCCTTTACTTAAGTTCTGATTGCTAAAGATGAGAAAGCATCTGAAAACACAGCAGGGTAATTGGTTAAAGAGAGAGATGTGCCTGAAAAACAAATTTTGAGCTTGTGTCCTTGAATTTCACCCACATTCACAATCAGCGATTCATGTTTTAACAGGTAAAATGTTGGAGTAGAGGGTAATACCAGAAAGGTGGCCATGAATAATCCATGTTTTATTTTTCAGAACAAGGTACATTTAGCAAGTACTTACTATAGGGTGGACACTACTATTGTGTTTATTATGTATTAAGGTGTGTAATCCTCATGAGACCCCCTGTAAAGTGGGTACTAATATTCTGCCTCCTCTACTGAGGAAACTGAGGCTTAGAGAGGTCAGATAAGTTGCTCAGTGTTAAAAGCTAGAAAAGGATGAAGCTCAAAGTACAGGGGCTGTAGTTTCCCTTCCAGACAAGCTGATAATGGTTTCTGGCCCATGTGTGACACACATGTATGCTTGCAAGAATGCATGTGTGCACATGTGTGAGTGTGTGGGTGTGCAGTGAGTTTTTGGAAGGTACGCATTTGTCCACATAACTCCCATTAAAAATTTCCTGGTTTTCCCATTCTCAGGGGGCCATTTGTCCTTTGACGCCAGTGCTTCATTTATCACTTGCCATTTCTTATCAGCCTGCAGTCCCTGGAAAGCTATTTCCCTTAGAAGATGGATGTGGACAGAGCTTTTTGGGTAAAGAGAATGTTCTGTTTCCACACTCCCTGCTGCTGAGTATTGTCAGCAGACATGTATACACTGTCATTTGAGTCTGGTTTGTAGACCACTTTTATTTCTTGGCTTAGGAGCAGATTTGGTTTCTATCATTATATACATTAGAGAGCAGTGTTTTTTCTGCAACGAGAGGTCAAAGGTGAACAGCAGAATCTAGGTTTCTGGAAAGTAACCATGTATTTGTTCATGTGAGGGTATGTAAGTATACTTTGTTATTTTGCATGCTTTACCATATTTTATATTACGCTCTAAATTTGACCTTATTTTGTACCCGGGAATCATCTTTCTTTAAACTGATCAAAAATCATCTGTGATTATACCAAAATTTTGAACTCTTTGGTCAAAGCTCAGGACTAGATGTCACGGGGCATTAGAAGCTGCCTTAGTTTGCTAAGGCTGCCATCACAAAGTACAATAGACTGAGGTGCTTAATGCACAGGAATTTATTTTCTCATGGTCTGGAGGCTGGAAGTCCAATATCAAGGTGTCGGCAGAGTTGATTCCTTTTGTGGCCCTCTCTCCTTAGCTTTTACGTGGCCATCTTCTCCCTGTGTGTTCACATGGTTTTCCTCCTGTGTGTTGGGATCACAATTTCTTCTAATAAGGATGCCAGTCATATTGGCTCAGGGTCCCCCTTAATGGCCTAATTTTACCCTAAATACTTCATTAAAAACTATTTCAAAATATAAACGTATATGAGAATTGGGCTTCATTGATGATGTTTTAAGGGACACAACTTGACCTTTAACAGAAGCCTAAGGCATGATGCCTGGTCCAGGTGAGCTTCTGGTTCTGTGAGTGGCTGAGTAGGTCCTGTCTACAGAGGGCTCAGCAGCCACATTGCTGAGGAAGCCAGAAAAGGCAGCTGGGCCGGCTGCAGCCAGATCTTGCTAACAGGAGACATTGTGCTGGGTTTTCAGGGAAGGTCAGGCCAAACTTCAGGAAGGGATAACTTCTGAACTGGAAAGGGCCTCTTACTGTTATTTTGCTCAACCTCCTGCTCTAAACAAATAAGGTACTTTCATGCTACAAAAGAGAGACGGAGGCCATGGGAAGTATCTACTTGTGTACTCAGATAGTTCATGTGCTCACGAGTACATTTTATAATTTTAAAAGTGATTAATGGGATTTTCCCTGCTACTTAAAGGAAACTGATTCTTATATTTTAATAAAATAGAAAACAAATGATACATTGCAGTAAGTCTTTTTGTTAAGAATCCAT
The DNA here is from genome assembly GCF_000247695.1 of Heterocephalus glaber. Next base: position 6,761,281 of record NW_004624735.1, on the reverse strand, counting down.
GTGTCCTGAGGAAATGTTCTTTTGTTTCTTCTTTGCACTTAATATAACAAATGCACTTAAATTTAGCAACTGGATTTTCTTTGACCTCAAAAATCCACGTAAACCTAAGCTCCAAGTATGAGCTGCTCTTTTCCATTTTTTGCCTCTTACCTCAAATGTATTCACATTTTGTATTGGATTCACAAAGCCAAGTGAAGTCTCTGAGTAGGGAAAAAAATAGTGGCATAAAACTTCCTTCCAAACATGTTTAGCAAATGCTTTCTTATTTTAACCTTTCATTTTGATTTATTGAGTATTCAGAGTTGGTCCCAGGACCCATCCCAGCAACCCCAGGCTGTGGAGATAAATATCCTTGCTGACTCTTGGCTGCATTTGGCAATCAACTCATAGCTAGTTTTTACTACACCCCGAAGGAAATAAGAGCACTGTGTATTCTAGGGAAAAAAAACACTCCTTTCAAACATCCCTCTTGCCGTGGCTCTGTGTGCACGCCGTGTGGCGTTCCTCGGCGGCCGTGAACAGAGTGGCCTTCTGTGGAGCTGGCGCTCCTGTCTCAGGCAGCCGACTCAGTGTCTGTGTGGGGAATTCCTGTTCCTGGCCCAAACCCACAGGCCCTCACTTGCGAAGGCCACAGCACATACACTCTTTTTCTTGCTTGGATAAGGATCTATGCCCTGGAGACTCTTCCACCAGAATCTAAAAATGAAAGAGACTGAGAGAGAGAGAGTGGGAGAGAGAGAGGGAAAGCGGGGAGAAGGGAGAGGGAGGGAGGGAGAGAGAGAGAGGCTTTCATCTGTGACTGGAAAATCCAACTTGGTATTTGTACAGCAAACGCTTCCCTGGGCTGCAGACTTAGACTTAAAAATGTGTCCCTGCCCATCCTGCTGCTGGAGTAGGAGTCATCCTTCCCCCATGTCCACAGATGGGAGGCTGTTCCCACCATACTTCACATGTTGTCCTCTCTCCAGGGCCTTACTTGGGTGTCCAGGGAGTTGCCTCCTGGCTTGGCTGACTAGAGCTCTGTCTGGAAAGACTTGTGGACTTCAGAGCTGAATCAACCTGCCCAGGAAACTTCGCACACTTTCCAGAGCTGTGCACTTGTGTCACAGAGTGGACACTGTCCTAGAAAGCCATGGGTTTGGACAGAGCCACAGTCTTATGTCTTTTACTGCCTGTGGATCCCAAGTGAAGCTCCTCTACACTCCTCCAATGAGAACTTTCTGAAATAGAACCATTGACTTCATATGGGCTGTGCATTGTGCACAGCGGGGTGTGGTGATGAAAAGAAGGCCTGAAACTCTGGAAGTAGCTTCTCCTTGCAAGTTATACTGGGAACGATTTGACAGGTGGAGGAGTCAGGTGAGACCTATGGTCTGTACATCTTCCCTAGACCATGAGCATCTCCTAAGGGAGTTAGGCAAAAGCAGACTGCCAAGTTCTGCCCCAGGAGAGTGTGATTCATAAACATGCTGAGGAAGCACCCAAGGAAGCATATTTCTTAAAAGCTCCAGATATGATCTGACTTCATTGAGATTTGAGATCCATTTATTTTGATGAATTCTGATGTGTTGTGTGGCCTTGAGAAATGGCTTGACTAAGAAAGATACAGAAAAGAAACCCTTCAGAGTCCAGCCAGCTCCTCTGCCTCTCTCTTCTTTGGAAATCTCTTGCAGTGCTATGGAGCATAAGACCCCGAGTGGCCAGAGAGCTAGCCATTTCCAAGAGACCCTTTCTGTCAGCTCAGGGAGGGGCCCAAGAACAAGGGCAGGAGGTTCCACTCTCCAAGATGTGCTTCCCTCTGCACAGGGTGCTGAGATGTTCACTTAGTCCCAGTTACAGCCCCTTGGGACACCTCATTCTGGTGATCTGCATGAGCCAATTGTTAGATTCCTGTGGTCTTCTCTAACATCTTAAGAACCAAAAACTTTGACGTCAGATTGAATTCTTTTCCTAATCTTGGTTACATACACTTGGGAGACAGTCATGGCTCTGGGGAAATGCTGTATTAAACAGGCTTGAACATTTCTTGACCTGTACATGATAGGTGGAATTTCATATTGTTGAATGACTTTTCCACATTGAGTACTTGTATAAACTGTTTACTTGTAAAATTTTACTAACAAACAAGATATTATATAAAGTACCTGAATACTCAGACAGAAAAGGCAATGAAGGGGATACACATTAGGTGCATTAACTTTGAGACTCATGAACATACAGTGATCAAATGTTAGAGTTGGATTTTAACCCATTTATTCAATTTATTTATTATCTATATGACTTTGTTTGGAGTAGATGAACTGAGTTATTAATTAATCAGTTAATCATTTATACTTAATTGTTAGCTTGGTTGAATTATCTTATTTTTTAGTACCTCTCTACTTCCTTAAGAAAATTTGGAATTCACTGATAAAATTCCCTATATCTTTTTTTTTTTCCACATTAACTTTATTGGTACATTTTAGGTATAAAATACAGTTACATTCATCATTGGGATCTTGTACCATTACATGAGTCTCTTGGTTCCTCATGTTTTTTACCCGCTTCCCTTGCCCTCCCTTCACCCCCTCCACTCTTCCTTATTTGCAAAGACCTTGTTTCCATTTTTTCCTCTTCT
>NW_004624735.1:6743300-6756109 GCF_000247695.1 Heterocephalus glaber | reverse complement strand
TTCCTATGTTGGGATTCCATCATGTTCCTCAGATCCTCTATTTTTTTTATCTGTGTCCTCTCCAGATTTATTAATCATGTCTTGCACCATGAGCACAATCTTTGCTATTATCTGAGTAATTATTTCTGATTTCATTTTTCCCAGATCCTCTTTTGTTGCCAGTTCAGAGAGTCTAGGTGGTTGAGTATAAGAGTGTTCCATCTCGTTTCCCTTTGGGGTTGCTGTAGGTGATCCAGAAGTCTGTTTTTCAGGCTTGTTTATGTGTCTTCTCATTTCCATGGGGTGGGGGGTGCTTCTGGCTCCCACGCGGCTCACCTTCTCTGCCCTAGGAGCCTGGGATGGAGTCGGGCTAGCTTCCTTCCGGGTGCTGGGACTGGCTGAGCTTCTCTGCCCTAGGAGCCTGGGATGGAGGCAGGGAGCTTCCTTCCGGGTGCTGGGACCAGCTGAGCTTCTCTGCCCTAGGAGCCTGGGATGGAGGCAGGGAGCTTCCTTCCGGGTGCTGGGACCAGCTGAGCTTCACTGAAAATTCCCTATATCTTAGAAATTCTACAGCGCTTGCTTAAAAAATGACAAACCAAACTAAATACCCAGTCAAAAGCAAAACCAAGAGCAGTCTGTTGAGAACCAGAGGAGAATTAAATCCTAATTGGGCTCCTCTGTGAGCACAAAGGAGAAAGGCTGTACTCAGAGGTGATCACATATTATGGAAAAGTCAAGAGAGCGGAGGTTAAGTTGTTTACCTGAGCATGTACTAATGGATACTGGAAAGGAGATGAATATTGTGTTACTTTGATTGCTTGTTCCAATGAATAAAAGGGAGGTGAGCCAAAGACTCAGGGGTCCTTTGCCTACTAGAAGTCCCAGTCTCCTGGTTGCCTGGATGTTAAGCTGACTCGGTGTCTGTCATTCAACCTCCTTAGCCCAGGTCAGGGAGGAACAAAGTATCCATTCCAGGTCCTGGAGCAAGGCCGGCAGCCTGGCAGGAGAGTTGGCTACAGGTGGTGCCCCAGTGCGGGGCTTGGGACCTGGGACCCATGTTCACCTACAGTTGGCACCCGGGGAACAGGGACCTGAGACCCGGAATTGCTGACAGGTGGCACCCCGAACAGGAACCCGAGACCAAAATCTACTACAAGAGAACTAGAGTGGCATGGCAGCAGCAAACAGTGTAGGATGCTCAGAGTGCAGGGGAAAATCCTCTCCTCTGTTCAGACAGGCTGTGGCAGCAGAGGCTGAGATAGAAAGTGACACTTGTGCTTCAGAGCCATGGTTACATTTGCTTTTTTCTAGTACAGCTTTTTTTGCTTTCTTCCTAATACAGCTAGACATAATGGGCTGTCTGCATGTAATAAGTCCAAGAAGCCTCTCAAATGTGGGGAGAAGGCAGACAGGCTGGGGACTTAGGACCTGAAGGGACAGCATTGAGTTCTTGGCGTTGAGGTCTGAAGGTTTGCGTGCATCAAGGGGATGGCATTTGAAGATGAGGCTGGAGGGATGTGATTTGGTCATGAAACTGAGACATCAGGATGCAATTAATGCCCTTGTGAAAGAGGCCCCACAGGGCTCCCTCCCTCCCACCACGTGAAACACAGCGAGAAGACAGCCCAGCTGACCGCACCAGGAAGCAGATCCTCATCAGACACTGAATCTGCCATCACCTTAATCTTGGACTCTGAACCTCCAGGACTATGTGAAACACATTTCTGTTGTTTATAACCCATTCAGTTCAGGGTATTTTGCTATATAGCAGCTGGAATAAGCAAAGACAAATATTAGGAAGTGGGTGAGTGGTAGGGTGTTATTACAGCAAGTGTCCCAAAATGTGAAGTGACTTTAGAACCGGTTGAGGGGGTAGAAACTGGAAGAGTTGTGAAGCTCATTTCAGAAAAAACCTTCCTACTATAGACTGCACAGAACGAAGGGATAGTAAGAGAGCAGCATGAACAATTCTGCACACATGTGCTTGAAACCTGGATGAAATGGACCAATGTCTTGAAAAAATTCACTGCAATTCACCCATTCTGAAATATGTAACCCAAATAGACCCATAATTCTTAAGGAAATTCAATTTGTAATTACAAACCTCTCTCAAAGCAAATCTCTAGGCACAGATGGTTTCTATGGAAACCACCTCCAATCCTTTCCAGAGAATTAACACAAATTATATACTATTTATCTATTCTAGAAAAATCAAAGAGAAAAAGACCTTTTCAATTCAGTATACTTAAAGTCAGGCAAAGCAGTACAATAAAAGAGTACAATAAAAGAGACACAAGTGTCTCCCAGTGAAAATCGACTGAAAATCCTTAATGAAATATTGGTAAATAGAATTGGCAATGAAATATTGGAAAGTAAAACTATGTAAAATGGATTACCATAACCTTGGGTGGAGAAAAGGTTATTTCAATATTTAAAAATTGATCAAAATTATATGCCATATTAACAGGATAAAGAAGAAAATATCATATGTTCGTATCAATAGATGTACAGAAAGCCTTTGGTGAAATTTAACAGCACTTCATGGAAAAACTTGCAGAATAGGAATGTAAGAAAACTTCTTTAATTCCATAAAAAGCATCTATAAAATTCCTACAGTAACATATACAAATGATGAAACACAGATTGCTTTTTCTTAACCCTGGGAACAAGACTAGGATGTCCATTCTCACTGTTCTTATTTAACAGTATTGGAAGGTTTATTTGGTGAAACAGGCAAGAGAAGAAAATAAAACTCATAAAGATGAGAAAGAGAATAGCAAAATTCTCCTTTTTCTACAAATGCCATAATTATCTACTTATAAAATCTCATAGTCTCTACAAAAAACCTCTTAGAGCTAAATGAATTAAACAAATGCACAGGATACAGAGATCAACACACAAAATTAATTGGATTTCTTTATACCAACAACATCATATGGACCACAAAATAAAAAATACAAAACTACTTGTATGAACTGCGTACAGAAGCCTGTAAAATACAATGAGAAGTGAAGAATAAGTATATGGAAAGGCATACCATGGTCATGAAGTGGAAGACTCAACACAATGAAGTGTAGTGATTTTACCCGAGTTGAAACCCACAATTAATACAAGTTGATCAAAATATTAGTAAGAGTTCTTATAGGTATATACAAGGTTATTCAAAAATTTATATAGAAGAGAAAAATAAATATAAGCCAAATTAGAACTGTCAAAATTCAAAAGCAAGAACAACCCCCCCCGCCCCGCCAAATTATTAAGAAAATGACCAGAAGACATTGGAAACTTGTAGATGGCAAATAAGCACATGAAAAGCTCTTCTTCTCTACATTTCTGCATTATTGGCCATCAAAGGAATGTGAATTATAACTACAGGAAATATACCTTATCTATCTCTATAGCTATGTATATCAGAATGGTTACAATAAGTAATGACAACATCAAATGGTTATGAAAATGAAGAAAAACCCAGCCACATATATTTCAGGTAAGAATGTAAACTAACACAATTACTTTTTCCAACAGCTTCTGAAACTAAACACAAACAGCAACAAGAAGTTGCAATCCTAGGCATTAATCTCACAGATATGAAAACTTAGTTTCATGGAAAAAGCTGTGCTCAGATATTCCTGGCGAGTTTATTCATAGTAGTCCCAAACTGGAAACAGGTGACTGGAAACAGGTACATCCACATCATACATGTGTACTCAGCAATAAAAAAGAATGAACTATTGATACCAACAACAATTTGTACAAATATCCAGAGAAATACTCTCAGTAGAGAAAAAGCTGGTTTCTCAAGGTTACACACTCCATGATTCTGTTTTTATAGTAGTAATAAAATGACAAAATTATAGTGGTAGGGAATGAAGTAATGTTTTCCAGGGGTTAAGGATGGGAACGGGCCAAGGAACATGGGTCCTTGTACCAAAATGTGATAGGAAGGAATGGTGTGGTGATAGGAATCTTCTGAAACTTGACTATACCAGGGGTGAAAAGGGGCCTAACATCTTTCTCTTTATCTCTCTCCAGTTTCCAGAAGCTAGTCCTAGGAAATTTTCCCTTGTCATCTCATTGGCCAAAACTGGCTCACCTGCCATTTCTGGTAGACCAATACCTCCGAGGCAGAAGGCAGGTGATGCCAGGAGTGTGTGCTGTGAGGCAGGACAAAGAGGGTGTTTGCTGCCGGGAAGCCAGTGCACAAGGTGCAACATTCCGTGCTATGCACCAGAGAAGGAAGGCTACATGGTCTACTATAGGCTCATAGCAATATTATGGACTAAGCAGGTGCGTGTTCAGTTCATAGAGGAGAATGATATTCACAATGGCTAACTCATGCATGTCACACTAAGCTGTGAAGGGCTAAGGTCTGAGGGAGGAGACTTTAGGAACAGAACCACCTGCCTTCTCAGTGAAATCCTTGCTCTTGACTGTGGTTATTTTAAATAACTCTTTAAATTATAGTCATTAATTCATTTGCTTATTCATCATTTCTGATGAATGGTAAGACTTTGTGCCAGCATGACCACTGGCTTTGGATGTGGGTGGGTGGGATTTAATTGTTGGGCAAGGTTCTGGAACCACTCATCTACTTCCAAATCTGGCTTCATCCTTTCCACTGTGAATAGTGTAGGCAGAATCCACACAAAGGCAGAGGGGTGTGAACATGGCAATGCTAGCTGAAGCCACTCATTTGAGCAGATGCCACGCTGGCTTTCCACTGCTCTTCTGGGTACCAGACAAGTATGGTTTTCAGTTCCATCTTTTGATCATTCACTGTCTTTGAGGTTTATGGAAGAGGGCTCTGACCATCCATGCATTCCTATACCAGAGATCCTTGGTGGGCAAATAACTAATTATAACTGTGGTTGCAGATTCCTCAAAGAAGTATGCCAAGCCCTAGGATCACTCTCTGTGAGAGAGAAAGATAACTGGAAGATGTAGGAAACATGGAAAAATGCAGGGGGGATAAATTCTTTAATATTATGTTATAGTAACAATAGCTGACATTTAATTAGCATTTACAATAAGCAAAGTGCTTTACAAATGTTGATTTAATCCTCACAATAATTTTCTGGGGTGATGTTCTCATTCCAAATTTACAGATGAAGTTAGAGCCTAGCTGGGTTAAAAAAATTTCTCAATCTCACACAGCTCAGCAGTGATGTGTATGAAACTTACACCGAACGACTCTGCACCATAACCAGCACTCCTAGTTTCTATTATGTTTTGTCAGTAATTCTGTATCTATATAGTATTTCTTTGTTGTTTAAGTTGTCTAAATCTAGCTGTGTATTAAGAAATAAATCAATTGAAGTGAGAAACAACTTTTGTAATCAAATTCTCTTGCTGATGTATTGCTGGTAGTCAGTAAGCCTGTCCAGCCCCCATTGGCTCTGCTGGGTGTCTATGTGGCTCACCCTCGTGGGCCATAGCTGGGTGAGGAGCAGGGACCTCTGTCACCTAGTCCTCTGGCTCTGATGCCCTGGATTGCAGTGATTTCTTCTATGTATAATGTGAGGTGGCATCCTGAGAGTGTACTTCTTGCTATTCCTGGGATTTATCCTTCTTATTCAGGAGGCAGTCCCTATTATATTTCCTCGTTTACACTGAGTTTTCCTTTATTGCTAAAGCTCAGGGACTGGACTAAGATCACCAACCAAACAATTCCTGGATTTCTTCTTAAATGCTTCCTAGGATAATCAGAAGACTAGCAGACACAGCCTTGTGAGAGTCTTCACAGAACTCTGACAGTCATGTGTCCAGCATAAAAGGAAGCAGAAGAGCCCAGTTCTTAAGAGCATATATTTCTTCCTAGTCTCTCTTCAGCGAACTAGTTTGTCTCTGACCATATTGGAGGCTGGGAATGTCAAGGGGCCGCCGCCGTCTTCCCGAGAGCCTCCCCGCTCCTCCCCAGACCAAGCCTGTTACTCCTCTGAGAGGACCCAACTGCGCCAGGGAAGAAGGTGGGAAGGCAAAATCTATACTGTCATTTAAAAAATGTAAACGGCATATTCCATCTTGTTACAGCCTCTTTCAGAGGCCCCAGGAGTTGCTTACTGTTTGTGAGTCAAGTAGGGTACGTGCCCAGCAAGTATTTTCTGGCCAACTTTTGGTGAATCTGGCATTTTTCCATCAGCACCTAGCTATTATAAGGATTCAGAAGCGCAGATAGTGCAGATTAATGATTATTTAAAATCGGCAAAACCCACAGTTAACCCAGTTTTTTTTTTACTATGCTCTTCAAAGCAGTTTTGGTTTGGCTGCAGTATCTGTTATGGGAAAGGGTTTGGAGCAAGTCATATTTTATCTGAAATGCTTCCCCATCTTTGGTTTGCAGGCAGCGCCTCCAGTCCCCATGAGTATCTCTGCCAGGCTAGACTAAATAGTGCGATTGTATGTTTAAAACGCGCATCAGAGTCGGAAAATCAAGAGAAGCAGAAGGAGACTTTTAAATGCTTATCAATGCTTAATGGCATTTCCTTTTTTAAAAATAAATATGATGGGTGTTAGGGATCCAACTTGACTAAATCAAGTCAGCGTGTGTGTGTGTGTGTGTGTGTGTGTGTGTGCACATTCCTGAGCCCTTTTGTGAGCAAGGGTAGAGGGGACCCCACCTGGAGACCCCACAATTGAATTCAGTTAACTTTCGGTGTAACTGTTCATTAAAATATCATAGCACTACCCATGTGGTGAGTACTTCTATTAAGTTCATAGTGGTTCCTTTCTGAAAGGTTGTCATAAAAAGAAAAGTTGTTTAAGGCTAAGCCAGGTTGCTCAGCAATATTATGTGTTTACTTACTTAATTAATTTATTTTTTATATCATAGTTCCTGGGACCTTAGGCATTAATACTAATCTACAAGAGGGTTCACTGTGTTTCTGAAGTTTACTTTACAGTAGGAGAATATTTTCAATAAATTACAGATTCTGTGATGTGTATATGCTGTTTTGGGTCATATTTGTACTATCATTGGATGGCTCTTCGATCAAAACTTAATTCTCATTTCAAAAATACCAGTCAGTCAATCTTCCTTACTCTTTTCCTTGCTCAAGTCACAAATAGTTGCCTTTTATCCATTGCTCTAATTTGTTTTATTGATACCCTAATAATTTAAATAAGAATAATCAGTGTTATCAGGAAGGGACTTTTTAGAAGAGAATTACAAAATTTGAGGCCGTCAGTACTGTGGATTGAACACAGGGCCTTTGCACTGAGCTACATCCTCAGAACTTTTTAATTTTTGAGACAAGGTTTTGCTAAGTTGCTAGGCTGCCTAGACAGGGGTTGAATTTGTGATCCTCCTGCCTCAGACTCCCAGAGTTCTGGGATTACAGGCCCAAGCCACATGTTTTATCACTCTTAAGGCTTACCAAAGAAAAGAGAAAGTAAACTCTTCAGAATAGTGACCTGAAATTAATTTTCTACAGTAAAATCATTTTCTATTCAAAGAACAGAGATATTACTTTGAATAGAGGAGAGAGGAAGAGAGAGAAAGGAAAAGGAAGACAGAATAAAATCTTAGAGGCATAAGGGATATTGGAAAATTCCTTTCCTTATTTTTTATATATTATTCTTATTGTTTTCATTTCTGAGAAATGCTGTGGAATATCTTATTAATTTATGAATATTTTTAAGATGTAAAAAATCTTTCAGTTAAGCTAGAAAATGACAGCAGTTCCTTTATACAAACAGAAATGTTATCGATGTGCTATTTTGTAACTTGTATGAGTTCAAACATGAACTTAGTTTCAGACTCACTTCCTCTTACTGAACTTCTTCACAGCTTCCCAGTCTTAGGATCCTGACTTCATGCTTGCTAACTGTTGGGTAGCACAATAGTTTGTTTATTTTGTCCTCAAGGAGTTGTCATTTCCACTGTATTAGCATTAAGGAAGACATTTGCATACTACATCTGCAGGAGGAACTGACCCCAGAGCAACCTGTGCTTTAAAATCCATCAAAGCCTGGGTGGGAGGAGCTTACCTGTCCATTCTCTGTGGCACCAAAGTGTTTGTCCTTGGGCCCAGCCTGATTGGGTGGCCTATTTTTCTGTTTCGACACAGACAGTGCATAATTTTTATGTCTGAATCACTTGTGCAGACCAATGTATGCCATCCAGACAGAGGTAACTCTACGCTGTCTTCTCCACTCAAGGAAGCACATCGGAACATGCAAGAAGTGATTGCATTATGAGGAGAAGTGGACACTTCTCTGTTCACAGATCTTGGTGACTTCATACTGGTTAACAAGTGATGTTTGGCCTTCTTCCCGGATGAGGTGACACGCAGTGACTCCTGACCACTCTGACCCACAGTGAAGAACATGGAACCAGAGTCCTGCAGGAGGCAGGGGTCACAGAGTCCTCCTCATTGCTGGCTCCTGACTCTCTCTCCTGGGGAAGGTTGCTGAACTCGTCCAGACTTAGTTTACTCATCTGCAAAGTGGCACAGGAAATAATTCCTAATTAATTAGACTCAGGATTATTTGATGAGATCTCCAGCACAAAGTATGTAGCATGGTGCCTGGTGCACAATAAGTGTTGCATGTCAGCTGCGTTATTATTTAGACCTTTTTTGCTTACATTCTCCAAGAAATGCTTCCTGCAAGTGACACTTTATCACAGACATCATAAAACTTCAAATTCTAAATGCTTTCAAACTTCTTAGCAGCCATATCCCCTTTGCTGACAAATAAAATCATTACAAAATGAAAAGTATGAAATTTAAGACCACAGATAATAAAGATGACGATTTGTATTTCATTGTTTAATAGTGCTTTGAAAGGTGCCATCATTTTAACAGTTGGTGTATTAAACATCTTTTTATATACAGGGAAGTTAATTTCCCCTAGAGATTTTACGGGAACCATAACTAAGGGTTTCTTCCTGTCGTAGCTTTCATCCTTTGAGCCTTTTGAGCGTGTGACATTGTTACCAACTTATTGACGATGTCTTACAAATTAGTGTAAATCCTTACAGTTGTGTCTTCTATGGTTTATACATCAAAAGTCTAGCAAAATAGTATATCTTCATGTATGTCTGCATTTGTATAAAAATGCCAGAAGGAGATCTGTACGCTCATGTTCTTTTGAACTACACAGATGTTACATAATCACAAGCTTCAAACTGACTTAACAGGCAGTATACTTTTTTTATTTTTCTTTATATTATCAGAAAATGACTGTAACTGCATTTGTATAGCCATCAGATTGACTACTATACTATTATAATGCCCATAACAGAGGTTTTAATAAATTCTTTATAAATGGAGTTATTTCTTCTTTAAAGGTTATGCAGCAAATGACTTTGGGCAACCCTACAAACTCATTTTAACAAAGTTTGAATTCTGCATGTATTTTTAATTATAGTAAGCTATTTAGTCTTTATACATGCGAAAATGTTTTGTAATCCTCAACATGTTTTACTTTAAAAGGGTCCCCAGGAGGGAACCTAGAACTGTTGTATTTTGCAAAAATTTCCTTGCATATATTGCTTTGAGGCCTTACATATGTTCCTCCTCATATTTGTCCTTTGTCATCCTTCCTTGTCACTGGCTTGGATTGAAGGTCACCATCCACTTGTTATTTTACATATTGTCACTGTAGCCCACAGCAGTTGAAAAGCCAACTCCTGTGACATAATTTCATATCAAGCTAATGAGTAGTAGAATATTCATTATTACAAATATAATCGGAACATCATGTTATTTAACTGACAATTTATTACTAGTTTTATTTTCTACTTTTTAAATAAAGATTTTTTTTAGTGTTTCAGTGATCGACTGCAGGCAGCATAGAGGATGAAAAGAATTACTTGGAGGTGAGACTTCAGTCACTGAGAGGCTCAGAGGGCCTGTTCTTCTCGCAGAGTCTCTCTGATGGCTGGGTACTCTTGGTTGAGAATAGCCCCCCTCGGCTCTCAGTGCTTGGACCAAGTCTCATCTTCAAGTAACCTTTTCCGTTCTCTACACTGCCAGGGGTCACTCACTGTGCCATTTTAGCTTGTGGTTTCACACATTTCAGTTTATGGTTAGCTGGCTGTATTTTTAAATTATTTTCACCTTTAAAAAATTAATTATGTATTTTTATTAGTACATGTCCACAGTACATCATGAGTACATTTGTCATGGGGGAATTTGTACAAGGACATAAAACATCTCAACTCCTTCCTGTCTCCTTTCCCTCCCATCCCTCCCTGAAGCTGTGGGGGAAAAATCATCTTTCTACATTTTTGGTGAGAATATAAGCTACTGTAAATGCTATGGAGATCAGTATGGAGATTTCTCAAAAAAATGAAGCTAAAAATTCCATTTGATCCAGTGATTCATCTTCTAGGAGTCTTCCCAGAAGAGTTAAAGTTATCATATAGTGATTCATGCATGTCCCTGTTTATAGCAGCACATTCAGTAGCTAAATCTTGGAAGCAACCTATATGTCCATCAACAGATGAATGGATAAAGAAAATGTGGTATTTACACACCATGGATTACTACTCTGCCATAAAGAAGGATAAACTTGAGGTAGGTAAATGGATGAGCCTCAAGACCATAATGTTAAGTGAAATAAGTTAGACATAACAAGTTTAAATATCAAATAAAGAGCAAAATAAAGGATAGATAATAGGGAGTAGGAAGATCATTTTCAAATGGCAAGGGGAACAAGAGATGGAGGGGGGAGGGAAGGAAGGGTGAAAGGATTTTAAAAAGAGAATCAAATAAAAAATGCAAACAGCCGGAGATTTAGCTCAGTGGTTCTGCTGCCTGCCTTGCAAGTGCAAGGTCCCGAGTTCGATCCCCAGTACCAAAAAAAATAGTTTAAAAAAGGGCAAACAGAGCTTTATAAAATGGGAAAAGGATCAAGAATTACCAGTTGTAAAAGGAATTATTTTGGCTCAAATTCACAACAAATTTCATCATCATAATATAGGCAACATGCCGAGCTTACATGAAGCACTGCAGTTATCTTTATTCCAGTCTTATTTTACTTTAGTATGTTGTGTGTACGTTTGGAACATAGATCACTAGGAGGTGAGAATGTGTCCAAGAGTCCCCTAAAGTGATTTCAAATCCAGGAGCACAGCGCAGTGACATGGGCTCTTAATGTAGGGAGGTCCCTGAAGTGAATGAGCAGGGAGGGCTAGGATGGAAGGGGCTCCAGGGAAGTTCCCCAGAGGGAAGAGTGCAGTTTGAAAGTTGTGACTTTAATTGAATAGATTGCTTCATTATATTGTGGCAGCTGAGAAAGGTAACTGGCTGTATTGAAACTTGCAAAGGCTTGGGAGTCAGATTAGGTTCAAAGTCTGACTCTGTTCCTCATCTGTACAAGGGCACAATGTCTGTTTTATTATAATGCAGTTTTAGTTGGTGGATTGAATTCACCATTCCAAATTTATAGAGTTTGGACTGTCAAAGAAAGGCTGACAGTTAAAAATGCATAAAATTGAAAATCTTTCGCATTAATAAATGGAACTATTTTATTAATAATATAAAATCTCTAAACATCATTGCTTTTTGTAGATACTTTGTCTTAAACCCAGCATTTGAGTTATTTGCATTTTGTGTATTAAATCTTTTCCATTTTAAAACTTGAGTTGAATCATGCATGAGGAATTTTGAGAATCTAAGTTGATATTCTAGATGAAATCAGCACTTGATGAAAAACCTTACATCATTAGTTAAATTGCTAAAGTATGCAGCATCTCTTAGTTATCCTAAAAACTGTCTTTTCATTGTGTTTCCTCTTTCTTGGGAAACTCTATTGTCTGCAGACAGAGTCAAGTAAGGGAAAGGAGGGAACAGATAAGCATTGGAAATGCTGGACCAGTGCATCAGTTTCACACTGACAGAAAACTTTGTTCATTTCCTACTTCATTGATTCTCCCTCCCTTTATTTTTTGTCATATATTCTCTCTCTCTCTCTCTCTCTCTCTCTCTCTCTCTCTCTCTCTCTCTCCCTCTCTCTCTCTCTTTCTCTGTGTTTTTTTGTTCTTTTTGTTAATTCACAGATAACATTATGAGGCTTTATAATATGTAGCATATTTAAACCTAGATATTAACAAAAGTATCATCTCACAAAGTTATCAAGCTTTGCATTAAATACTTTCACCTTATGTCTTCATTCTTCCTCAATTCAAGTTCCCTTTATTTGTAATTATTTGCACTTCTGTCTCTTCTGGAATTGGTGAAGAATCAGAAAAGAACATAAAGCTCCAATAAATTATTTTGGCACCTTTTATTTACAACAAAATCTTCAAAAGATAATCTACTCTGTTGTTACTTTAGAAGTTTGTTGTATGATGCAGTCAGTGCATATAATTGTATTGATATAATTTTAACTAATAATTTTTTTTTCAGAACACAGGGTTTTTTTTCCCTTAAATTCTTTTATTGGTACAGTTTAGGAAAATAATACAATTACATTTATCATTGGGTGCTGGTACCTGTACATGATGTATCTTTGTTCTTATTTTTTCCCCATTACCTGTGCACACTTCACCCCCTCCACCCTTCCCTATTTACATAGAATTCATTTCCATTTCTTTTTCTTTTCTCATAATGTTTCCTTTCCCTCCTCTCCTTTACCCTTCGCCTCCCACTACCCCTACCTCTTTGGACCTTTTCTTCCTATTTCAAATTATCAATTATTCATTTTAATCATTTTAACCTTTATTTAGACTTTCAGTTTCTCACACTAGAGAAACTATTCAGTATTTACACATGTGTGTCCTATTTATTTCACTTAAGAGGATGACCTCAGTATGCATCCATTTAGCTATAAATGTCTCTAGTTTCTCATTCTTTATGGCTGAGTACTACTCCATTTTATAAAAA
>NW_004624735.1:6666024-6741139 GCF_000247695.1 Heterocephalus glaber | reverse complement strand
TTTCTTTGTTGGTAAATTTTTTATTACATTTTCAATTTCACTCATTGTAATTGGGGTGTTTAGAATTTCTATATCTTCTTCATTTAACTTTGGCATTTCATATGTACCTAGGAATCTGTCCATTTCTTCTATGTTTTCCATTTTATTAGAGTACAGATTCCCAAATTAGGTATTGATGATCCTCTGGATTTCTGCTGGGTCTGTTGTGACTTCATCTTTTTCATTCTTAATTGCATGGATTTGAGCCTTTCTTTCCTTTTGTTGATAAGTTTGGCTAAAGGTTTATTGATTTTATTCATTCTTTCAAAATACCAACTCTTTGATTCATTAATTTTCTGTATCATTCTCTTAGTCTCCATTGCATTGATTTCTGCTCTGATTCTTATAATTTCCTCTCTTGTATGAGCTTTGGGTTTGTCACGCTCTTCTTTTTGTAGGAGCCTGAGGTTCTGCATTAGGTTATTTATCTGCATTTTCTCTGTTTTCCTAATATGAGCATTTACTGCTATGAATTTTCCATGTAGAACTGCTTTTATTGTGTCCCATAGATTCCTGTATATTGTACTGGCATTATCATTTACTTGTAGCAACTATCTAATTTCTTCTTTAATTTCCTCTGTGACCCATTGGTTGTTCAAGAGGGTGTTATTTGATTTCCATGTGTTTGTGGGAGTTTTGCGGTTTCTTATGTTAGTGATCTCCAATTTTATTGCACTATTGTCTGATAATATATAGGGGGTAACTTCAGTTCTTTTACATTTACTTAGACATGTCCGATGAGCTAGCATGTGATCTATTTTGGAGAATGACCCGTGTGCAGCCGAAAAGAATGTGTATTCTGATTTTGTGGGGTGGAACACTCTCTAAACATTTATTAAATCCATTTATTCAATAGCTTGGTTCACTTCTAGATTTTTGTTGTTAATTTTTTGTCTAGATGATCTGTCTATTTGTGATAGTGGGGTATTGAGGTCCCCCACTACAACTGTATTAGTGTTTATTTGGTTTTTATGTCCATTAATATTTGTTTTGTATAGCTGGGGGCATTTGCATTTGGTGCATATATATTTACGATTGTCATCTCTTCCTCTTGGAATGTTCCCTTCACATGGATGTAGTGACTATCTTTATCTCTTTTAACTAGTTTTGGTTTGAAATCTACTTTGTCTGCAAATAAGATTGCTACACCTGCTTTTTTCTGGGTTCCTGTTGCATGGAGAACTATTTTCCATCCTTTTACTTTCAGTGTATGAATTTCCTTTTGAGTGAGGTGTGTTTCTTTTATACAGCATATTGCTGGATTTTGCTTCTTAATACAATCTGGCAGTCTATTTCTTTTGATTGGTGAATTGAGGCCATTAACATTGATAGTTATAATTGATAGATATTGACTCATCCTTGTCATGATATTTTACTGTTGTTGGCTCTTTTATTTATTTTTTCCCCCTTCGCCTTTAGTGTTTTACCTTGCCTGGTGGCTTCCCTCTGTTGGGCCTCATAGAGTTGTGAGCTTCATTTTCTTTTTCTAGGATATTGCTTAGAATTGTTTGGCGTGCTGGTTTGGTGTTCATGAAATTTCTCAGGTGTTCTTTGTCATGGAACTATCTAATTTCCCTATCAATTTTGAAAGATGATATTGCAGGATACAACAGTCTAGGTTGGAAGTTATTTTCTTTAAGGGCTTGAAATACTTCATTCCAAGCTCTCCTTGATTTGAGGGTTTGTTTTGAGAAGTGTGCTGTGATTCTGATTGGCTTTCTTTGTTGGTGATTTGTTTCTTTTCTCTAACTGCTTGTAGGATTTAGTTCTTCTGTTGGGTTTCTGGGTTCTTGACTATTATATGTCTAGGTGCAGTTTTTTTTTTTTATCATGGCTAGTTGGAGTTCAATATGCCTCACTTATCTGTATGTCCAATTCTCCACCTCTGTCTGGAAGTTTTCTAGTATTAGTTCTGTGAACAGTTTCTTTATGTCAATTGTACTTTCTCCTGTTTTTTCATGGACTCCTATCAGTCTTATGTTATTCTTCTTTGCATCATCTAGCAGCTGCTGGATTGATTTCTTGTGGTCCCTTACTGTTTTTAAGAAATCTCTGCTTTCATGGTCCTTAACCGTAATCCTGTCTTTTATATTTGATATTCTATCTTCATATTCCCTTAATCTACTCTGGATGCTTTCAATTGAGTTTTTAATCTCCTGAATATCTGTTTGAATCTGTTTCATGGATTCCATTTCTTTCTTTTGTTGGATGATAGTAGTTTCCATTTCTTTCTTATGCTGGGCATTCATGGCTTTCAGCATATTTCTGAGCTCATCTGTTTTTTTATCTGTTTCTAGAACACATGTTTTTTTTTTATGCCATCTGTGATTATAAAAGTTTACATGAGGAAGTACCCAGAGTGTATCTTTAAAATACTATATGATGTTCTTTTGTTTAGTAACAGCTAAATAGTAGCCATCAGGCATGAAATCCTTTGATTGCATTTATATGCCTGGCATTAAGATGTATATTTTCTACTCTGCAGTAGAAGAAATATTGAAAAATTCACATTTAGTTTTGGGGGGACTGCGACATGAGAATTATGTGTAACTATTTCTCCTGTTCAGCCACAAAGAGTGTGGACCCCTACTTCATAATGATCTGTTTGTTGGGATCATGATCCAGTCTCCTGTAAGGGATATGTGAAATAAAAGCCTTTGCACATAACCATGGAGTTGATATGTTTTTGTTTTTTGTTTTAATAAATCAGCTCAATAAAATTTTGAACCACTTTGCAACTCATGGCCACTACTTACTTTGACTCCAAGTCTTAATTTTTGGGGCTGTTTCATAGCCAGCTGGTGGTTTTAAGCACTGGAAGAGTCTGATGATTTGTCGCAGGGTTTGTTGAAAGGGCCTAGTTTATCATTCAGACCTTTGTTAATTTACCCAGGTATTCATGGAAGCTTGTTGCTGTGATAATTCCCCAACTGTCCCCTGAGGGTAGAGAAGGGCTGCCCACACTGAGGCAGGAGCACCGAGGCCTCGGCAGTGGAGATACCATGATCCCCTGCAGTCTCCATTGCCACCCACAGAATCTTCTCCTGTCCAGGTAGGAGTTTTCTTTGCAATTTCCCAATCCTATAATAAGTTTAGGGAGTTTTATGAAAGTTCTCTAGTCATAGGTGCTTGTTGTTTGGCCTCAACCCGGAGCTGACACCTCTGTAGTCTTACGTGAATCTCTCATGTTCCTCCACTCTCTCAGAACTCAGATGGTTAAAATCACAGTCCAACAGCAGCATCACCAGCACCATCTCACCCAGTGGACAAGCCTGCTAAGGCTGGAGTCTGTGAGAGTGGAACTTGCTAGGGAAGCAGCTGGCATGAGGCCCCACAGGTAGGGAAGTGAGGACAGTGTCCAGACCATCTGAACTGGCAGAGCTACTGGGTGTTTGTCCTATTCGTCTTTTTGCTTAAAATGGAGATACCCCTTTGGAAAAATCAGATTTCTTTGCCCCTTTGCTGGGATCAAATCTTGCCAGGATGGCTTTAAGTGTAAAGTTTTTATTTTTCATTATACATTGATGAGAAAATACAGTATAGGCTCTGTACAGTTGAAGCAGTTGGGCAGGGGCAGACCCAAATGGGTGGGTATTTCATTGCCTTGGAGTGAGGAAGGTGCTGCCTGCCCAAATTGCAGGGAAACAGAGCAGCAAGTCCAATAAGATGCTTCTGAAGATAAATGGACAGCTTTGGGATTTCCCTCTAGGTCTTGGCAGTGATAATTCTCAGGGTCTTGTGTTTGATCTCCAAGCCTCCCCAGGCCCAACCACTGCAGATATAGTTTATGTGAGATAGTAGGAGCTTAACAGTGTTTGCTGTTGGACTGACTTGAAATTAAGTCTTTGGTAAGCCTGGGTGCTTGTCCTTCAAAGGCTAACTCAGAACAAGAGGAACCTGAGGCATGAAGAGAATGTGGACCTGCTCCATGGATATTGAGGCATCTGCAAGGTTTGCCAACATGAGGGGGAAACAATTTAGCGCAGCAGGAAATGTACAGTTAAAGATTTGCCTATTGAGTTCTTTTACAGTGGGGAAGCAAAATTTATTTCATGCTCATGATTTCTTATTGTTTCACAATGATATGATGTAATTATAGTAATATTTTCTTAGTATATCAGGGCCTGGAGTAAAATTGCACATGGTGTTACATGTTGACTTATGCATGGAGTTCCAGATTTCTCATTTGACAAACTTCCACTTACAGAAAGTCTATTCTGTTGCCAAAAGGGTGAATAAATTGCTGAAATACTATGTTCTTTGTTTTAATTTGAGGCAACTGGTCTTCAGAAAGATGTAAGAGAAACTAACAAAGTCTTATTTACCTGATACAGAAAGCATGTTTAGAGGGTAGCAGTATTCAAAGATTTACTCTCTTGGCAGCTCTATTTATGTCATGTCGTAAGCCTGTGGAAACCCTGTGTTGCTTTTCACGCTATGGCTCTTTTCCAAGTCATCGTTGCTTTTGACCATCCATTCTGTTTCATAATTGCAGTCCTAGCTTTAAAGGAACATCATCTTTGGTAATGTACACTTGGAAATTTAAAAGGCAAAGGGAATGGGCAAAAGCAAAAGCAGCTGGTGTGGACTGTCCTAAGTAAAACAGCACACTATAATGAGGGAATCTGATGTTAAAAACATGGCCTGGACAAATGTTGTGAGCCCTGGATTAAAAATAAACTGTAGAGGCTGGAGGTGTAGTTCAGGGTTGGAGCATGTGCATAGCATGAGTGAGGCCCTGAAATCAGCATCGCACACACATGTGCACACACACACACACACAATAGTTAAAGCTCATTTTGTGTCCAAGGTGAGTATTAGTATTGCCAGCACACTACTCTGCATTTCAAGTGATAGGTTCTTACATTTTTCTCATTTGTGAATACCCTCAAATGATATTTTTTATGGAGATGCAAAAAGAAAAAAAGAAGATGCAAACTCTCCTTCCTAGTCATAGAAAGCTACTGCTAGTATGCGACTTTTAGAATTAGTGCCTGGTAGAATTAGCAGAGATAAAAATGAATGGCATTAAAAGATCTTGTGTCCTTTTTACCAACTTGAGTAATTAAAATGATTTTTTTCATAAGATGATTAATAATAATCCATTAGCTTAGCAGTTCAACCACTCTTAGGCTTTATAGGGTCATAAGGAGAAAAATACATCTTATCCTGTCTTGAATGTTATCTCATTCTCAGGACTTTTGTGCTTGTTGCTTCTTTTTTAGGGCGACCTCAGAGTAGCCATGCTGTAGGGCTTGTGTTGCTACCTCTTGTGCACCCTGTTCTTCACCCCGCAGCACCGGGGTGTCTCACAACTCATTTTCAAATGCAGTAACTGACAATTTTCCTCTTAATTCAAACTTTATGCACTTTTTTGTAGTCTTAGCCTATTCTCCCTCTAATGTTTCTAGCAAGTCACAGATGAGCACTTTTATACATGGATCTGGCTTATCTCATGTCACAGTGTTATGTTCCTATTCAAAACAAAACTTCTACCTTGCAACTTGTTCTGTCACTTGTTTGCACAGAAAATCTGAAAATTGGTAAGTATGAATAAAATAGGCTCTGAAACCTAAGGTTTAACATTTACAGAAGTGTCTTCAATAAAAATACTGCAGTGTAGAGCATTTCAAATTATACCTTGTTGAGAGATCCATTTTCTGAAGTCATAGTAAACTTTGTTCAAAGTTCCTCATGAGTTATCTAGACATGAGAATCACTTTAATAGCTATGGAGGAAAAATTTTGTACTGGACTTTGATGGAGAAAGCATCAATAAAGGATTTACTTACATAGATCCAGCAATTTAGTAATGTGTTAGGATCCAACAGGTAAGCCAGATTTATTCCATGTGGTCACTTTTCCTATTTACCTGCTACCTATCTGTGTGCTTCTGCAGGTTTTTCTAATTTTTGTGTTTTTTAGTGCATGTTTGCGGTATATAATGGTTACATTCAACATGGGCAGTTGATACATCCACATAACACATCTTAATTCTTTTATCATCTCCTTGACTCCTCCCTCTTCCCTTCATCTCTGGGATCCTTTCCCTTTTGCAAAAAAAAAAAAAAATCTATCTCCTTGTTTCCTATTACCTATCTTTTATTTGCCTTTTAATTTATTTATATATTAGATTTCTCATATAAGACAAACCATGTGATATGTCGGCTTGTGCATTTGATTTATTTTATTTACCATTATGGTCTTGAGGTGCATCTATTTTCCTACAAGTGACTCATGTTTATCTTTCTTCATGACAGGGTAGTTCCCCATTGTGTATATATTCTTTATTCATCTGTTGATAAACACATAGGCTATTTGGCTATGTGAGTTCTGCTGGTATAAATATGGGTATGTGTGAATGTTATAGTTTTTACATATTTTACATATTTTTAAAATATTAATCTAACTCTTTTGAGAAGATACAAGAATGTGAATAGCTGGGTCAAATGGGATTTTTAGTTTTAGTGTTTTGAAGAATCTCCATATGGATTTCCATAGTGGTTATACTAGCTTACATTCCCACCAGCAATTTAGAAGTGTTCTTTTTCTCTCTAAGTGTGGCTTGTATTTGTTATTATTTGATTTCTTGATGATAGCCATTCTTTTTGGAGGAGGATGGAATATCTTGCATTTCTCTAATGACCAGAGATATCGAACATATTTTCATATATTTATTGCCCATTTGTACTTCTTCTTCTGAGCGTGTCTATTCATTTCAGTTGCCCATTTTTTAATTGGGTCTTTTATTTTGGGAGGTCTGTTTTTGAGTTCTTAATATATCCTATATATTAGTCCTTTGCTCAAGAAGTAGCGTGGATGTTTCCCATTCTGTAGGTTCTTTCTTCACTCTGTTGATTGTTTCTTTTGTTGTGCAGAAGGTGTTTAATTTGATGTATTCCCATTTGCTGATTCTTGATATTATTTCTTGAACAATTGGGTTTCTATTTAGAAAGTCCTTGCTCATCTCTATTTCTTCAATAGTTTTAATTATTTTATCTCCCAGCAGATTGTTTCTGCTTTAATATTTAGATGTTTGATCCATTTTGATTTTAGTTTAATACATAGTGATATATGAGTAAATGATTATGATATGTGATTCAATCTTCATGTGAATAGCCAGTTTTCCCAGAACCATTTATTAACCAGACTGTCTTTCCTACAACATATGTTTTTGGCCCCCTTTTCAAAGATCAGATAGCTAAATATGCCTGGAGTTGTTTCTGCATCCTGTATTTTGGTCCATTGATCCACATGTGTATTTTATGCCAGTACAATGCTGTTTATATCACTATAGCTTTGTAATATAACTTGAAGTCCAACATTGTGATGCCTCCTGCTTTGCTCTTGTTACCCAGGATTGCTTTTGCTATTCTAGGTCTCTTCTTCTTCCATATGAATGCTAGGATTGTTTTTTCTAGTTCTGTGAGGAAAGTTGTTGATATTTTTACTGGGATTGCATTAAATCTGTATATAAGTTTAGAAGTATGGCCATTTTGGCAATATTGGTTCTGCATATTCAGAAATAGGAGATAATTTTCAATTTTCTGATGTCTAATTCAGTCTCTCTTTTCTTTTAGAGCACTGTGATTTTTGCTATAAAGTTCTTTCACTTCCTTTGTTAGGTTAATTCCTAAATACTTAGTTTTTCTTGGCATTATTGTCAATGGTATTGCTTGCCTAATTTCTTTCATAGTGAGTTCATTATTGGTGTACAGGAACACTATCGTTTTTTGTATATTGATTTTGTATCCTGATACACTATTGAACTGGGTTATTAATTCTAGGAGTCTTTTGTTGGAATTATTCGGGACTTCTATGTAGAGGATCAGGTCATCTGCAAATAATGAGAATTTGACTTCTTCCTTTCCTATACATATTCCTTTTATTTCTTTCTCTTGATTGATTGCACTGGTTAATGTTCAAGTACTATATTGTACAGGAGTGGTGATAGTGAACATCCTTGTCTTGTTCCTGATTTTAGAGGGAAAGCTTTCAGCTTTTCCTCATTTAATATTGTGTTGACATTGAGTTTGTCATAAATAGCTTTTATCATCTTGAGATAAAGTCCTTCCATACAAATTTCTTTAAGATTTTTTCATGAATGGATGTTGGATTTTGTCAAAGGCTTTTTATGCATCTATTGGAAGATCATGTAATTTTTGCCCTTGCTTCTGTTTATGTCATGCGTTATATTTATTGATTTGCATGTATCGAACTATTCTTGCACCTCTGGGCTTAAGTCTGCTTGGTCATGATTATAATCTTTGTGATGATCTGTTCCCTTCTATTTGCAGCATATTGTTGATAATTTTTACATCTATGTTCATTAGATTGACCTGAGGTTCTCTTTTTTCATTTGGGATCTTTCTGGTATTGGGATCAGAGTAATGCTAACTTCTAGGAGTGACTTTGGTAATACTTCTCCCCTTTCAATTTCATTAAGGAGTTTAAGAAGCATTGACATTAGATTTTCCCTGAAGTTCTTGTAGAATTCAGTAGTAAATCCATCAGGTCTGGGGCTTTTCTTACTTGGTAGGTTTTTAATTATTGCTTCAATTTCATTGCCCTGTACTGAATTATTCAGGACTTTTATATCTTCTTGGTTCAGTTTTCGTGGTCCGTGTAGGGATCTATCCTCATCTGGATTCACCAGTATCTTGGAAGACAAGTTCTTAAAATAGTTAATGTTCTGTATTTTGGTGGTTTCTATTGTGATTTTGTCTTTTTCATTTCTAATTGTATTGATTTGGGCCTTTACCCTTTTTTAGTTAGATTGGCTAAGGTTTTGTCTATTTTGTTTATTCTTTAAAATAACCAGCTCTTTGATACATTGATTCTTTGTTTGTTTGAATTTCAGTAATTTCTGCTCTGATATTTATAATTTCCTTCCTTCTACTAGCTTTAGACTTGGGTTTTTCTTGTTTTTCTAGGATCTTGTGATGCATCATTAGTTTACTTATTTGGACTCACTCTGTTTTTCTGATGAGAGCATTTACAGCTATAAACTATCTTTTTTAGGGAAGACTTTCATTGTGTCCTGTAGGTTCTGTCAGGCTGTAATGGCATTATAATTTGATTCTAGGAATTGTTTGATTTCTTCCTTGATATTCTTCTGTGACCTATTGATCACTAAAGAGTGTATTTAATTTCTATGTGTTTGCATAATTTCTGTGGTTTATTTTGCTATTGAGTTCTAGTTTCTTTGCACTAAAGATCTCATAAAATGCATGGGATAATTTCTATTCTATTGTGTTTATTTATGTGTGCTTTATAGGGCATATTTGGTCCATTTTAGAGAAAGTTCCATCTGCTTCTGAGAAGAATACGTGTTCTGTTGTTGTTAAGATGAACACTGTGTGCATCTATTAACTCACTGTATTCAAAGGTGTTTCAACTCTGATATTTCTTTGTGAATTTCTTATCTAGTTGATTTGCCTATTTGTGGCAGTAGGCCATTGAGATCCCCCACTGTAGTTGTGTTGATGTTTACCTGATCTTTTATGTCCAGTTGTGTTTGTTTTATGAAGTTGGACGTGCTGGTGTTAGGTGCATATATGTTTATAACTGTTAACTCTTCTTGTGGATTGTTCCTTCAAAATGGCAGAGTGGAGACCAGTATTAAAAAAACAACCTTCCTGGGATCCGAAATCAAGACATCTGGAAAACAACAACTTGGTGAAGAGAAAAAAGACAAAAAATTACTGAAGTACATCTCCAGGAATTAGTAGGGCACTTACAGGAAAACTAGAAACTGCAGAGAAGCTGAAGAAGTAGAGCACAATGCAGATAAGAGAATGAAGCAGCCTGGAAAGCTCAGGGGAGGGGGGCCTGTTTTTGTTGGCCCAAGGCAAGCCCAGAGAAGGTTTGTAGCTCCAGGAAGGAACAACAGACTGAGGCCAGCAGCTCCAGCCTAAAGAAAAACCCACTGTTTTTATAAATTACAAAAGTAGTGTGGGGCTTTACTCTGAAAGTGACTGCTAGAATTGGAGAAGAAATCCGGCGTAGCATTTGCCATAGCTGAGAAGGTTTAATCAGGAATCATTTGGGGAAGAGGTTAGTTGTTTAAGACTGAGCCACAGGAAAAACAGCAGACAACTATACTTCAAGGTTTCTGGAATCATCTTACCACAGCGACTGGTTTGGGAGCTGGTTTCAAGAGCCAGGCACGAAGAGAGCATGGATGAGACATAGACTCCCCTGAGAAGTTTCAGCTTGGGCTAGGAAAAACAGGGGTGCCCTACACTCCACAGTGAGAAGTCGAGCTGGTCATGCTTGGGTTTCAGAGGGAGGCTAAGTCAATGTTCTTGGACTGTCTTGACCCCCTCCCCCACTGACTACATCCAGTATAGAGCTCAGTATCTGTTTGCTGTCCTTGTCTACCAGTGTGAGCCAGGGCAAGTATGTGGTTGCCACAGCCTGGGGTATATGGATACAGGGGCCTCTGGATTGGAGGTAGAGGGTACTTTACAAATCTACTAGCTAGGTGGAGAGAATCATGGCTTGGGGCCCACTGAGGAACATGGAAACTGAGCACTGCTGGAGTGACTGCAGGCTTTGGGCAGAAGCCATTAACCACCCAGTGGGAAAGGCTGGGTAGGATTCAACATTAACCCTACAAAAACATGAGTGCAGAAACAAAATGGGTCTTAGCAGTAACTCACTGTCCATTCCTTCTATCTGGTGGATTTTAATACTGGAAACAAACCACTCATTTGAAAATGGAGGAGTTTTTGAATGCCTTCTTTCTTCATTTTTTAAAAAATTTGGGCTTTTTCCCTTTTGCCTTTTAACTTTTCTTATTCTTTCTTTGTCTTTTTCACTTTATTTTGTGTTCTTTTTCTCATTTGTTCTTCTCTGTTATTTCTGCTAATTCTGTTATTTGTTTTACCTCTTTTTTTTCTTTTTTGCAGCACCAGAGATCAAACTCAGGACCTTGTGCTTGTGAGGCAGGTTTGGCACTCTTTTACCTCTTTTTTTTGGTGCTGGGGATCAAACTCAGGACCTTGTGCTTGAGAGGCCTGTGGTGGAACCACTGAGCTAAATCTCTGGTCCATCTTTTACCTCTTAATGGGATCCCTTGTCTCACTTTTCTCTGTTCCTTCTTATTTTCTTTTTCTTTATTTTACACATTTTATTTTTTTGATTCTCCCATTCTTTACCTCTTCCATATTTACTTGTATAACCAATAAGCTTTAGATATTTAGTTGCTATTATTATTGAGTTCTTTTCTGTTATTAAGGTGATATAGTTGTTGCATTTAGTAGATATTCACTGGATATCAACATTTGACTTGGTTTTGTGTGTACATTATAATTATAGATCTATTTTCTCTTGTTAAGGGTGATGCAGTGGTTGATTGTACAGTGTTTTTTTCTGGATAATACATTTTCCTGTGACTCTACCTGGTCTCAGCAAGCATGGGGGACTTAACAACTGATGTGTTAGAGCGGTAACAGAAGATCCAAGGAACCTGGCTGCATAAGCCCAGTTATATTACTGCTTCTTGGTTCTTGCAGCATTGGATTCTGGGCTGAAGCCACAAAAAGAACACACACATAATTAAGTCGATGCGGATGACTGAGAGATCGAGACCCACCCCTGGCATCTGTCAGCACGAACAGGGCAAAGGGAGCTCTAACTTGACTTCCAGGCCTGCAGCCATTTGCCACTCATGTAATCTCAGGACACAGGCTGAGAGAAAAGCGTGCTCATGTGTTTATTTTGCCTTGTCCGCCAGTGCTCTTTTGACAGTGGAGATTTAATTCAGAGGTAGTGTTGCGTGAAGTCATTTATTATAAACATAACAAACATACTAATAAAGTCCCTGCATCTCTTATTAGACTTCTCCTGAAAATCTTATACAGTATAGTTCATTGCTATGCATCTGGAACTGTATAGCTATATACAAGTACATATGTGTCCCTGCGTAGTTAACGTAAGTACAAGTATAATGACAGAGAAGAAACTTCTTTTAATCGCATTTGTAAATTGAAGGCAATAAAAGAAAGGCACCTAACTATGTTACTAAAAAGGGGATGGCTCACTGCAGAGAAGCCACTTAAGGAATATTTATTGAATAAATAAATACAGTCGTTCGTGGAGATGAGATGAAGCATAAGCATTTCTGTTCTCAATTGGAATTATTATATGATGTTTATTTGATAATGGAGGAAAGGTTTTATGCTAGAATAAACATTTAAGGGGTATATTTGAAGAAAGAAAAAAACATTCCACTTATTAAAGTGATTTTCAAGGGTCTGGAATTTCACAGAATTTCTCAGAGGATAAAAGATACAGAGACTATGACTCAGGAAATATGCCCAGCAACCAAGTGATACATGTGCTGAACAGCTTCTTTTTGATGTTAAAATAAAGCAAAATAGAAAGCACAAAACGTTTCCAACAAAAGAAAGCTGAAAAGCAAGAAAATACCCGGATTTATTATTTAGGAGACTTTCTGTGCACTTAGAGCACTCCTTTGAGATTTGGCTAAATATGACAAAAATTAGAAAGAAGCAATTTAGCTGTCTTCTTGGTGAAATTTTTATAAATGGCAACTTTTATTGGAATCAAAAATTTTGCATAAAATTCTAAGATGTGAATAAAAAGAAGTCTGACACTGAAAGCCTGTCTGGCAAAATGCTTGACAACTTCTAAGCATGAATTTAGTATTTCCTGAGTGAATGAACGAATGAAGGACTGACCATATTGCTTCCTTTTCCTTCCATTTGTGAGGGGCTGCTACTTGGTTACTACACGAACACGTGGCACACCATCCATCCAGAGTACACTCAGAAAGCAGTGCTCACACTGACATCTTCTGCTCTTTCTACTCAGTCTGTCGCCTTTTAAATTCTTCCAGTATCTTTTCTCTTTCAGTCACTTGAGCTTGGTCACCAACTCCTACTGTGCTCTCATAGGACACTTTGCTCTTCTCTATAGTATCGATCATATTGTCATTATCACTGATTTCTATGCTACTTGAATAATGCTGCTTTACTAGGATCTACATTCCATGAGGCAGGTGTGACTGGACCACTAACAGTGGGCATAGAGTTAAACACAGATTTTTCAATTAATGCATGAACAAGATCATTGAAACACTAGGGTCCAAATTACTGTGGATTTTGGCTCTTATGTGGTTAGATAAGCCCCTGACCAACTCTGCTGGCTGTAGAGATCACTTCTTGGGGCTCTTGTGCTCTCTGGTTGTGTTTTTCTTGATAGTCTCTCAGCTTTTCACCATTTCCGGTGTCATGGAAAGGCCAGCTCTGTTCCAGGAAGGTGGCTCCTGTTGGCCCTGAACTGAAGGCTCAACAGCCTCCCTGTCCTGCTCCATCCACAAAGTCTCCGTGCAAATCATGTCTTCTCTGGTTAGATGTAAATCCGATCCCCCAGTAATCTTCATCCTCAATTGCCTTTTAATCCTCCATTTTGAGGGCAATTCTCTATTCTTAGTAAAAATATCCTCCTTCTATTGCACTGCCTCCCAAATCCCACCTCTATATCAAAGGTGTCAGCAAACCCTCAGGGGCCTGCCAGCTTCAGCCAGTTCTGCACACTGTCCTGCCAATGATAAGCTTGATAACAATTTTAACAAGGTCAAACAAAAGCAGAGAGACAAGGACATGATATCTCTTCTCATTTTTATTACTCTAAAACTCATTAGATTCCCCAAATTTCTGACTTTGTAGTTTTCCTGTGTATACTCAGTGGACTCGGTCATCCCACACTGTTTCTGTTGCTCTGGGTTCCTCATTCTGTTTTCCCTTTAAAAATATATTATTACTTCCAAGTACATCTCCAGCTATGTCTATCAAACCACTTAACCTGTAAGTATTTTACTTATTTCGTTGTCCCCAAGTGCCCAGCACGTGACGCATGCTAAGCTCTTTCCTCATTCACAACACTCTCCTTACAAGTCTCATTCATTCATTCATTCCGGATTCAATCCCTCTCTATCACAGACTCACTCTGTGAAGGCTGAGCAGTGTCCACGCACACTGTCCACACCCGACTCGGACTCCCAGGCAGAATCAGCTGCTCTTCTGTCCTCACAGAACACAGGAGTCACTGAAGTGCCTGTGTATGTGTACTCACTCCCTGTGTGGAGTTTAAGCTTCCTGAGAATAATCTGAGACTATTATTTTTGTTGGACAGTGCCTGACATAGTGTAAATATTTAAAAGTTTTTCATTGATGAAAAGAAGGAAGGAAGGAAGGGTAGTAAGAAGGAACAAAGGAGTGAAGGAAGGGAAGAAGGGAAGGCAAAAGAAAAGGATAAGAAGGAAGGAAGAAGAAAGGAAAGAAGTTAGGAAAGCAATTAAGAAAGAAGGAAAAAAAATGAGAGAAAAAGGCACTGCCAGGTCTAAAGTCCAATTGTTTTCCTTTCTATGTGTGTGATTTAAGGCCAAGAGCATGAAACAGGAAACATTTACTGTGGCTGTGAAAACAGACTCAGAATTCCGAGTGCAGGCAGCTAGGCCTGCCTTCGCCGGCCCTTCCTGGCCCCGGAGCGCCCTGCCTCTTTCTCTGAACAGCTCCTCTCCGCCTTCGGTCTCTCTCGGCCTGGCCTCTGGGCTGGTGTGGAGTGGCGCACAGGCCGGGGCAGTCAGAGGGCGGGCGCGGCCCGGGGAGGAAACGCGTCTGAGTCACGGTGTGGCGGTGCAGCCTGGAGGGTGCTCCGCTTGTCGGTTTGACTCCTGTCCCAGGCAAAGGTAGACGGCTGCCTGACAGACAGGCCTGGTCACAGCAGGTTACAATGAACTGTGTCATCCGCGCACACCGGGCAATTTCCTTTTTGAGTCACTTTTCAGCTACGAATGAATCATACTCCACCTCCGTTCCAGCCTGGTATGCTTACTGCCTCTGCAGCCCCAGTGGGAAGGGGCGATGTCTTTCTGCAGGGGTCTGCAGGAGGTGCCCGGTCCCTCGTAACAGGATTCCTCCGGAAAACGAGAGGCCTGTGCTTTCTCCTGCTTACAAAAAGGGTGTGTGGGGGTGTGGGGAGGACTCGTGCGCTAAGCTTTTGTGAGAAGAGGGATGTGAGTGTCGCTGTGGCCCCTGGGTCCTTGGCTGGTCACTTGGCGTTCTGTCGTCAGAAACCTAAGATGCACAGTACCTAAAATCTCTGGTCACTGGATTTGAACGCAGGAATTTTTGAAAGCATTTTCCATTTTCTCATGGTTTTAGAAAACATATACTTAAGAATTTGGCTTTGAGTTGTCCTTCGCAACTTGCTTAAGGTTCTCGCTTTCATTTTTTTAACCTACAGACAGTGGCCAAAAATTAGAAGACTATTTATACAATGCGTTTAAAGACAAGAATGTGAGCAACAGACCCGGTACAATGGAAGCTTTGTGCAGCTCGGACCGGCAGGCAGGCAGGAAGGAGCCGCGCGGTGGGTGTGGCCGAGCTGAGCTCGGGCGATCCTGAGGTCCTTACTCATCTGCGCGGGGCGGAGGCGCGCGCAGGCACAGGAATGGTCCCGCGTGGCCGCTTGCAGCGGGCCTTCTAAAACTGAAGCCTGAGAAAAGGATATGACTAATCCGGGGATTTAAAAGCTGGGCCTGGACCCTGTTTTGAGGCCAGTTGCAGCGCTTTGGGGTTTGCCTGGGGAGGAGTAAAGCCTGAGAAGGAAGCATCTTGTGCTCATTCTCCCGTGCCTT
Source organism: Heterocephalus glaber (assembly GCF_000247695.1). The sequence continues at coordinate 6,725,431 of NW_004624735.1, read as the reverse complement.
TTCCTCCAGATCTTCCAAGCCCTTAGGGTCACGCCTGGAGAGGGGCCACCCGCCGTTGCAGCTGCTGTCTTCACCCTGCGGACTCCAGTTTCTGAAACTTGAAGGTTTTTCAGTCTTTGGCAATCTTCCGTTTAAACTGAGTGTCTTCAGCAAAGGGCTTTACTTCAGGATCAGTGATGTGGGTCACAGTGGGAAGGGCAGAAGGGAATGTCAGCGGGCATCATGGAAATGGAAAAGACCGGAGGAAAAGTATTTCTGATTCATTGTCCTTGCATCCCCACGCACTGCCGAGCTGAGACTGTCCCTCAGTCACCCAACTATCCATTGCAGGAGGAATGAAGTCCACCTTCATCACCCCTGTGGCCGGGTGCCCCAGTCCGTTCCTACTCTCCTTGGCCACCTTATCTTTTAGCCTACTGTGCTTCAACTTACTCTGTGCTGAATTCAGCCAGGCTGCCTCTCCTTACTTTGTTCCCTTTGCTGCCTTTGTTCTTGTAGCTGGTGACTTTTCTTTTCTTTTCTTTTCTTTTCTTTTCTTTTTCTCTTCCCTTCTCTTCTCTTCTCTCTTCCTTTCCTCTCTCTCTCTCTCTCTTTCTGCATTTTCTCATTTCTTCTCTCTCTTTTCTAGTTGTTGAAATCCTAATCATTTTTCAAAGACCACCCAGCTATTTTACAAAACTCCCCCAACCCTTTCAGTCCATACTGACCATTCACTCTCCATGGCACCTGTTTTTTTCCTGAGTATAACCTCTTGCAGTGTTCCACTATCCATGCTATTTGAAGGCAGGGGCCTTGATGTGTTTGTCTTTATAGATTCTGTTGCCAGTGAACAAGTGGCTGGAACATTAATACGAACCCAATAAATGGGGGCTGAGTTGTTGCTCCAGTTCTGGTTTTCCTGGGGACTAATGATCTGCAGAGCATGAACAGAGGGGATCAAAAGTGGCAAGTGGCTGTAACACTGCCTCCCTCTAGGCTGGAGGACTTTCTGCTTTCCAAAAATGTGAAGGCTTCCACCTTCATCCAAATGGTTCCTAGAGAACCAAATGATGGGGACCTCTTGCATGGCTCACTCTTGCCACCCAGCATTTACTTAGTTTCAGAATGACAAAGTTGAAGGTATGTGGATTTAACCTGGTTCATATTTCAGCCAAATACCAGATCTCTGTATCCTGTCCATTCTCAGTGGTTTGCTCAGAGAAGGTTGGAGTCACAGCCACTTCCAGCAAGGGGCTCATCCATACCAGGTCACTTGACAGTTTTCTAAAATGGGGCTTGCAGAGAAAAGGAAGAGACTTTTCCTAGCCAAACTCTTATGAAAATATGAAAGGGGTCCAGCCACTTGGAAAGACACTCCAACACCATCACTGAGCACACTTGTTCTTCAGGAGGAACAAGAATACTGGAATCTATCTCTTAAGATTGAACAATGTCTGAAAAAGCAAAATGAAGCAAAACAAAATTAATGATAAATTTCTGTACTGTTTTAAAAAACTGAATTTTGTATTTTTAAATCTGCTTATAAGGAGCTTTACTAATTAAATAGTTATACTTAATAGTTTAATAGTTTTGATCAAGATGGGAGTTCAGTATATATTGTTAAACATCAATATTGGTTACAAAAATGCAAAGATATTTACAATGTAAAGAATTAACCCATGAAGTTTTCATGGCTGACTGTAATATTTTTCCCTCAGAGGACAGATGATGAAGGAAGAACTAGGAGGGAGAGGTCAGCCCTTCACAACTCTTGTCTATTGGCCTTAGAAAATAGATGATGTGTCCATCAGATACAGCCAATTTATCAGAAGACAATAATGATTATGGTGTCCTTTTCAAAAACACGATAACATCCTTTGGAGATACATCTGTGCATTGAGTGTGCTATGGATGTCGTTTTCAGAAAATTTTTTTATATCTTCTTGTCCTAGGCATCCTAAGCACTATTTTAATTCCTTCAGAGGGTGAAGGGAACTTGTATGATGCACTTTTGGACTATAGAATTGTTATTTTGTCTTTCCTTCGTCCATACATTCCATCTGTGACTCTGTAGAATCTTTTGTTGGAGCCATTGCCTGGGGCTGATTAATTGCCACTTCACCCAGAGTGCCATGAACTCTCAAGATAAGGCTTGAGATAAAATGGAAAACATCAAAGCTAAGCATACATTCACACTCTGCAAACCACAGAGCGCATTCACATGGCATAGGCACACGTGGGTGTGCACACGACTATCAGCCTCCTTGATTGATTGGGTAAAGTGGCAGGCAGAGGTGTATGTATCTGCGGAGTCACAAATGGTGAGCTGAGCAGCACCTGCTGTCCTGTGATGTGGCCATTTGTCTTAAAAGGCCAGTGAGAGAGACAGAGACCTGAATCCCTGAACCTTTGGAGAACTCTGAACAGCAGGGGCACCCTGGTGGAACAAAGGGCCTCCCGACATATGTGAGGGCTGCTTTTCGTCAACCAGGTATCACATTCCGGCCACAGCATGACAGACAAATGCCAGGCCAGATGAGGAGATACAATCTGCTGAACCTGATGCTCCTATACCTGGGTCTTGTGAGGGGAGCAGATGCTGTGTCAGTATGGATGCAGGTGTGAAAATAGGGGGAGAAAAGCCCCAATACAAAAGTCCAGAGGCTCTAGGGGAGGCTCACTTTTCGAAGTTATTGATCCTAACTCTCGTGTAACATAAATCTTGTCTGTGCGGTGTTGTGTTGAAATTTTCTGGCAGAAGAAGCCTGAGGGAAGATTTGACGTTAGAAACTGAAGGCCACTACGACAGTGTGCCTTTTCTCTCATGACTCCTATCATCATACTCGATGGAGGGACCTTATTTATAGTTTGGGTATACTTGGGTGGGTCATAGGAGAGACTCACCCGGTGAGCTTGTTACTCCTTGACTATCTCACTGTCTCAGAAACTTGACTTTCTTAGCAAGGAAGCCCAAGCCTACATCACACAAGAGGTTGGGTGCTCTACTCATGGCCTTGAAGATGTCTGCTGTCCACCTACTGGATAATTTGTGAGATCAGAATTCAAAAGTTTCTTAATTCTCTAGTTGTTTTTATACACACATTATTTGTTGAGCATCTTCTATATGTTAGTGTACTCTCTGCTTAGATGAAATGCCTAGCATCTGCGTAATAAAGAAAATATTAACAAAAGTTTGATAATAAAGACTCTGCTTACTTCTAAGGTAAATACCAGCTCCTTCCTGGAACATGGAAGCATCTAAAGGGGAAGTTTGCAGCTTCAGAAAATGTTCAAATCTGCTTATCAGTGGGAGGACTGATGTTGCTTCTCCTACATCTGGTTCCTTTCCCTTCCCCTATCTTTCTTCTTAGTAATAATATTGTAATTCTGACTGCCTTCTCTTAGAGTTTGCCCTTATCCTCTCTATTTTTCCTTGGTGCATATAAAATTGAGCCTAAAGGCATTAAGTTGCTCAAAGTTCTTCCTTTCTGTTCCTGAGGACATGTTTTTAGAAATGTTTTTATTTTTAATTGAAATTTGTATTGCGTTGATTGTGGCTTCACAGGGGGTTGTTCCTCTCCCCCCTTTCCCTTACATGGAAAATTTTTTTCAAAACTAGAGCTTTACAATGTTACTACGAGGATGTTGACTTCAATGTCGCCCACTGTTTTGGTAAGATTTTTCCAGTTTTACTTGTATTGACTTATGTGTGTATATTTAGCTCTATATAATTTTATCATGGGTTATGGGTTCATGTGTTCACCACCAGAGCCAAGATACTGAGCAGTTCCTTTACCGCAGTGATTCTCCTTTTTATTGACTATTTTTCAGAATGTTTTCAGTTTTACAAGCACACAAAAGAGAAATTCAGAGTTCTCATGTATCTCCCCACCTATATTATTTTCTTTATTATTGACAACTTATATAAAGTATACGTCATTTTCCACAAATGAATGAACCAATATTGATAAACTACAATTAAATGAGGTCATAGTAGATTCAGACTTCCTTACTTTACTTAATGTCCTTCCTCTGTCCAGAATCCCATTTAGGAAACCACATTACATTCAGTGATCATGTCTCCTTAGGCTCCTCTGGACTGTGACAGTTTCTCAAACTTCCTTTTTTATGGCATTAATATTTTTTAAAGTACTGGTCAGTTTTATTTTATTTTATTTTATTTTTGTATGTGATACTGCAAATTGGATGCAGAACCTTTGTACTGAACTACAGTTCCAGCTCACTTTTATGTTTTATTTTCAGACAGGACCTCACTAAGTCACTGTGTTGGCCAGGCTGAGCTTGAACTTGTGATCCTCCTGTCTCAGCCTCCCAGGTGCAACACACCTGCCTTGTGGTCAGGTAGCTTTGTAGGATGCTGCACAATTGGCATTTGTTTGATGGTTCTCTTGTGATTAGACAAGGATTGTAGATTTGGGGAAGGAGGTCATAGAAGTAAATTGTCATATCACATTATATATATATTATCAACATGACTCGGCTGAGGTAGTTTCTGTCAGTCACTACTCCCTTTCAGTATTCTATTGGAAGACCTAACTGGTGTAGTAAGACAGGAACAGGAAAGAGGAAGTGTGTAGGTGGAGAAAGAAAAAATAAAATTGGCTTTATTTGTGGATACCATGAATTATCTATATAGAAAATACCAAAGAATTAACAACAATAAAAATCTCCTTTAATATTTCTGTTACTATGCAGATTCAAGGCATCCTCAATCTAATAAATGATAATAGCAAGTTTGCAGGATACAAGGTTAACATACAAATGTCAATTGCTTTCCCCTATACTAGCAATGAATAATTGGAATTGGAAATTAAAAATACAGTACGATTTACATTAGGAACTAAAAAATTAAATATGGGTGAACCTTGGTTCACAAACTTAATTTTTTCCACAGTTCTGGTCACAAACTGAATTGGATGAGAACTGCATCAATTTTTCCCATAAAGTCAGCATTGAGCCTAACCATTCAATTTGATTCAGTTTTCGTCCAATTTGATTTGTGACAAGAATGGTGTTGGACCTAGCTGTAAATGTGATAAAATGTGTACACAATCTATGTGAGAAAAACCATAAAACTCTGATGGAAGAAATCAAAGAAAACCTTAGTCGTGGATGAAATAGTCCATGTTCATGGTTAGGCAAATACTAGTTTTTAAATCTCAGCAAGATATTTTATGAATATTATCAAACTCATGCTAAGTTTACACAGTGAATTAAAAGATCCACAATAGCAGACACAGTATTGAAAGAGAAGAAAAAACTGAAGGATTAACACTAGCCTACTTTAAGAGTTACTATAAAGCTCCAATAATCAGGATATATAATAGTATTAGCGAAAAATATGGGCAATAGATCAATTGTCCCAGAAATAGAGAGCCCAGAAATATACCCAGATAAATGTAGCCAACTAATAATGTCATCTGCATGAATTATTACAGCTCTGATTATCTCCAGTAGAAGGAATCATGACTCATTGAGACACTACAGTGTAACCTCAGCCCATTCGGTTTTCCTTGTCAAAGTAAATTCTAGGTATGTGCGTAGTTTCTTTTTGGTTTGCCCACTAGAAAAACAAAGCAATACACAAAAAAACAAGAAAATCAAATAAAAAAAATCTCAGACTGAAGACTTTCCTTTACAAGAAAGTCCTGCAAATAGTTCAGATGGAAATAATAAATCGTATTTTATCTCACTTCTTTCTGTTCTCAAGTGTTCTGTTCTCCAACTAAAACAAAGTAGCAATGACAAACAAATATGCTGGTCCCTACTCTTCTTCATATGAAGTGATATTCAGTTTTTTTCTCCAACTGATATGTAACCAGTACCACCTCCCGACTCATCCTTGTGATTCATGTCTGGACACTGTCTACATTAGTCTGACCAATTATTATCACATTACTCTGTTGTTACACTCATACAATAGCACTTGTTTAAGGACTAGTTATTGAGCAGCTACTCTGCTGAGAACACAAAGAGGTACAAAATGTGCATCAAGCCCTCATACCAGGTAGTGTTGTAGTTATGCCATAGATATTTATAAATTCAGGAGACATTGGGAAGAACATTGTAAGAGATACTTACAATTTTAGAACAGAGCTGGAGGTGGTGTCCTGTGAGAACACAGAGTACAAAAGACTACATAACCTGGAATGCGTAGGGTATTTCATAATGTAAAAGGCATTTTGAATCAATTCTTCGGTGAATATGACTTAGACTTATGCGAGGAAGGGTATACAACTAAACTGAATGCTATTTAATTTTTACTCAACTACCTACATATTTTACCCAGGAGCTGAAGGTAGACTTTGTGTTCCTATTAACATATTTGCAAAACTGTTTTCTGTTCTTTCTTTTTACTTTAAAACAAATACAAAGTATTATATCACCTCTATTAAGGTTTTAATTATTAAACAAAGCCCACCATTCTAGATACGTGAGGTGTTTTTGTGCCTTGGGCTTCGTATCCCCACTCAGCCTCCAATCACCTAACAATTTGTTAAGTTTTTCTTCTAGTCCTTTCTCTAGGTTGCTGTGGAAAAAGATGACTGAGACAGAGCTGAGAGCAGCCCTGAGCTCACACGGACGCCTTCCCCACGTGGTGACCATGATCTCATTCACCACTCTTTGGCTCACATGTCACCATCATTTCAAAAAGATAACACCAGACCCCTTCACAGGCCTTGTTGAAATCCAGACCTGTTTGCTGTCACGTATTCTTGATTTACTAGCCAGCAACAACTGTGCAGAAGGAAATCAGGCTTGTCTCTGTAAGAGCTTGTTCTTAGTAAAACCTATGGTGACTTTACTGGTCCCCATTCCTGCCTAATCACTGAGAGGCCATTGCTGGCCTCTTGTTGAGTTTAATAGCAGGCTACCAAAAGCAGTTACACTGGGAGCTTGGCCCACATTTCTCCTGTCAGCACAGGTGCTGTGGTGCTGCTGTCCCTTCCCTGGTCTGTAGACTGCAACAGTGACCTGCATGGACCCCACTTCTGGCCACCCGTGTACTTAGCACACAAGTGACAGCTTTTCCACTCCGGTATGTGATTCATTTGGCTAACAGATTCAAACTCCTAGTGAGAGAAGTATAGAAGGGACTCAGATTTTGTTTTATAATCTCCTGGGCATTCATTTCCTCTTAATAATATTTGTTTTGCTCTTTCTGTCCAATCTGATTTGGTTTGGCAGGGAAGCTTGCATTAACCCAAGAGCTGAGATTTGTTTTTTAGTTATCATTTATCCTCATCTCACCACTGACCTCTGGCAGCAGAACTATCTTTTCCATGTTCTTTGATTTTTGGAGGAGAGCATTATCACAGCTTACATGAGCTTGATGGCTTCGACGCGTGTACCTGGTCATAACTGCTGACCTCGAGGGAAGTACCTGGCCTCTCCACCCCTCTACCCCTTGCCCTGAAACATGAGGAATGACGCTATTTCGTGAGCTCACATCAGGGTTAGAGGAATCAGTCTGTCTTCGCTAGTTGCTCTTGGTATTTTCACATCTTGGGCACAGTGACGTGCCACGACATTCTCCTTGCTCAAGTCTAGTCTCTCTGTTCATGAGCATGCTCCTTTCTCTCTGAGTTAAACACAAGCATCAATTGAGGTAACATACATAGAAAAGTGTTTAGGAAAAGAGACACAAAATAACACATAAAGGACTTCGTTGACATAAAATTCATAAGTGAGCTGAATGCAGTGGAGTATCTGGGTGAGAATTGTTCAGGATAGAAGGATGAATGACTGTCACCATGTGAGGTCCCTCAGGTGGGAAGGGCACAAGGGCTTCCAGAGCTGTCAGACCTGATGAGAGGACCATGGAATCATGATATGACGATTCGCTATGCTATGTATTTATAATTTACATGTATTTTATATCTTCTGCTTCACAACTAAAAGTTTTATTCTAAAAGGCATAAAGTTAATTTAAATATGTAAAATATGTGCAGAGTAGTGCAATGAGCATAATTTTATTACAAACTTAGAAAACTCATTAATTTTGATTAGAGTTTACTGTTGTTTTAAACTATAAAGGGTCAAAGAAATGTTCAGTATCCTTGCCCTGCAGTGAATTATCCCTTATTATCTAAGTTGGGGGCATGTCTTATTTCTTTCATCTTCAAGCTTACAATTCTTGTCTGAGTTCAAATACGGGTGCGTCCAGTGACCGACTTGGGCATATTCCTAGGAGGCTCTGTGGGTGCTGTATTGGGGAAACTCTGCACCTCCCACCTGCATTGTGAAGAATGTATCAGCAGTCACACAAAGGAAATATCTTTAACGTCTACATTGTATTTACATCCTTGAAACAGATAAATTTCTGCCCCCCAAATAATGACATTGACCTGTTTCTCTCCCAGGAAGTGCAGATATAAACCCTAGGAACAACCAAAGGAAAACAGGAAACGGTAGTAAGAGAAAGTTTTGGGAATTGTGGATTTGGGGGAAAAGAACCCAGCAGGATGTTTAGTGTCCACCAGACCAGCGAAGAAGGCAGCACCTACCAGGGCTCCTTGACTCAGCTTAGTGCAGATGGTATCTCACGTGGGCTCATGTTCCTCTGGAGGTGGGGAGATCTCTTCAACAGCACCATCAATAAGGACATCATCATGTGGGAAGGTGATAGCTCCTTCTCTCCCCTTCCCAGCCAATATAAGGGGAAATGGAAGTGGAATTCTCCATCTACATCCTCCACTACCACAGGCAGGAGAATCTCATCACAAGTGCCTGCAGGGGAAGCCTCTGTGCCCCAGCTTGTTGTAAGTAGCCTACCCTGACTGGCTATCCCAGCTCACTCCAGTGAGGAAAGGAGTCTCAGGCTTAAAGGGACATAGAGGCTGACTCACTTTCTTTTTTAACAGAAATTTTAGGTTGGCAGCAAAGTTAAGCAGAAGGTAGAGAGATTTCCCATATACTCAGAGTCTCCCTCCCGTATACACAGCCTCTTCTACTACCCACAACCCCTGTCATTGTGCTACCTATGTTTGTTTGGACAAATCTACATTGACACATCATAAACACCTAGAGTCCATGGTTTATGATGGGGTCTACCCTTAGTGTTGTGTTTTCTGATTTTGGACAAATGTCCAAAATGTAGCCATGTAGCCATCATTATGGTGTCATACCAGATAGTTTCATTTCCTTAAACATCCTCAGTTTATCCATCTGCACGCTCAATGCCTGAAAAAGTCATCTTTTTATGGTGTGCATAGTTTTGATATTTCCAGAATGTACTGTTTTGGGATCACACTGCACATAACCTTTAGATTTGTGCCTTTCATTTAGTAATGTGAATTCAAAGTTTCTCTGTGTCTTTGCATAGCTTAAAAGCTTACTTATTTTGAGCATGTAATAATTTTCCTCTGTCTAGATGTAACAGCATTTATTCATCTACTGAAGGATATCTTCGCTACTTCGAGGTTTGGTAATTATAAATAATGCTACTATAAATATCCACGTGGAGGTTTTAATGTTAACATAATTGTAAACATTTTTAGGTAAATAGCAAGAAGTTCTTTTTCTGAAACATCTGGCAAAATCATGCTTAGTTTTGTCAGAAACTGTCAAACTGTCCCAGAGTTGCGATGGTATAACCACTTTCCATTCCCACCAGCAATAGTTGTTCTACAGCCTTACTAGCATTTGATACTGTCAGTGTTTTGGATTTTGTCCATTTTAACATGTCTCTTTGTCTTAACCTGTATCTTGCTATGAAATGCATTACTGAACATCTTTTTATATGCTTACTTGCCACCTGATATCTGTAAATCTTCTTTGGTAAGGTACTTGTGTAGGTATTTTGCCTGGTTTTAATTAAGATGTTCATTTTCTTTCTTCTGAATTTTAAGATTATTTGTATATCTTGGGTTAACAGTGCTTTATCAGATGTATGTTTTGCAGGGTTTTTTCTCAGTCTGTGGATGGTTCTTTCAATTTTTGTGTCTTTCACAGAGCACACATTTTTCCTTTTAATGAAATAGAGCTTATCAATTACTTCTCCTACAGATTATACATGCTGTGTCATACCTAAAAATAAACTCACCAATCTTTACTCCCTTGTGTTGTCTTCTATGAATTTTATACTTTTATGCTTCACGTTAGGTTTACAACCTATTTTTGGCTAATTTTTGTGATGAATTTAATGTCTGCTGTGTCTGAAGTCTTTTTATTTTTGCACGTAAATATGGAGTTTTCCAGCACCTTTTGTTGATTAGTTGAAAAGATTATCTCAGCTCCATTGTTTTGCCTTTGCTAGTTTGTCAATAATCAGTTGACAAGGGCTGGGGATTTAGCTTGGTTGTTCTGGTGCCTGCCTTGCAAGCCCAAGGTCCTGAGTTCGATCCCCAGTACCAAAAAAAAAAATCAGTTGACAATATTTGTATGAATTTATTTCTGGGTTATCTCTTCTGTTCTCCTGATTCATTGATTTATTCTTCACCAGTATCACACTGCCTTAATGACTTTTTCTTGCTAGCAAGTATTGAAATCAGATAGTGATAATCCTCTAATTTTGTTTTTTCCTACAATATTATGTTGAATATTCAGGGTCTTTTGCCTCTCCATAAAAAGTTTCGAATCAGTTTGTTGATATCTACAAAGTAACTTACTAGGATTTGATTGTGGTTGTGCTTGGCACAATATTTTTCAAGCACTAAAAGAAAATAACTGTCATCCATAAATTCTATTTCCAACAAAATTATCCTGCAAGAATGCTGGGGAAACAATGATATAAAAGATATATCATGCAAACATTAATAAAAATAAAAACAGCTATGTTAATTTCAGATAAAGTGGACTTCAGCTCAAAGAGTATTACTAGCTGCACAGAGTCATTCTGTAATGATGACAGAATCATCCACCAAGAAGTCATATCAATTTAAATTGTGTATGTACTGAAGAATAGAGATGCAAAAACTGAGAGAAATGAAGGGAGAGGTACCAAGTCAACATTTATAATTGGAAATTTCAGCATCTTTCTCTCAAGACTGGAAAAACAACAGATGGAAAATCAGTAAGTATATAGAAAAATACAAAAAAAACCCCAAATCAACAAGCTGTAATGAATCTTTTATGGACAAATGCACAATGCTACTATTTTTTCAAGTATTATAGAGCTCTTACCAATGTAGGCATATTCTGGGGAGGGGATGAAAAATTATTTAAAAATCTAAAATGATATGGTGTTTTATATCCATTTGAAAATCAAAATAGAAATAGAGAGATAAAAAGGAATTGTGCAGAAACTAGAAAACTAAGCACCACATTTAGAAATAATTCATAGCCAAAGAAGTCTGAAAAATGCATTAAACTGAATTAAAATAAAAGTACAACAAATCAATATTTGTTGGACACAGCTAAAACCAGAGCAAGAGGAAATTTTATAGTGTTGGCTGATTACATCTCAATCAACTAGAACCAAGGAGACCAAAGTAGATTCACAGTAAGCAGAAAGAGAGACATAATAGAAATAGCAGCAGAAATTAGTGGACTTGAAACAGAAAACAATAAAAAAATCAACTATGTCAAAACCTAGTTTTTTGAAAAAAAATAAATAAATTTAACAAATTTGTAGCAAGACTGACAAAGAAAAATAGAAGACATGTTACTAATAATGATATTCATTTGTAAGAATGAAATAAGAGATTATACTACTGACCCTACAGTTATAAAGGATAAAAGGAAATATTGCCAAGAACTTGACACATCTAAATTTGACAACCTAGTTGTAGTATACCAATTCCTTGAAAAGTATAAACCAAACTACTACAAATCAATTAGCCAGAAATTGGTACTTTGACTAGTTCTATGATTCTCTAGAAAGTTAAATTTGTAATTAATGGTCTTCTAAATAAAAGACATCTCAAGATCCAATTGATTCAACTTGAGTGTTTTACCAAAAAGGAATTAACACCAATTGTACACACTGTTTTTCTGAAAAATGAAAGAACAAACTCTTCTCCATTTGTTTTATCACCTAATATTGCCTTGGTACCCAAAAACAAAAACACCAAACAAACCACCAAAAAACAAAAAAATAAAGGCACTAATATTCCAGAGAAAATTATCCAGTTTGTTTTAGCTTTAGAAAACAATTGCGTTTCAGAGGATCTGTTAATACTTTGCAGATTAAGGGTTTGAATCCTTGACTTCTGCGTGATGATGAGAAGCAACAACCTTCCCTCAATTGTAGGCTGTAAGAATTTTCTTTCTTAGCTCCTTTTTATCTTTTCCCCCTAAATATCCTTTCACCTATCAAATATGATAATTAATAAGGTTGGACAAGTCATTTGTTCTTCAGAACTTCTGTTTCCTCAACTGTAAAATGTGGATTATGATATTACCAATCTGGTGAGACTTTTGTGAAAATTAAATTTACCAAAACACAAAAAATGCTTGGCAAACATCTAGGAATAGTACCAGCCATTCTTTAACATTGTCTTCATCATCATCATCATCACTATTTTTATTAAATAATCTAAGCTGACATTTCTCAATAGTTACTCTGTATTTATTGATGAATTTATCTATGCAGTTTCATTCTTTGATACTATTGGAAAGTTTGTGACTTGGGTAGATATGGTTTGGTGGTAGAGAGGAAGTTTCAGATTATAAATTTAGCAGTAGCTTAAAGAATCCATCTAGTGCTTGGGGGATTCGTGAATTAACAAGGCTTGTGGGTGTGTTTTCACAATACTAGATTAGAACAGATTCTTCTATAAGGCATTTCCTTGGAACTTGGCTTTTAAACATTTTACTGGCCTGGAGTTGACGTGGTATGGGGAAAGGAAAAAGTGAAGAAGGAAGAGGAGGAGGAGGAAGGAAAGGAGGTAAAAGGAAAGGAAATGAGAGACAAGTGTATATTTAAAACCTTAGGGAGAGTTCACATAATTTGGGATAAAATCCAGATGTCAGATAAAGTTGGAGAGACATAAAATGCAAATTAGAGCTTGAATTCCAGCCATGAAAGCATAAGACAAGCAAAAGGCATTTACTGATTGCAGTAAAATGAATCCTTACTGTTGAATAGCATCAATTTGGTTCCTTTGAGCTTTTTGGTCAGTAAATGGGTCTGTCTTTGCTTTGAATATTTTAGCATCCCTTATTTTCATTTGTCATAACATCTTTCAAATCATGGTTCCTTAAGGCAAATTTCTGGTGTTTAATTGAGCTGGATTATTTCAGTTTATTCAGTGTCTAGTTTCAGATGGGACATTTTGTCATTTCTGTTTTAGAGAAGCAAGAAAAATGTGACTATGGAAGTTTTTAGTTTTATAAAGTTATGAAGTTATGTTCTGCATTTAGGTGGTAGTGGCACAGCAGATGATCTCTGGATCATACAGCTCTGCAGGTCTGGGGGAACTGTTTTGCCCCGCTGAGTGTCAGACGCTCCGCTGTGGAATGGAGATGGTGACTGCTCTCCTGTCTACACCCGGGTCTTGAGCTGTACAGATGCTAACAGATGGGAGGGACATGCGAAAATGCTCTGTAAATCATTCAGGAATTTACAGTGTTTTTCTGATCATTAGATATAGACAATGTTGAAAATTTTACCATTTGTTTTCAATTTTACTACTATTTTGCTAATCATCACAGAGTATGTTTTTCTGTAGGAGATCTGAAACCATTTTTCTTCTATATATGTCTAGTGATAAATCCATTTTTTTACAAAAAACATTAGGGATAAGCATTAGTTATCTTTGCATGTTTAATATGTTTCCAATATTCTTTTTCACTCTAGCTTCACATATTTGGAGTATGTTTTTAGATTAGGATTTATTTGGTTCCAGACATTTTCAAAGACACTTGTACTTCAGTTCTGTTGAAATCTGGATCTATATGTGTGTATAACATGTACACACACATACATACTAGAAAATTTTGTTAACAAGATTCAAGGTCAGACCACACCAGGTCTGCATTTTCTTAGCACAAAGGCTTGACAGCTCTGACAATAGGATGGCTAACTTTTAGAGACGCACAGACTTCAAGAGACATGTTGTTCCCTTTATTAAAACCATGTTAAACATTGGGATTAGGTGAGGGCTAAATGGAAATGGATTCTAGGACGGGTTTAGAGTCTGGCTAGGAAAAGAGCTCTTTTGGCCATATTTATTTGAGATTCAATCAACCTCTTCTCCAAGATCCATCTACAAATACACACATACACACACACACACACACACACACTTACTTTATCACTCTAACAAGGTTTTATGTGCTATTTTTTAATCAAATAGCTCAGTACTGTATTTTTTTTTGGTACTGGGGATCGAACTTAGGACCTTGCAATTGCCAGGCAGGTGCAGCACCACTAAGCTATATCCTGGACCCATATTTCTTAATTATCACTGTGCCAGCCATGATATGTTAGATTCCTGCAGCAGACTGACTATTCAAAGTCATGTTCTATCAAGATGGCTTGTTGGATCAAGATTAACAAATGATTATTTGTTCATTGATTAACAAATTGTTTGTCTCCATTTTCTGAGTTTTAATCAATAAAGGGAGACATATCAAAGATTATATTGACACATGATGTCACTGCAGCTTTAGGTAACTTTCCTACTAAAATTAATTGATAACTTAATCACAATGGCACTCTAAAAGCGATCAACTTTATCACAACAGCACAATAACATTTATACTTATTATTCTATCAATTATTAAAATTGAAGAGAAACAAACTTGGAAAGAAATGTTTTTTCTTTTAAATTGTAGCCTAGCAATAGACTCATTGAATTGCAAGAATCATGTTCAAGAATTCTTTCCTGGATCTACTAACTGTGACTTTATGCAACTTCCCTGACTCTGAAAGTTTCAGATTAATGCTAAATGAAGGGTAGGATTGCTAGGAGGAATGAAGAAGTTATGGCTGTCACTACTATTATTATCACTGTGAAGTATGCAGAAAATAGTTTATTTTTCAATGATTTGTACCAAAGCACTAATGTCAGCCAAAAAAAAAAAACTATTTCATGGTTTTTTTTGTTCATATTATTGATGTGGTGCTTCAGCATTTTTTACCTAATTCATGGGTGGTTCTATCTGATGTTATTCCAGCTTTAGTACATTAGTAATTTTCATTTTAGTTATACCTGGCATATTTTTGACCTTTTCAGCTTAACCATCCATTTAATTGCTGTCTTATTTGAAACAGAAAATACCAGCTGGGGAATGGTGAATTGTATTGGTCAATCAGTTTAGAGACTGACTTTCTACTGCATTACTCTAGAATAATTTCATATATTCTCAAGACTGGTATTACTTCCATTTTAAAGACTTCTAAACAGAAAATCTGTGCTTCCCAGTCAGCTCATTTCACTGACTCTCTTGTGCAGGCTTGTGGCTGGAGGCCAGGGAGAGCTGTCCATCATTTCTCTGTGCATGTTCACAGGTGAAAATTGAGATTTGTCTGCATTTGGGGGAGATGTATTAGGTCCATCAAGCAGTTAGGGACAATGGGGAAGGTGAAAATCTAAAATCTCTCATTTTTATTAAGGAATATAATTTCTCATGGTGCATACCAGTACACGTCCATCCTGAAACAATTTAAATTTTGCTGTTGGTGGAAGAGAGGAAAAAAATTGTGACAAATACCTAATAAGTCCCTCTTCATCAGACTCACAAAACTGAAATTGTCGTCTTTGACAAAAATATGAACTTATTATTTTCTCTAAGTCTGTTTTAAGAGAAAAGTGAAGAATATCATGTATTCATCATTCACACTCAGGCCTTCAAGATGCAGGAGTGAGTTTTTTCCCTCTATACCTCTCTACCATAGAGAAATTCTACCCAGTAAGCCCCCAGCTTGAAAGAGTTAAATAAGCTTGAACTGTTTATGGAGAACACTATGCCTTCCCCAAAGAGTTCCTAAACGAATGAATGAATGATAAAAAACCTAAACCAGCAACCACGCATGGTACATGTTGGCAGCTGATATTTGTTTGTTCTGTAAATATAGATAGTATTTAATGAGCATCAAGCAACACCACTGGACTGGATGTTGGGGTACAACATTGCAGAAGACTTGAGCCCTTTAGTGTGACTTCAAGGAAAGACAGCTAATTTAGTGGAAGCAGACTCTAGGGCCAACTGTCAGCCTCTTTGTTTCCAGAGGCCAATACATGTATTAGAAATGTGGTACTGCTATCAACTGTTTGATGGTTGATATCCTGAACAATGTGTTGAGATCCTCACATCTTGGAACCCCAGATCACAAGGCCAGTGAATGAAATAGTGGCAGACCCACAATTTCCCCTCCTCATACACTTTCCCTGAACAATCGCATTCACGAAGCTTGTGATTTCCTCAGACTCAGTGGGGTGACACACACCTTCTGTCTCTTGGCTCCTTTGCTTGCCTGGGATGAGGAAGGAGAAACCATCCTGGCACCATGGGTTAAGGATCAACATCTTAACAGTAATGGAATGAGAAGACAGAAAGAGAGGGATTTGGGGAGGGTATTGTAGAACCAGCTCTGGACAGCTGAAACCCTGGCATTTTTGTGTGAGAAATAAGTTCGTATTAGCTTATGCTACCTTTCCCTGGTGTTCTGTTCCTTGAAGCTAAACGCATTCCTTAAGAGTACAGAGGCCCTACATAATCTGTTCCTTGTCTTCTCCCTTCTCCCATACTTACTGCGCTCTGTTCTGCAGTGAGAGTTTGTTCAGATGCTGTCCCCAGTGTAGGCAGTGTGAGGTGGGCAAACCCTGCCTGATGGTGCTGGGTGCCTGTGCCAGCCAAGCTGATTTTTGTTCCATGCTTGCCCTGGGCCCATCTCCTGTCTTTACAACACTTTTCTCTCTGTCTAGAATGTTTCCTTAAGTTCTGCCTCCGCCCAGCCCTGCTAGCACCTCCTGGCCCAGCCAACCTCTCTTTCTCAAAGTCTCAGTGTTAATGTCACTGTCCAGAAAAGCCATACAAGAACCTCTGTAGCCAAGGGAGGAGCCTTTGGTTGATATTTTTACAACATTCTTTATTTTTCTCAGAACACTCATCAGAGTTGTAACCAAATAATTATTTGTCATTAAAAAAGTGACTTTTTTCCATTCTGCTTGATTATAAGGGTCCAAGGCCAGGTATTTTTGTTCCTTGTGCTTGCACTCATACATGGCAAAGTGTGTGGCCTCGGATTGGAGCTCAGTAAATACTCACTGAAAGAACACACCCCAGGAGCAGTGGATTAAACCCTTCATAATGAGCTCAGTTATATATTTAACTGACAGAGGACCATTTGGTAGAATTAAGAGTAAGGAGGCCACCATGATATATATTTTTTTGTATTAAATTCTTTTATTGGTACATTGTAGGTATACAACACAATTGCATTTCTCATTGGGAATTGTACCTTTACATAATGCATCTTGGTTCTTATTTTTTCCCCATTCCTAGCCCTCCCTTCACCCCCTCCACCCTTCCCTATTTACAAAGACTTTATTTCCATTTTCTCCATTTCTCATCATTTTTCCTTTCCCTTGACTGCAGAATTCTTAGTTTGTTCACCAAGAATGACAGCTGTCCTGTAGATTCTAGCCACCTCACATGGCCAGTCACATGGGTCTGGCTAATAGGAGAGGACCCCCAGTGGATTGTGTGTGGGGTCACAGACTGCCACTCCCTGGACAGTGGGTCTCTGTTCTTATGAGCTACCCTTGCCTCCTAGGCCTGACCCTGTCTTTTCCTGGCTTCCTTTTCTGAAGACCACTGACAGACGGCCCCTTTATAAGCTGGGGACAACTTGTCTGCTCCATAGCCCGGAGAGGAGAGCTCCAGCACTGCTCAAAGCTCACAGACATGATTGACCACCCCAGCACTATTTATTTTAGTCTTTGGGGGAAAATGGGATATGATGAGACATAAAGAAACATTATTTCCCGAAGGTGGATTCCATTTCTTTAACCATTTATAAGTCTCCAACAATAAAATATGACTATTTTGGGATCGGTATTATATTTCAATGACTTTTCCAGCTGTTCCTCCTTTATATACATTCTGGAACATTTTTTCATCCAGCTGTCAGCCTACTGCTTACTCACCGCAGTGTGACATGGCCAGTGGTGAGGTACTTTAGGTCTGGGGCCTGGACACGGTGACACATTCACATGCTGGGCAAGTGTCAGACTCACTACACCTGGGTGAGGAAAAGCAGCCCTGTTCTCCGTTCTCTCGTGATTGATTACATTTGGCTTCTGTGAGCCTATAAATGCTAGTCAGTTCGGTGACTTTGGGCTGAGGACTAATGGGACCAAGTATGCCGGCAGTGGCCTGATTCCTGAGAAGCCTGCTGTTCCTTCAACATCGAAGGGGCACATTTATGACCTCCTCAAGGCTGAGTCCCTGCATTGTGACTTTCCTGTGTGTATGTCACTACAGCTGGGCCTCAGCAACAGAGAAGGCCCTGGAAAAAATCAGACACGTTAGGGGACAGCAAGTTTTCTACTTCTGTGAGTGTGAGCCAAGAGAAATCACACCGTGAAGCCAAAAGTATATGTTTACTTTTTTGCTAGATTACATGTTCTGTTTTTATAAAACCAGAGAATAGAAATATCATTTAGCATTATGAGGTCAGCAAATTCATTGTTTTCATACATTTTCTGCTCTAAATTGTACTGGAAACTGGGGCATGAAATTTGTACATCTCCTTTTAAAATAATCGTAGTCCCTGTACCTAATCCCTTTTACTTATGTACTTACTTACACACTCTTGCTCTTTATGTGTCTGCCAATGTGTCTTCTTTCTTCTTCTCCTTCTGCCTCTTCTTTCTCTGTGAAACATCATGCCAGATTCTTCTTCCTTCCCAGCTTCACTAACTTTGGTTCTTTGGGCCCTTCTGAGAATGAGGCAAGCCGGATGCTGCTCTAGAAATTCACCAGCAATGACAGCTGTCCAGTAGATGTGCAGGTGGCCCGTCAGTGCACAACCAGATTTATGACCTAACTCTCCAAAGGTTTGTCTACTTCCCTTGTTTTCATAGAACATCCACTATCCAGTGGTTTTGCCTCTGGACTTGAGCCGTAGCCCTGACGTCAGGGATTACGTGGTTCGACGGGGAAGAGAATTTGGATAAGAGTGGGCCGGGGTTTCTAAGCAGATGGAGGGAACAGCTGACGGGGAAGCTCAAGCCTGAAGCAGGTGCTGGGTCCTCTGGCAGTACCAAATCATCATGTCAGGCAGCACAGTGGGAGCAGGAGTGGGGACTCAGCGAGATGTGCCAGACGGCCTGAGAGCCATGGGAGGGCGTCACTTCCCAGGGGAGCCCGGCCAGAGTGGAGACTGTCAGAAGTGAGGTAATGAGGCAGCCCCCAAAATGGCCATGACCTAGCGGGAGACGAGAGAACAGAAGGGGAAGTCAGAGACCAACAGGTGGGGAGGGCCACAGGAAGGGTCCACAGACACACGGCAGGTGGCAGAGCAGATGGAGTGGGGCACATGGACCAGCAGCAGGTGGGTGGGGCAGCAGCCAAGGGGCCATGAGAGGGGACGTGGGCAGAAGGCAGGGGTGTGGGGCTCCGAAAGGCAGGCCAGAGCTTTTTGGCCCTGTCTGGATTCATGTGCTGTGTGTAGCAGGTGGTGGCCAGAGGTGCCAAAGTGCAATCTGTCCTTTCAGGTTATTGATCTATTTTGAAAGGAAATGGCTTAGGGTGACTGGAACTATTTTCACTAAAAAACGAACAGTTTCAGATTGCTTTTTCTTCAAGCAAGATTGGGTGTTGCTAAAGTACAAAAGAGTGGCAGAGGAAGCCAAGTCCCTCCAAAGAATGACAACAGAGCAGGGTCCTCGGGGATGAGTGGAAGGTGGGCCTCCCTCACCAAAGCATTTTGAGGGAATGAAATGCTTCACTTAGCATTTAATGGGGTGAAGTGGGTGAGAGATAAATGCTACCATGTGGTGGGGAGATCATGGAGCAGCAGTCAGAGACCTGGAGGTAATCCTGGCTGTGCTAACTTCATGCTGAGTGGGTCAGTCACCTGCACAGTGCTGTGATGTCCCCAGGGGTGCAACTGGGAGGTGAGGAGGCTCTGCCTAAGACCAGAGCGAGCTGTTGTAACCATGCATGACTGGGTGGGGACTTTGGAGCTGCAAGGCTTGAAACGTTCTCCCCTCCACCTCAGCCACCACCACACTCATGCATGGGAGAAAGGGCCAGTCTAACAAACAATTCCACATGTCATAGACCATTGGCTTCTTCACTCATGCTCGTGTTCCATCTTTATACGGAACTTGGGATGGAAAAAGTGCTGGTCTTCTTAGAGGCACTAAAGTTTTGGCTCAGAGATGACAAATGCTAGATGCTGGGAGGTTTGTGGGCAGCACAAGCCAGAGTCAGAGTGGAAGAGCTGTGACCTCTGATAGGCAGTTAGCTGTGCACTTTAGCACTGTGATCTTTGAGGGCTTCCTTGGCTGCTCTAGGGCCTTACGGGACAAGAGAGTGGAACCTGGGGAAGCGGAGTGGTGGGTGAGGATGGTCAGAGCGCTGATCCTGGGGTCGGGGAGGAGGTGGAAGCTGGCAGGTATGCACCAGAGCAGGCTGAGGTGTTGCCAGGCCTCTGTGCTCTCTTTGTTTTACCTAAACCTATTTAACCCCACCAAGCCCAGTGAGATTTGAATTTGTCCAAATTGACGGATGTGAAAACCGAGACCTGTGTGGATGCATTCCCGGGAGAGCTAGGATTCCAACATCAGACCCAGTCATCAAAAGCATCAGACATACTCCAGGCTGGAATGGAAGGCTGGCAGTTTTTGGAAGAAAAATTAGAACTTTCTGAATAGTGGGGGTTGTAGCTAGGGAAGTCAGAACTACCAGCAATCCATCTACCAGAGGCAACAAGGAAGCTTGGAATTTGGGCACAGGACCCACTGGGCCAGGGCAGGGAGGGGAGGCCGGTCGGTAACACCTGACACAAGCGCTTCCTGGGGACTCATCGTTTGTGCCTATCTTGGGCCCTTCTTTCTGACTCATGTTTCCATTTTTAATGAAACGAGGTATCCTCCCCCCAAAATATAATCTTCGAGGCATTTTCCCCTCTTTAGCCAGTATCCTTTTAATATTTTTTCTACCTCAAACCTATTTTTTATTTACTTGAACTTTTTCGTAGTGGTAAATTAGTTACAAAGAGAATTATTGCTTTTTAAATTTTTTCTCTTTTGCATAAGGCAAAAGCCTCCTTTATTTCAAGGAGCGGTGTTGGAACCCATGTGGTTTTGAAAGGCTTCTCCATTTATTATTATCAGTTTTGTGGGACACTGAAGAAGAATCGGAAAGACAAACCAGGAAGGGGTTCAGCCTTTGCAAATCCATGAACCTCATTGCACGTGAGGTCTTGAGTTACATTTTGCATTGTAATTGAGATCTCAGGGTGCATTTCTGTCTTCAAACCCCCTGAAGTCGTGATAAAAATAGTTTCTTTCCCCTCTCTTCAGGTTTTTCCCGTTGGCCAATCTCCTGGTGGCTTATTCTGTGTTGCACTGTGGTCATTTATACAAGCTGCCTTTCTGCTTCTGGCTTCTTGTTAATAACCTGGTGGAAGGGACTTGATGTACCACGTCTTGGTTTGTGTTTGAAGGGTTCTACCTTTTATAGTCACTGTTCCTGTTCTAGATGTCCTTTCCCTACAGTAGCTGTCTCCTCCTCTTTCTGCCCTCTGGGTCTTCTGAGCCTGTGCTTCTCAAAAATTCGCCTTTGTTTTCTAGATCTTATGAAGCGTAATGATGGAATGTTCAAAGGAGAATTCATAGAGAAAAATTCTGGTAAAAAGGGAGGCAATTAGGAGAAGGAACATCTAAAACCCACTGTAGGAGAGGTGATAGCAATCGCAGTGCCGTGTCAGGTAAAAGGCCTTTAGGTGGTGTTGCGAGCTGGGTGAGGGTTGGTCTGGGAGACCAGACTGCTTGCACATCATCCATTCCCTGGGTGAGGCTGAAGCAGTAGGATTTGGTGATCTTTCTCCTTTGTTTCCACCATCACTTCTAACCCTATCTTTAATTATGAGAAAGAAAATTAAAAAGTAGAAAAGATATTAAGTGATAATCCTTGTGGGAAAAAATCTGAATTTTGATTATTTATACATTTTCTAGACACATGCTTGTAAAGAGTATTAGATCTGGGCTGGGGATTTAGCTCAGTGGCGCTGCACTTGCCTGGCAAGCACAAGCACAAGGTCCCGAATTCGATCCCTGGTTTTAAAAAAAAGAATGTTAGATCTTTTTAAAAAATATATAGACAATTTAGAGAATTTTAAAAAAATAAAATGAGTTTGTTCCCCATGGCTCAGATGGATTAGCTCCCAGTGCCCACCTTAGCTGCCAATGTCAGCTCTGCCCCACAGGGCTCAAATACATGGTGTGCTTACAAGTGTGCAGCTGCCTCCAGAGCTCAACAAGAGTGGACCTCAGGTGTGGAGAAACAGTGATTGACAACCTCAGAATCTCGACCCAGTTGTTCTTTGATCAGCCAATGAGCACTTAGCAGGCCAGGATCCCTGATGGCCTTTATGCAGGGTTGGAGACAATGCTTGACCTCCAGAAATGGTTGTATGTGATGGTTTCCATGAGTACATTGCTTTGGCATATGATTCTGGGATGGTAGTCAGCTGTGCTGTCTATTCTGCAGGCAGGAGGCCAATCTGAGGAGCAGCTCACAGAAGTTGAGCCCCGTTTTCCAAAATAAAACTCAAAATTGAAATAAGATCCAGCTCCAGTAAACATGTTGTGACAATACCACTTCTAGAGAAACACTGGAAGTAAAGACCCAAGTTTATACTTGGACAAGGGCCTGATGTTTAGATTTCAGATTGGAACTGGATGCTAAGCATTTTCAGCCTGTTTCTATAGTGGAGCAGCTTTCATTTATGCTATGCTTGGAATGAGCCTGATAAAGCACAGCACAAATCTTATTTCCTCCCACAAAGTAGAGATGGGGCCCAGTCAAAAGATACACATCCTGGAAAAGCCATCATTGGTCACTGAAGGACCAGGTTGGACAGTTATCTCCTAACAGTGTTCCCAGAAATTATGAAATAGTGATTTCAGAAATGTTAAAAATAAGTGGGCTTTGGAGAGCCAGAATTTGAGAGTGAAATAGGAAAACAATGAAGAGCAGCAAGAGATCTTGATCTTTTTGGACATTTTAACTTGGGTGCCTACATGTAGTTCCTAAAGTAAATAAGTGTATATAGCCAGTGCTATTAAATCACTTTACATAATTTATTGTGTCTAGGAATGCATGTGAAATACATTGTGACAAAGAAAAGTAAACATACTGAAGATTGTTAAGAAAATAAAAATATGTTATTCAGATGTTTCTGATGGTGAAAAGTGAAAATGTCACCTCACCCATGGCATGTGTGTCCCCAGGAATTGTGCTGGGGCCTTCGCCTTCTCAGACGCAGAACACTGTGTTCTTTTTCTGAGCCTGCTGGCTGAGGATGGAGCTCTCTGTCAGGAAAGGGATGCAAGTAAAGTTATCCAGAACACCTTGCTTTGCAGGATGCTGTAGTTTTACTAGTGACCTGATGTCTGTCTGATGCTCAGGGTTACCTTCAGTCTCACGAGGAATGTACTTTACCATGGGTCAGGAAAGAGCTTGTGTGTACTGCAAGTTGGTGAGGGGATATGTAAGGGAAAATTAGAAAATGGAAATGAAGGGTCAAAAGGAGATGTAACAACAGGCAGGGAGATTATAATTTTTGTCAGAAAAAAAGGCATGTACAGGCTGGAGAGCTGCCCCAGGCAAAGCCTATTTGGAAACAAAAGGTCAGTGAAATTCTGTAGATTTAGGGGGGAAAGAGAGCACTAAGGTGTCTTAGTAAAGGTTCAGCTCTGAGCTCAGAGTTCCTAGGTTACCCTGCCACACACAACAGTACAAGTGAGAAATAATGTGAGCTCTTGTCACTCAGATCTGTAATGTGGAGACACTAAGGTTTAATTCTGTCCCCCAAGGCTTAAAGAATCTTGTCTCCTAACTTGCTTCCTGTTTAGATGATAGTGTCATAAAATCAGTCAGGAAGGTGAAAAAGGGCTCTTTCTATATTCTGCCATGACACTAAAGTACCCTAGACCTTTGCTTTTCAGTCCCTAATTCCATGACTTGTTCATGACAAACTTGATGAAAGCTGGTTTCATTTCCAGAGTTTAAATGTAGGTAACATAGTAATACTTTTTAAGTACTGTTCCTACCATGTCTTCATTTTCTTGTCCTGCTTTCTAGGAATAGCAGAGCATCATTGCAATCAATGCTTGGCTTCACAGCATGCAAGAGAGAAGGAAGGGAAAAGAAAGAATGAGCATGTTCATGGTGAAGAGAACAAAACAGCACAGATAGAGAAAGGGGAAAACAAAAGATAGGAGCAACTGAAATACCAAACCAGAGAACTCTATGAGGAGAACTGTCACCATGCAACGTATTGTTTCTCAATTTTTATAAAAATATTTGTACTTTTAAAAATGTTTATTTTGAAATAATTTTACATTTATGGAAAAAGTACAAAGAAGATGTAGAGTTCCCATAAACCTTTCACCTAGATTCCCTAATTTTAGTATCTTCTATATGCATGACACTTTTATCAAATCTAGGAAATTAACATTGGTGTAACACAGTTCAGTAAACCATGAGCCCTGTTCAGAGTCCACTGGCTCTTCTGGCAGTGTTTCTTCTTTTGTTTTGGTATCAACCTGGAATACCATGTTGAATTTTGTGATGTGTATTAAACAGAATCACTCAAGCTGCTTTGTTGAAAACAAATGGAAGAGGGCCTGCTTGAATGGAAGGAGACTCTAGGAATAGTGTCAGGCAAGTTGGCTTGGATCAAAGTCCAACCAATGAAGATAGGTCAGTGTGAAGTAGTGAAGGTGGCAGAAAGTAGAAGGATTCTGGATAAATTTTGAGGATGAAAACGGAGTCAAGGAAATAAGAGTTAGAGGGTGTCATGGATGACCCAACAGTGTATAGCCTCAGTACCCACCAATGAAGCCACATTTTCTGAACTGAGGAAGACTATGGGGCAGGTTCTTGACATGTGCTAGGTGTTCAGCTGGTCAAAGGTTTGGAATGTGTTGCCCATGAATACTCCGGCCCGGTGTTGGTGGCATGGACACAGATGCTCAGGTGAATCTAACCTTAAGGCAGCCATTCAGTTTACAGAGATCCGTGAACATTCTGGCCTTTCCCTCAATGTGCATATTCCATCAGTGACTTTGCCAGTGAATATCAGGACATTCTTACTTGAACTGTTTTAAACAGGAAAGGTCAGTGTCTTCGGTGACTGGATGCCTGCTCAGGAACCTTGTTTTGTTTTGCTTTATCAGTGTCACTGCCAAGTAGGGAGGAGAAAGTTAGTTTTTTAAGGTGGCAGGGTAGCTACTGGTGGTCATGAGGGCCATGGCCTTCTTTTTTATTTTAGAAGGGGATGGAGAAGTGTGAGTCCCAGTGGGACTGTTTGCTGGCCAATGTGAATTGGGTGCCCATTGGACAGTGATTTCAAAGTAAGCTATGGACTTGCTAGGTTAAGGATTCTCAAACAGGCTGACCCTGGCTAGCATTTTATGGAAATATTTTGAGTTGTAAGTGGTGATGGGAAACACTGCAGGATGCCATTAAACATCCTACAGTGCACAAAACAGTCTGAAACCTGATGCATCGTGCTGCCCCAAACATGAGCGTCAAAATTGAAGACTTGAGCTTAGATGAATTAGGATTGATCTTACATAAGATCACCTTCTTTTTAGCCTCTTGGGGAAAAGGCAGAGACCTGAAGAACCGAGAATTCTGTTAGGAGAGAGTTCCCACCCATTCGGACTTTCACTTGAACACATACATTGATCTGGGCTCTCTCCTTGGCCCACTGGGAGGAAGTTCCCCAGCCTGCTCCGTATTCTAGCCTATAATTGGCCTACATATATGTTGTGCATCAAGGAAAAACTCCCTCAGATTCATCTGAGAAATTTGTACAATTCTTTCTTGAAACTTCAAGCTTCTTCTATTTTCTACTCCGGAAAATGGTAGAGGACATATGGTCTTCAGCATCAAGGGGATTTGTAGAATTACCCACAGTGATTCTTTCCAATGGCCCAATCCAGTGCGTGCAGTTGATGCTTATGGGTTAGTTTTGATGCAACCCTCGCTAAGTTAAAGTTCTACAAAAGTAGGAAACAAGCAGTGTTTGCCATTGTGTTCCCCTTCCTGGAAACACTTATGGGAAATTAAGGTACTAAACTGACTTCTCCACTGCTCTGTGGTGGTTTAGGTGTTTGGTTTGTGGGTTGCTATTATAATTCAAGGTCCAGCACATCGATAGGAGCTCAGAGCAGATGTAAGAGTGTCCACTGGCTAGTGCAGATCTCCACATCATTGTGCAAGTAGTCACATGTTTAGACTGCGCATAATTGTTCATGACTTTTTATTTATGTTTTTACTTTCTTAGTATTAACTTTATTACCACACAGCAGTCCTTCTCCCATCCAAAATGTGAGTTGGAAACTGTTTGCTTTAGTTGGGATCTTGAACAGCTTCAATGCCTGTGTGACAAAAGGATTGGTTGACAGCCTGTGGCACTATTGGAAAGTGGAGCCTTTTAATGATGGGGCTTAGTGGGAGAAAGTTAAATCATGGAATCATGTTTTGAAAGGGGACATTGGGACCCTAATCATCCCCCTTCCTTTCTCCTCCCCTTTCCTTCTCTCTCTTTCTTTCTTATCTTTTCTTTCTTCCTTTCTTTCTTTCCTTTCTCTCTTTCTTCTCTCTTTCTCTCTTTGCTAAATAGTTGCTACAACATGAGCATCTCCTTCTTCTGTGCATTCCTGTTGGATGTAGTATGTTCTACAGAATCAAAGCAGCAGGGTCAAGTGACCATGGAATGAAAGTAGACTTTTCCATATCTTGTTGATAAAATATTTCATTGTATGAAACCATGAGCCAAAGTAAACCTCTCTTACTTCTAAGTTGATCATCTCAGGTAGTGTGAATCTTCGAGTTACATCCGGCCTGACATATGATCAACTTGATTATGACTGGAATTTTAGTTTTAACTTATGAACAAAGTCTGGAGTTATGATCAGAATGCTGGCCCCTTGTTGTTCCAGATGGTCTCAGATACAGATTTAACCCTTGAAGAGTTCTAGAAGGAACATTACAACATCCTTTCTGATGAGGGGTTCATTGAGAAATCTTGGGCCATGTTTCTCTAAGGAAGCTGAGATCTGCCTGTATACAGGAGAGAGACTTTGAAGGCTGTATAGAGGAGCCTGACCCTTCAAGTGAGCAACTTGAGTTACAACCAACCTTCGAGAACAAACTGAGTTTGTAAGTCATGGGTCCACTATATTTTGTCACAGTAATGGTAAGCTGACACACTATTTCATAAATATATTTACTCCTAACCCTGCTAAAGTAAATTGGATCTTTAGGCTTTATCTCATATTCAGCTGACATCATTTTCCATTGGTGCTCTTTTTCTATTAGCTTAACCAATGAAAAATCGAGCACCATGTTCCTTTGGCTCCAAACACCCTGCTCCTCCTTCCATGTTCAGAAATTTTGGACAATCTCTTTCCAACCACGAAGGGAACTAAAGTGATGGAAACTTAACTTGAATTTAAGAGAACTTGAGTTTGTATGAATAATAGAATGAAAAGTACCAGGGACTTAATGAAGTTCTGTGTTTTTAATCATCAAATCTCAGAAAGACAACAATTTCTAGAAATTCCCTCTCCAATCTCCCCTCCCCCACTACAAAATGGGAAAAAGCTTAGACAGACACCTTTTTCAAGTATTTTTATGTGTTAACTTAGAGTTGGAAAGAAGTGCTGACCAAACCAAAATCAGAAAGCATCTTCTAACAGGTGTCAGAGATTGCAAAAGAAGGGGTAATGAGCAAAAGCAATAGGATAGGGAGAAACAGTGAGGAGCCCCTCAGGGATAGAAACAAGGAGGAATTGTTTAAAACTGGAAGAAGTGAAATAAGCATGCGTATGTCACAGTACACAAGACAAGTGTTCTCATTAGCTCATTATACAAAATCATTCATCCCTCAGTTTATTGTTTCCAGCACTCTATTTTTATTCCAAGTTAAAAACAATACACTGTTCCAAAACAAAGAAATGAAGTAAGGCTATAATGCTGGGGATCCTGAGATGCTGAAATTGACTCTTTTCTTCCCCTTTGTTGTGAAGAAGAACACTAGCACATTATGAGGGTTGAGTGGGTACCTGGGGGCCTGATGCAACATCAAAGCTACTGGGAAGGGGGTCCTGACACTCAAACTATCACTCCCTCATACTCAGTGGAATTTCTTTCAAAGAGGCTTTTATTTAAAGCTGTAATTGTCATTCAAAATGCAATAACGGAATATTTTTCTAAGAGACTCAGTTATGCTAAATTAATTGCTTAAACGTTAAGATTCTGGGGGGCTGGGCATTCAGCTTAGTGGTTTCTGCCTCAAAAGTGCAAGGACCTGAGTTCAATCTCTGGTACCAAAAATTATAAAAAAGAAACAAACAAAGAAACAAAGGTAAGATTCTGAGTACAGATTTTAATGTAAAATTCCAGTGCCAGGAATTCTGGAGTAATAGTTGGAAGATAGAAAGAAACATGGCATAATTTTTCCCAGTAAAAGGAGCCGGATGCCAGGTAAAGGACACAGGTCTGGGTACAGGTGGTGACACAGGAGACACAGAACATTCAGGACAGACACGAGCCTGGGCCTGCCCATGGGACTATCTAGCCCAGTCATCTGAAACAGTGTCCTGGGCCCGGGGACAGGGTTCACTATGAGGAAGTTTCCTTCCAAGCTCAGCTACTAAGAGAGAGTGACATCATCCTAGATTTCCACCCAAGCAGCCACTCACTGTTGCCATGTTTAAAATCCCTTCTTGTGTGTGGGATGAGAGGATAAGGCAATCAGAATTACTGTGAGTAAGATATGGCCATTGAGTTAAATGAGAAATCTACCTAAACACTGTCATCTGTGTGAATACTGAGGATGCAGTTATGTGCCTCTTAAGGATGAGGATATATTTTGAGAAATGCGTTATTTGGCAATTTCACCATTGTTTGAACACCACAGAATACACTTATTAAACCTAGATGGTAGTCTACTGGATGCCTAGGCCTTATGGTGTCTTTTGCTCCTAGGGCCATGATGAACAAAGCAACATGAGATTAAGCCAAGCACCAGAGAACATGATATGATCAAGAGATGTGGTAAAGACAAGATATACACTGCTGCTGCCAGCTTAATGTGACATATTATTTTATAATAAACTTTTTCATATGTAGAAGGAGGACTACACTGTAAAATAATGATAAAAAGTATAGTGTGGTGAATATATAAACCAGTAACAATGTACTTTATTATCACTATCAAGTTGTATGCAGTGTACAAAATTATATTCGATCTTCTTTGCTGTGGCTGGCAATGCTGTAGGCTGGCTCACACCAGTGTCACTACAAACAGGAGAGTAATACATGGCTCTAAGACACTACCACAGTTGAGTGCAGTCCCATTCTGCTAAGCATTCAACCCTTGCAACTCAGGGTCATCCTCAGCCCTTCAACTTGACCTGTGGATACTGCTTACTTTCCTATCCCTAGTTACCCTAACTCTGGAATAATTCCTCACAAGGTTTCCCACATTTAATCTGTATATCCTATGTTATCAGTTATAGGAATGTTATGGCTTGTGTTTAGATGTCCCTCCAAATCTCATGAAGTCATAGGTGGGGCTTTTCAGAGGTGGCTAGATCTAGAGTGTATAATTGATTCATGGTGCAATGATAGGATTAAGGATGCTTGGATTAAGGGTGTATGATTACTAAACTAGCCCACTGCTTGGTTTGGCACCTGCCCTAATCCTGGTAGCCTAGATAGAATATAAAAGGGACAGAAAGAAGCTACTAAGATTCTTTGCTTGCTTGCTTTGCTACCTTCTGCCTGCCATGAACTGTTTCTTCTCTATGATGCCTCTCTGCCATGCCACCCTGCCTTGGATCCAGCTGATTATGGACTGAAACTTCCACAAACTGTGAGCTAAATAAACCTTTCTTCCTTTAACTCTGGGTGTTGGGTATTTTGTCTCAGCAATGGAAAAGTAACTAAGACAAGGAACAAGCTGTTTTTATTTTAATTAAAAATTTTAGTGGGATAATTATAGATTTTAGCCATTCTGATGGGTGATACTTTATTATGGTTTTAGTTTGCATTTCCCTGAAAGCAAATGATGCAGGACATCTCTACAAGTGATTATTTGACATCTGGATTTCTTCTCCAGTTATCGATCTGTTCATGGCTTTAACCCATTGTCTGGCTTGGTTGTTTAGTTCCTCAGCCATTGATTGATCAGAGTTTGTTATGTATTCTAAATACTTGCTATTTGATGAATGTTTTCAAATATTTTTTCCTTAGCTTATTTTCACATGGATTTTTTAATTAATAATTTTGATGTGGTAGAGTTTATTCATTTTTCTTTTACTTTATTTATTTATTTATTTATTTGGTACCAGGGATCAAACTTGGGACCTTGCACTTTTGAGGCAGGCACTGGAACCACTGAGCTAAATTCCCAGCTTATTGATTTTTCTTTTATGAATTGTACTGATATTCTACTTAGTACTTCTACCAGTTGCTAAGAGTGAAGTTTTGAGTTGTGTATTTATTTATTTTTTTCAGTCATATCAATTTTTGTTTCATATATCCTAAGATTTCTTTTCTGTTATGTACATATTTATAAGTGTTTTTAATTTTTCCTGATGGAGCAATACTTTTACCATTATGTAATGTCCCTCTTTGCCTCTGATAATTTTATTTGCTTCAAAGACAACTTTATAATACATTAAAAATTAATGATTATATGGCATTTTCCCCATCCTTTTGTTTTCAACTTACCTATGTTATTGAAGGAGAGGTATTTCTAAATCTAGTGTATAACTGGGATTTATATCTTAATATATTCTGATCTTCTTTGTCTTTTAATTGAGATATCATCATATTTATGTTTAAGGTGATTATTGATATTTTACGAATTAAATTTGCCATTCTACTTTTTTTCTTTTTATTTCTCTTGGTTCTCTTCTGCTTATTTTTTCTTGTTTTTGTATGGGTTACTTAAATGTTTTTAGGATTCTTTACTGATTTGTTTATAATGCTTTGGGTTGTATTTCCCTTTGCTTTTGATACTGGTTGCTCAGGTTGTAACTGTACACACATGTGACATAAAGTATTGGCATCAATATTTTTATTTCAGGTCAAATTTTACTTCCATTTTAATGCCTTTGCCATCTTCAATCGATATTTGTATTAAAACTTTTGTTTCAATTATCAAATATTATTCATGAACCTTGTGAGGAAAGGTGTAGTTTATTATCCATATATTATCCATATATTTCATCTTTCCGTTGTTCCTTCTCTATTCCTGATGTTCCAAGATTGTCATTTTATCATTTCCTTCATATGTAAAGGGCTTCCTTAAGCTATTCTTTAAGGCAAGGTCTAGTAGCAGCATCTTTTAAAAAAATTTATCTCATTGCTGAAAAACAGTATTGCCATATATAAAATTACCAGTTGACAGTTTTTTTTTTTGAGCACAAAATTATTGTGCCATCTCCTTTTGACCTCCATGGTTCCAGATGCAAAATCTGTTATTCTAATGAGTGTTCATAATGTGTTATTTTCCTCTAGCTTCTTCCAAGACTTATTCGTTATTTTTAGATTTCAAAAATTTGATTATGTTGCATTTGGTGTGTATTTCTTTGTTTTTATACTGTTTGTTATTTTCTTAGCTTCTTGAACATGTAGGTTTGTTTCTTTCACTGATGTGGGAAGTTTTCAGTTGCTATTTTTTCTAACATCCTTTCATCCCCAATTTCTTTTTCTTCTCCTCCTGGAAATATAATGATATGAAATAGATTTTTCTTATTGTCAGCCAAGTCTTTAAAGATGTACTCAATTTTTAAAGTTTAGTTTCTCTGTGTTCAGATTGGGTGAATGTTTTGTTATTTCTTTTTGTTGTTGTTGTTATTTCTTAAGTTTATTGATTATACACTCATTATCCCTACTCTGTTGCTCTATCCAACTAGCGAATGTTTTTATTTTATTTTCACTTTATATTCTCCATCTGATTCTTTATTATGCTTCTATTTCTTTGTCAAGATTTTCCCTCTCTCTCTCCATATATATATGTGTGTGTGTGTGTGTGTATATATATATATATATATATATATATATATATTTTTTTTTTTTTTTTTGTACCAGGGATCAAACTCGGGACCCTGTGCTTGTGAGGCAGGTGACAGAACCACTGAGCTAAATCCCTGGCCCAGATTTTCTATATTTTCATATGCATCAAGAGGAGGTTTAGGTGATTATTAAAGCATTTTTATGATAGCTGCTTTCAAATCCATCAGGTAACCCCAACTTTGAATTAATATCATTGTTGGCATTGGTTTATTGTCGTTTCCTCTAAGTGGTGATTTTCTTGAGTCTTGGTATGACTGGTGATTTTGGTTGCATGTTGGGTGTTTTATCTATTATGTTAGGGATTGCACGGAGTCATCTTGTTCAGGTTCAGCACACCATCCTCGACTGTTTTTGTGGATGGAGGTTCCACAGAGTCTTTGCTGGGTAGCTTTTGTCTGCTTGTTTTTCTGTTTCCCTAGGTCTCCCAAGGGTCCTTGCTGATGTTGCCTGGGAGATGGTAGGGGCTTATATCTCAGGTGTATCTCAGTGAGAGAGGGGTGAGGTAGGATCCATGCACCTGCACCCCAGGATGCCCAGGCATTTCTGTCAGGCCCTTTGAAATAGAGTTTCTCCAACAAGCTGCTTCCTGTAGCAAGAGCTTCACTGTGGTGTGTGGCTCCAGACCTCACTCCTGTATGTCTAGACAAGAAAGAGGTGTTTCAGCCGAGGTGGGAAGGAGACCCTCAACCACCACTGATTTCTTATGGGCTAGTGTTCACCTGGTTCTGTTAGAGGAGGCCTGCTCAGCCTCAATGATAAGCCCACCTGGGTGCCTGCCATGATAGGTGGAGAAGGGAAGCACAATGCTTGGTGACGTTGCTCTACAGGTGGCGACTCAGACTAGGCACTGCTGTGCTCCTGGGTTCTGGACATGTCTGCCTTCCTCTCATCTCCTCTTACCAGTCCTTTGGAGCTACCTTGTGTGCTACTCTTAGGTTCACAGCTGTGCTTGGTGGGGTAGTAGAAGTAACACCAAATATTTGAGACCAAAAGTCTACAAAGCTATTACAATTCCTCAATTTTGTTATCTAATAACTACTCAGTGAAAATTCTGTCTCTTACAAAAGCTCTTCAATCTGTTTCTCATCTCCATATCTGGTACATTGCCAGAGAACCAAGAGAACTGAGCTCCCTCCCTGAGATGTTGGTCCCAGGTCTGTGCACTTTGCTGCCTCCATTCTAGACCTGCTCACCCTTTCTTCTGAGATCATCAGATGAGGCCAAGTGTCACAGCTAAGTGTCATGGTACCCTCACCTTTTCCTAACTTGAACATCCAGGTGACGGTAGTTCCCCTAAACATTGCTTATTCTGTTTTCCTCTACTTAATTAGTTCATTCTTTCCCTTTTATCCCCTGGCTAATTGTGACTCATACTTTTAGACAGAGTCAGGCATGACCTCTTCAAAGAAGCCTTCCCTAATCTTTCCAGGGCGGTGAGGGGCCGCTTTGCAGGGCCTTCCTGAGGCCTTATCATATTGTCTCTTTCTATGCTCTGTTTATGAGACCATTTCCCGTGAAGTTGGCTCCATGTCAATCACCCATTGTTACAACGCTATATTCTTTCAAAACTGTTTACTTCATTAGACTATGAGCTTTCTGAGGGCAGAAATTATGAATATTTATTTTTCTATCCCCAGGACCTTTAAAATGTGGTTTGGATTTTAAATGTCTCCCACAATTCCATGTTTTGAAGGCTTGGTCCCCAGTCTTTGATGCTATTAGGAGGTGGTGGAACATTTAAGAGGTGGGGACTATTTAGAGGAAGTTAGGTCACTGGAATGTGTCCTTGAAGGGGGATATTGGAATCTTGGCCTCTTCCTCTCTCTCTTTGGCTTTCTGCCTGCTAGGTGAACAGCTTTGCTTGAGCACATACTTCTGCCATGATGTACTACTGTGCTGTCCAGAGCAATATGGCTAACCAACCATGGACTGAAACTTCTGAAACTGTGAGCCAAAGTAAACTTTTCTGCCTTATAATTTGATTATCTCAAGTACTTTTTTTTACAGTGACAGAAGTGTGACTAACACAAAATATTGGCCATATATATAATATAATGTTGATTATATGGCTAGCTGAATGGATATTACCGCTTCTTTATTTTTCTTCCTTTTCAGATATCTATTTTTTTCAGATTTCTTCTCTTTTATGATTGAAATAGAAAGTTATCACTTTTATTTATTTGTTATTGAATAAGGGATTTAAGATAAAGGTGGATACAACTATATTTTGCAAACACTTTTCTTTCAGGAACTTAACCTAGGGAATATATTTCCTAACTACTTTCTTCCATTAATACTTGGAGCAGTGTTTACACAGTTCAAATAAGAGAGGTGGATTTGATAGATGAGGCTTCTTGGGACATGGTGCTCCACATTAAAATGACATCTATGAAGAGCAACTCTGCATCTTGGTCAGCACTGGACCTGATGGAGCACCCTGCACAGATTACTCCACACCTCTAACACAGACATCAGCTCAGTACTTGTCCTCTGGCCTGGCCTGTGCCTCTCACGATCTGTACTCTCTGGAGCTGTGTCTTGGAAAGTAGTATTTGTCTGTCTAGCATGTCATTTTCACCTTTGGGTGGAAGTGGGGATTGGTCTCTTCCTTCAGGAGCTTTCTGGTTTGGTTGACACTTGGATCCTATGTTCAAACCCAAGGAAAAGGGGACAGTTCAATCACCCCATTCTACGAACCTGCCACAGCCTTTCACTGATCTTTAGCCTCTGCTTTAGAACCTGCCGAAACCTCTCACCATCTAGAGGGCAAATGTAGCTAAAGAAGATTTGGGGACAACCTTGCTACTGGGCACAGGTTCCCAGGGCAGTGATTCTGCACTCTGCAGGAAGTAACTAATATTCAGAGATTACTGTACTGTCAGTAACACACGCATATAATCACAAGTATAACCAGGCCAGCTGCTTAGCCCTGGCCCATGGTATGCAGATGGACAGCTTGGTAACAGTTTGTCAGGAGAACGGGGAGCAGGGAGAAGTTGGACTAACAGGAACAGAATTACAGGGCACAAAATTCCACAAAGGAGAAAGGAGCAAGAAGAATACCTAGCAGGTAATAGAAAGTGGTAGGTAAACAGGGAAGTTGCAGGGGAGGGCTGGCCTCATGGATTGTGTCCCTGGGTGGCAGCAGGCAGCTGGCCTCAAAGTTCCTTTATGCTTAGGTGGAATTTCCATTCCTCCTTCTCGGTGCTCCACCCTGCTTCACGAACATTTTCCTGGCCTGCTTGGAGGTGAGGCAGCTTTGAAATGCATTAACTGTAGCCCTCCCAGGCCACTCAACTCTGATAAGTATGCAGGTATCCCAGGCCATCCCAGGGTCTGTAGCACCAGGGCTGTGTCTGTGATGGACTCACACCTGGTCTCTGGAGCAATGACTGGTGGAGTCAGGTACCTAGCATTCAGCTGTGAAGTGGTCCGCCCTCCCACATCCTGCTGTTGGAACTTGCTGATGCCTGGGGAACCTATGTAATACAGCACAACCTGGCCTCCAACCTGGGCTCGCTGTGCTTTCTTTTCAAAGCCAAGAATGTGCCACATAAAATGAAACAGCTTTTAAAATAGGCATTAAAAATCCTTATATGCTTTGTGCCTAGTTCCCCAGTCAAAGGCTGTGTAGCCATTGGTGGTTTGAACCTGGGCCTTGCCAAGCCTGGGATTTTAATGCTATAGTTGTCAGCCTGGTCTAATGAAATCTTGAGAAGATGGTAAAGTATAGGTCAGAGAGTTCCAGGTGCCCTAAGGAAAACGGTGTTCAAATAAGACTTACACAGCTGTTGGTGAGCTAGTGTGACTATCCTTAAAGGAGGAAGGTTGCCTGGGGTTGGGAGTGAAGAACGTAGGTACTCATCCCAGCCCTTCCCCTAAGAAGCTCTGTTGCTTTAGCACCTTCTAGGAGTTTCCAGAGTTTTTATTTCCTCCATCACAGCTGTGGGTGGGATAGACGACCTGTTCTTCAATATCGACTCTGTCAGCAGGCAGGGAGGGGTGAGACACCTGCTCTCCTGTAAGGGCAGTTCCTTAGAGAGGTAATGGCAGGTTCTGGGAGTTGCCTCTATTGGCATGTGCAGACACAAACACCATCGCGATGCGCTCACACAACCACAGGAATGCTTTCCCTCAATGCGGGTGGGATTTCTAGAGCTAGAACCTGCTCTCGGTTCAGAAAATCCCTCACTGCAAGTGAGTTTGTTTATAGGGTAAGAAGAGGCAGCTTTTCTTCCTGTTGCTGTCTACCCAGCTGAGTTTCTCTTCTGAAAATGCAGTGGGGTTGTGCTGAGTTCCACAGAAATGACTTTCCTTCCTATCCTCCCTGAAGCCTGGGTCTTTCTTTATAAATATGTGAACAATTAAACCCAGGGATGGCTGAGATGTTTCTCTTTGTAAAAACAAAGAACTGTTGGAAATTCCACTGAAAGACTATAATTCCATCCTAGTTCTTAACAAAATACTTCACATGATATTTAAGGAAATTGCTCATCTTTTTTTTTTTTACTATATTTTGCTCTTTGATATAAGTAGTAATGCTACTGAGCTTTATATATTTTCTAAAGAAAAATTTGTAGTCCCAGAGTTAAACATCTCACATTATCTTGCCAGAAAACAAGAAATGAGCCAAAGCATTTAAACCATTTTACTTATAAAACTATGGGAAATTTAAGACTCAGCATGAGAAGGGGTTATTTATAGAATTTTCATTTATTGCAGACTCTTCTCCAAGCAAACGATCTCACACTGATGGTTAGATTATATAGAGGATACTATTTACTGTAGGCAAGGCTTGCAATGAAAGGAAGAAGGGGTAAAATCAACAAGTATTCACTGAAAACCTATGGTATATCCTGTGTAACTAACTTGGAAACACCAAAAGCAAATGTCCTCTTCTTCAGGGATCATTAACTTCCATTAAAGATATCATACCTCAGGTGACCATAGAGCAAGATAATGGCCAGACCCTGGAATGTAAACTTGTTCATTCATTACATGTTTACTGAGCACCTGTTGTAAGTCAGCCACTAAACTTGCCCGATACAATCCCATATTGTTATACTGAATACATTTTAATATTCCAGCAGGCTTTGGTGTGTTGGCAAGCATGACAGCATTCATTGATTGCCATTAAAAATGAGAATTGTATAATTTTTATCTCTCTCCCTTAAATTTGTCATAGTGACCACCTTCCTGTGGTTGCTTGTGTGTGTCCACAGCTCTGCAGCTGGGAGAGCTTACCCATGGGGTCCTCTCACTTCCTTTTCAAGGAACAGTCCTGATCTTAGTCTTTGTCTAGCGAGTCATTGCCATGGTATCTTTTCTTCCCCCCTACTAGGAGGAAACACAATAGTGACCAACTGTGAAAGGTGGGAAAATGGAGACTACACTGAAAAAGACAGGGCATTAGAAGGGACAGGAATGACTTTGAAAGATGAATTTTCTTTTTTAACAGTTGCTTGGTGAGAGGAAATGAGGGAATGGCAGGTAGGAAGGTGAGAGAGCAGTGAGTAAAAATTCAGTTAAATAGGAAAAAGATTGGCCAAGTACTGGCAAGGTGAGAAAAGGATGCATATTTACACTGGTTCCTTACAATTAACGCATTGCTTCTATGTGCAGCAAGGCTATTGATAAGGCTGTATTTGAACTACTTAATTTAACAGAATCTTTTTCCAAATGGTCAGGGTCTCAGTTAATCACAGTGATGACGTATCAGTCACGATATTCTGAGTTATGCTCTGACAGCAAACTGCATGAAAAGCTCCAGGGTTTATACAACAGAGTTGATTTACTAAAGAGTTCACCTACAAGGCAAATCAGCAAGGGGTCTCGCCATCACTGCCTCCTGGGACAGAGGCTCCATACTCAGGGTGTGAGGTGAGCTGCTGCGGAAGGACATTCCAGCTGTTGCCTTCACTTTCACATTGAGGTCGAAGACTGGATTGCTGCTTGCGCTCCAGTCATCTTAGAAGTCAGAGTATCTTAGTTATTTGTAAGATGAAGTATTTTAACTCAATAGCTACACTCAACCTCACATTAAAGACTTTCTTCTCTTACTGATAAATAGAGATAAATAGATGATTGCCAACTTCCACTGAATTCTGTAGAGCAGAATGACCTTGGTGTGAAGGCAGGGGGGAAGCGTTCATTTTGCAAATTTTGAAAATACTTCATACTGAACTGCACATTAGGCATTTATGCCTCAGTAAAACAAACTGTTTTAACAGTCCGTGTTAATAGATCCACTAGACATCCTGTAGCTACTTACAAACTAAAAAAAAAATTCTTTAGATTTTGTGGGACTTATCGATTTCTTCAATTCTGCTGTTGGAAGCATTTTACAAATGTAATTTAAAATGACAAGAAACAGGCGATCCCTTCCTAGAATTCCTAAAACTATGCCCCAGGAAATGTAAGATCCTACTAATTATAGAGGAATTTTGCATTGCTGTGGTATTTTTCATAGTTTTGAACTTAGAAGGAATTTCTAACAACTTGTGAACCTATTGATTATTTGCATACTGTTGGCCAGTAAGTAAATCCTTACGGAATCCTTGCTCATGGCCATTGCTATAACAGAGACCAAATGTATCATTCATAAAGTAGGGTTGTTTCCTTTATTGTTATTGCTCAGCATATCCAAGAGCCCAGTTGTTGAATCCCCTCTGTCCTGGTGGTTTACTCTGAATCATTTGCAGGCAAAAGCCTTCCCTTGGGCACATGATCCAGCCCAGTGCACATTTCTTCCATGCACTGTACTCTTCCAAGCAATTAACCTTGTAAGCTGCAACATGAAGAAGCCTGAACCAAACCGCCAGGCATGTTTGCAGATCATGGCACTGGTCCTAATATATGCTTTTAAATGATGCTCTGCCACAGGCTTTTCAGAATGGAATGCAGCCAAACAATTCTTAATTCATATAATTTAAACACAGCAGTATGAATGACTAACTGGAAAGAGGGGAAAAAAATCCAGCAGAGGTATTAAGAAAATAATCCAAGCTAGGTTACAAAATCAAGTGAGATTCCACTTCCTGAGTGAATGAAATGATCAGCTCGTGAAAGGCTGAGCCTCCTGTTATCTTCGCTTCAATGTGCATTTGGAGAGCACTGGGACCAGACAGTCAAGGGTGTTCTGAGCTCAGGGAAGAATGGACTTAAATATGCCTGATGGATAACCTTTGAGCCACAACATGAGGAGAAATTCCTCCTGTTTCTTATCCCTCTCATTGCCACCCCTCATCCCATATCTCACTGGTTTCTTAAAAACCAACAAATCAATAAACAACCCTCCCAAAACAAACACTCAAATCTGGCCATACTATCCTTTATACGAAGCTCCCCAGTGGCCTCTCAAACTGTCTCTCATAGCACGTGCTGCATGCAGACTCAACTTACCAGTCTCCTCTATCACCTGTCCTGGCAGTATCGCATCAGAGCCTAGGCTTCAGCCAGGCTGAGACATATCCTCTGTGTGTTTCCCTCTGCCTGTGGCTCTATCTCTGTTGCAGCCAGACACCACAACCTCATCTTTCAAAGTTAGCACCAACAATACTGTTGCAGATCTCTCATTTCCTCTTTGGGCTGGATAAGACATTCCCAAGCTAGGCTCCTGGGAGGACATGTGCACACTGTCCCATGGTCCTGTTGGAGGCATCTTGATGCATTTATAGAGCAAGTGAGGCAGCACCTTAGCTGTCAGTTATTAAGCACTGGAGTACAGGCCCACCCTGTGCTTAATCCCAAAATTTTGATATTTCCTAGTTAATCTGATTGAGATCTGTCTTTTCAGCTCTTCACATGTCAAACCTATGACTCTGGGGATTATCTATTTAAATACTTTCAATATGCATTGTTCATATGAAATGAAGTGGGCATCTCTAAGTAAGTGCCTGCAGGAGGACTTCAGCAACATAAAACTTGCTGTACAGTTTTGTCTTTAATAGTTTAAGTCAAATGTCCAGTGCATAGCAGACATGTCATTTGAGAAATGAGGAGACAGACACAGAAACTCCTGGCTTCGGAGGGTCCCTCAGGGCTGCCTGCATCTCTGCCCTTCTGTGCAACTGGCTGCTGAGGCTGTTCTCCAGGTCTTAACTTTGCGCTCAGAGCTCCACTGTTCCAACCTGTTCAGTGTGAGAAAAGAGAGAACAAGAACCTAGTTAGTACTGAGATCTCATTAGGGTTTTCACCTTTTCCTTTCCTTGATGAAAAGAAACTCTGTGTTTACCCACTTCTGTTTATCACCATCATTCCATCTTCTCAGGTCGGAAGGGTCCTCTGGCCTGACCTCATCCCTTGTGTCTCTCCTCTGTCAGGCACATTCCAGCCCGAGGCTGGTTTGCCCTTTATCCTCTGTACCTGTGGTTCCTCGTTCTTCCTCTCTGGCCTTCACCTCATGATGTGGTGGTGTTCCATCCTCCTTGGTCCTTACTGGTGAGAGAAGTCAGCCTTTGACTTTTCCTGAGTTTTTAGATCACCTTTCTGTAGTGAGCTACTCAGTGTTAATGCAGTAGTCTGAATAGAACGCTTAAATTTCCTTCTTTCCTTGACTTCTTCCTGTCACACTGACAGACCCCTCATTCAGACATCCAGAGAGATGTGGCTTTTTAAAGACTGTTCAGTTTCTTAGGACTAGAACATGGCTCTGTGGAGAAAGGGACCAAGTCTGTTTTTTCTTCATTTTTTTATTCCCAGAGCCTGCTAAATGAGCTATCAGTAAATATTTGCTAAACTAAAATGATTTCTTCAGAAGACATAACTTTTACACAGAAGTTATTTTATAAGCTGTGAAGGGAGGCCCACAGGACCACCAACCCATAAGATTGCACATTGAATTTGAAGTCTGCTCTTGTTTGTGTAGTGCTTTTACTGCAGCCCAAACATATTTGGAGAGCAGAATTAAAATGGAATCAATGATTCAGTGATCAGTCAGGTATTTTAGTGTACCCAAACATCCATTCCTTTTACCTATTAAAATAACAGTAAAGGCTAGCTCCAACACTGGAGAAAGGGTTGCCTCAGTTGACAGCTGGAAAACTCTGAATGGAACAGAAATCATCAGAGGAGGGGAGCAGGGCCAGAAGTTGGATTTGGATATAGGATTTGAGTTGTCTCTAGGTATCTGTCATGTGTTGAATTATGTTTCCCAGAAATCCATATTTTGAAGTCTTATTTCATACCACTCTGGTTCCTCAGAATGTGATCTTGTTTTGCAATAGAGTCATGCAAATGTAATCCATTAAGAAGAGGTGATACTGGAGTAGATGGGTCACTAATCTAATATGATGGGAGCCCTCATAAAGGGGGGAAATTTGGGCATGAATGGGAGACATACAGGGAGAATGCCACGTGAAAACGAAGTCAGAAACCAAGCTGACACTTGTACAAGCCAAGAAACACTAGTGATATCAGCAAATCACCAGCTTCTGGCGGAGAGGCATTGAACAGATTCTCCCTTGGAATCTTTGGAAGGAACCAAGCCTGATGTCATCTTCACCTCAGACTTCTGGCTTCAGAAGTATGAGACATTATAGTTCTGCTGTTTAAGTTGCCTGGGTTGAGGTTCGTTAGGCAGCTCTAGCAAACAAATACAACATCCAAGACACGATGACATGTGGTATAAGAATCTGGAATTTGGGAGAATGGACTGGAATGGAGATAAAAATGAGATTTGCTGATATACAGGTGGCAGTCGAAGCCCCAAGGCCAGATGCAATCACAGAGGGAGTAATCACAGAGCAGAGCTGAGCACCAAGGCACCAGTCCTGGGCACAGGCAGCGGCGGCAGCAGCAGCAGCAGCGTTTGCTAGGGAGAGGAGCAGCACTCCACAAAAGCACACCTGAGGAGTCTGGAAGCTAGGGAGCAATTAGAAAATGGGGTATAAGGTATCTGGCTTGTCTCCTGCTAGTGTTCCCCAATGGCTGATACATGAGGGAGCTTCAGTCAGCAGTGCCAAATTCGTAACTGACTGTCTTGTCCTGAGACCTACACTACTAGAATGGCAACTACTTTGTGATTAGCCCTGTTGTATTGAGCAACATAGCGTTAAAACTGACTTTTAAAAGCAAGCGTTTAGGACTTGTAATAAGATAATTGATGATATAGAGGTTCTTAAAAAGTAGGCTTTAAAGGGCACTTACTGGTTGAATAAGCGTGGGTTCACATGCCTGGGAAATCAAACAGTAGAAAATGCTGTGCAGTGAGACTCCCTGGTCCCAGCTCAGCAAGCACTTAGTTGGGGTGAATTCAACAAAGTCGCCCGTTGCCGCTAATCCTGTTCTGTGTCTCCCCAGAAAAAGTTTGTGAAATATAAAAGACCAACACACACACACGCACACACACACACACACACACACACTTCTTACTTTTACTTCTCATCTGTAAATACAGACAAAAGCATTATATACATGTTACTATGGAACTTATTTTATTTGTTCCTTCTCTTTTTCCATTTTCTAGTGTTTCTTGGAGTTTCTTGTGTACAAAAAGAATTTTATTTCTTCCTGATCCCCGCAAAAGCCTGCAAAATATCCCACAATTTAGTGAAACATTTCCTTTTGATGGACATTTAGGATATTTCTAGTATTTTGAAACTACAACCAGTAAATGTATGAGTAATTGTGACGTACTCCATTTTTTATATGTACAAATAGGAAACTTATAGATAAGATAACTATCTAAATGTTGGATATTGGGTTCAGTATATATTAG
Organism: Heterocephalus glaber; assembly: GCF_000247695.1. The sequence goes on along the minus strand of NW_004624735.1, from coordinate 6,682,485 downwards.
CTGTAATTAGGACTGATACTGACAAATTGTTCCCAGAGATCTGGACCAGTTCACATTCTTATCTGTCACATGTATCTCTTCCTGATACTGCCTATGACTTGTGTGCTACCAAACATTTGATCTTTGTTAACATCCTAGGTCTAAAATGGAATTTCCATGTAGCTTTCATGTAGAGTTCATTCTCTCACTATGAAATCAAACACCTTTTCATATCTTTAAGAACTACCCAGATTTCATCTTTTATCAACTGTTTATACTGATTACTTGCTTTCCTATTAGTTTATAGAATCCTCACATATCTCAGGAAAAAATTTTCTTTATAGTATGAATTTAAAATATATTTTTCTAGGTTGCCTTTTGTTCTCATTTATGATGACTTTCCATATATATATATGTATAATATATGTGCATATTAATTTTATAAAATATTGGGTTTCATTGTGAAATTTTCACACATGCATGTAATATTTCAGTCATATTCATCTACTTTACTCTCCTTCTCCCCATTCTCCCCTCAATCTGATTCCTTTCCTATTCTCTAATAGTCTCCTTTTTACTTTTATGTTATTCCCCCCACCCCTAGATTCTACATTTTAGGGAAAACATCCAATACTTGTCTTTCTGAGTCCAGCTTCTTTTCTTCTAACACAATGGTCTCCAGTTTTATCCATTTTCCTGTAACTGATATAATTCAGTTCTTCTTTGAGGCGGAATAGTTCTTCTTTGAGACACCGAGTATAAACACCATATGTGCTTTCACCCTGTTGATAGGCATCTGGGAGGAGTCCATATCTTGACTGTTCTGAATTATGCTTCAATACACGTGGGTATGCAGGTATCCCTATAGTATGCTAATTTTAATTCCTACAGACATATTCCAAGGAGTGGTGTAGGTGGATCATATGGTAGTTTTATTTTAGTGTTTTTGAGGAACTTTCATGCTAATTTCCATAGTGGCTGTACTAGTTTAAATTCCCTCAACATTCATTTTTTTCTGTATCTTTGCCAGCATTATTTATTTATTTTTGTATTCTTAATGATAGCTGTTCTAACTGGGATAAGATGGAGTCTCAGTGTAGTTTTAATTTTCCTGATGGCTAAAGATGCTGAACATTTAAAAAAATGTAGTAATTGGCCATCTTTGGGCGATCAGAGGGGAAGAATGAGGCTTAATTGGCCTCCTCAAGCAAGCATTGAGAAGAAAGACGGCATACAAGCGTGCTAATGTACTGCAAGGAAAAGTAAAAATAACTGAGGTTAAGTTGTTTACCTGGAGAAGCACCATGGAGGGTGGGAGACAGATGAATCCTGTGGAACTCTAATTGGTCTTGCCTGTGTCTGAGTGAATAAAGCCAAGGTTTGCCAGTCATTTGGGGCTCTATGCTGAAAGGAGACATAAGCCCCGCCCCCCCGCCCCCGCCCCGGCCCAGGCCCAGATTTTAACTTGTTTCTGTGTCTGTTTTTCATGTTGGTTTCTCCTTGGTCAGGTTCGAGCTCAGCCTGTAGGCTGGTTCCTATAGCCACCTGTATTTATTTTTATGAGAGTTGTCTGCTTGTGACTGTCTTTGATATTGACACTTTACTTTCATATTTATGAATTTAGTTTCTAGGGCTTCTGAGTTTGTTGTATACCTGTGTTTTTACACCTATCTGTTTTATGCCTTCACTTCTCCAGGATTATAAAATATTTCTTTCAGTGTTGCTTATTGTACTTTTTAATTTTCACTTTTTGTTTAAATAATATATTTTACTTATCTCAATGTCACTCACTGAATAACTGTTATTTTTTCCTTCAGTAGAGACAGATCTTTTATTATATATGGTATTTCTGGGGATATTTGTGTCTGTGCCTGAGCTTGTAATCCACTGCTCTGTTTCCTCTTACATCATACTCACATTAATTTAATTACCATGGTTTTATACTATGCTTATTTTCTAGCATCACTAATGCTCTTTTTTTTCAGAAATTTTCTGGATATTATTTTTTCTTTGATTTTTTAAAATGAATTCATCTAATTTCAAACATACTTCATCTTTTTGGTGTTTTTAATAGAAGTATGATTGCTAAATTTTACATTTACTAAAATGGAGAGCTTAATAAATTTATACTAATGCATTTACAAATTTTTCTGTGAATTAGTTTTAGTCTTAGAGAAGCAGTTGTGGCCTTATGTTTTAGAATTTCAATAGTTTACTGAAATATAAGTATGGAATTTATTCTCTGTGGTTGTTGTAAGTTCACATGTGTTTCTGTGGGTAAGAATATTGCATGTATCATGAATTGGTTTTTATATTAATCCTTGATGTAGAAATCTCCATGATGAGACCAAGATTTATATCAGTACATCAATAGAAATGAGCAATGCCTTCTACACATAAGGTCATTCTCTCATGATAACCTGTTAAATTAATAAACAAGGATCAAATGACAGAGGAAAATGTTTACATGTCATATGGATTACTGAATTTTATGGTCATCTCAAAATAGTCCATATATTTGTAAATAAAGTCTTACAATAATGAGACAATGGACAAGAGCAGACACACCTAAGTACAATTTACACTACTTTTCTTTGGTGATAAGTTCTGCTTTGGAGTTTTGATCATAGGTAATAAAATACAGGAGTCTTTGATGGGGGCACATTGTGTCTGCATAATTCCCCTGGGGGAAGGGTATAAAATTTCTTATAATGAGCCAGCAAAATATTTGATGTCATTATATCTATTTAAATGTGGCACTTTCATGACCTGTTAGAAAATTGCAGCTAATTCAGTGTGCTACGTCCTTCCTACTGCTGAAAAAAGTTGTGCCCTATATTTTAAAACATCCACAAAATATTTAACAATTACAAGCTAATTAACTATTGGGAAGCAAAGTGTTTCCATAAGGCAGTGAAGGAAAGAAGAATAGCTGGGCTTTTTAACATTATTAACACTTAACTATGGATCAACCACTCAACCAAGCTGCTCTTCATTTCAATTGGTAAACCACATAGGAGTGGAAGGTCAGAAACATGGTCTACTTGGTTGCTGGTAGTACTAGAGGTATGAGGTGGAGTTGGGCATGGCCAACAGAGGAGAAGAGACAGACGCCTCGGGCACTCAAACTAGTAAATTGTTCTGCAGAGTCCAACCACTTGCCTTATGTATTTGGACACAGATTTGAGAAACGTGGTCTGAATGAAAAAGAAAAAATATTTCACTTGACATGGGTTGTGCTGTCTATAATAAAAGAAGGGTAATAAATATAATTCAAAATGTTTAGACAGAAAGATAAAGTGGGTGTACCTCGTGTCAGGTGTAGTATTCATTGGTCGAGAGTTAATCTCTGCATGACAGAACAGAGAAAATGGTCAAGATTGGAGATGATTGAGTTGTCTGCCTTTAACTGATGACATGCTATGGATTATGTGGGAGAAGTCAAGTGGAGGATGTGAATTATAATATTTTAAATGTGTCAAAAAACTAGGTATAGAAAATTCAGTTGATGGATTTTAAGCATCTGCTTCCTCTGATCAGGGAGACTCCATTATACCTCAGCTCATTAATACCGAAAGAAATCTAAACTTGACATTGGAAAGTAAAATAGAATTTTCAAAGGAAGCTCAGGTATTCCACCTTTTGTAACACTAGCTGTAAGTTAATAACAGTATTGAAAATCTTTGTGCCCTGTTCACAGGAGCCATTTTCCTGTAAATGTCCCATGTAGTAATAATATACTTGTTGGGTTTAGTATGAAATTTATGCTGTTTTTGTAAAATGAGTTGGTTTTTATTCTCGTTTTCTGTTTTTGTGGGAAAATTGTGTAAAAATTGATGCTATTCCTTAAATGATTGAAAGGATTTGCAGACAGGTAGAGCAGTTCGTGGCCTACACATGGGTGTGAGTTGCTTTGCCTGATTCTGTTAGCTTCTGTTTCTAGATCTGTAGCTTGAATTTCACACCTGCCCAATTTATTCTTCAGATTTGTGAAGATAACAAGGTCTCTTATTTTACCTGACATGTACAAGCATGTAAATTACCAAGTAAATATGTCATAAACATCTTTATAAGTCATAATATTGTTTTACAGAATGGGAAAGAAAGCAGTAATGTTCACAAAGTGCAATCAAATGTAAGGGAGTAAATGCATCCTCACAAGGTGAAAAATAGGAGTCAGAAAAGAGCTGCTTGCATTTCCAGGTGGTTGAGTGGTTTCCTTGCTTGTGTTCATCATTCTATGTCTGTCTGCAAATACAGTACCTAGGATGCAGGAGGAAATATCCAGGGTAGAACATGACCCATTCAAATTTGAGACTGTTTGTGAAAATACTTAGATCAAGATTGAACTTATTTTCTTTTATGAGGGGAAATTTTCAAGTTATAAAAATGAAGGAGTGCATGAAGAAGACTCTCAGACAAGTATGGATTGCTCTCCTGTGCCCCAGAAAATCATGAAACTCTTATTATTTGTGAGGAACTTTGGGTAATCTCTGCCTTGCTTTTGGCAGGCCAGGGCCTTCCCAGTGTGCAGAGCAGTGGCTTTGGATAGCCCACTGCGTCTGTACCCTTAGACACTGAAGTGCTTCCTGCTGCCTTTGCCTAGCCAGGAGGACTGAGGAGTAGTTATACTCAGAGGACACTTGACAAGCAAGAAGAGTCTATGGATTAATACTCAGCCTCCTTGATTCTAAGGAACAACCCCAGGTTGACTTCTCCAGGGTCCAGTTGACTTTTCATCCAAATGGAATTACTCTTGGAATCACATCCCAAGTCAGCTGCATTCATCTAAATTTGAGTTTCAGGGTTTCCTTCTGGAGAGGCCAAACCAAGATGGAGCATTCAACATACTGTCAATTGCCAGCTGCCAGCAGGGCAGCATCATCTTCCACAACAGAGACAAGGGAAGGCTCTGTTTTGACCTGTCTGTCTTTCTTATGTTCTCTTGGCTCTATGGCAACTTATAAAGCTGATTGACTTGGGTGAAGCACTGGAACTGTGTAAAGGATGTTTGGATTGAGTTTAGGCTTAATTTTAGTTTGAGTGCTCCATCTTTAAACAAAATGGCAGCTGAACATTTTCCAAATGGATTGTTTCAATAATTTGCTAACTATGTTTTCTAAATACAGCTTGCACAGGAATTTGATCTGTGGCCAGAGGTCTCTGGATGCCTTGGATAAGACATTTGGTTCACTATACCACACTATAATATAGTATCTATTAAATTAAAACCACCACACATCTCTACACCAATAACCCTTCTTTGCACTCTCTGGTTGAGATTCAGTCTGAAAGTGACTTTCACCAAAAGCATGTTCTGGGTAAAGGAACTAAAGGAAGTAGTCCAGAACTTTCATTCATTCATCCAGTTGTCTATTCATAGAAATGTATTGAACACTGAGTATATTAAAGGCAGTTTCTCAAATTGTGGGGAAGACTACATGACAAACTTCTGAGGACTCAGCTAGCTTGTTTTAAGGTTTGATTTATGTTCTGTGTTTTGTTTGTCTTCTTTTCTGATCCACTTGGAAGTCAGGTGGAAGAGTAACACCCCTGTAATTAGTCTCTGTACCAGGGAAAGGAGGAGGGGATGTGTGGCCCATGAGTCAGAGAGAGGGCGTGGGGAAGTGAACCAACCTCCACTGTGAGGAGGGTCCTTTTCATAGTTGAGGCAGGTGTGTGTGTTGTGTGTTTGTGTGTGTGTGTGTGTGTGTTTCTTATAGAAATCCCCTTATTCTGTGTGTTTGGAGATGGAGGGTGGTAAGGGCCACATCAGGGAAACCTTCCCATGTATATGGGATGTTGATTGAGGCCCGGGGACCCAGGATCAGGCAGTCCCCTTGCTGCCTATGCGAGGCTATAATTCCTTTGTGTGAGAGCATTCCTGTTCTCCTCTAAGATCCTCTGCATAGAGTGAGGTCTGGACAGGCTTTCCTTGCTGAAAATTGCAGAGCCTGGTTTCTGCCACCTCTAACAAAACACAGGCCCTTGTGACACTAGCTTTGTGGGCTCACTCAACTCATTTTTCCAACTTTTCTATTTTTTCTGTCATTTTTTCCTCCATCATTCATTTTAAAAAATACTGCATTATATAATTTAGACAGCACTTTGTATGGAGTGTTTTAAGACTAGAATACAATTAATAGATTCAGGTAGCATTTTGGGGAGCTTTGAATTCCATAAAGTCCAGTATATAAGTAAAAGGCTCTAATTCACAGTAGAAGAGTTTTAGGTTAGACATTAAGAAGAATTTAGTGGCTATCAAGGTTGTTAAATAGCTTGCCAAAGAGCCTTGTGAAATCTTTCTCTGGATGTTTTTATGGCCATAACTTTGTGAAGCAGTTTAGTGGGAATCCTGTTTGTAGAGAGAAGTACAAGTTCTGTTTTTTTTTTTTTCCAGACGAAGGAAGTAGAAATTCAAATTACTGAGTGAAAGGGTAAATAGCTACCACTCCTCTGAGTTGAAGGTGGAAACTCTTCTGTCTAGTTCTTGCAAGTACATTATTAAAAAGAAGCAAATTTTTCTGCTTCATTTCAGGCTGATAAAAAAGCAGGAAGATGTTTACTTTGGTCATTACAGCCAAGCCTGGTCCCTCTTAGGGATTTTGGATGGGCAGAGGCAGTTGGGGAATTCCCAGCCCCAAAACACAGCCACATCTGTAGATCCAGGAACTCTTCTGTCCTTGCCTTGGGTCAGCAGATGGAGGTGCACCGTCCAGCTATGTCCCAGTGCAGCTGAGCATCAGTCTGTACAGGTTGTGCTCTGCTGCTGTGACCATGTCCAGCCTGAACCTCAGCGCTGGAAAATAGGCTCTGGTCTCAGACACGCTATATGTCCAGGCGGTTCGGCACAGCTCTGCTTACTTTTGTTACTCTGAAACCAGGCTAAGGAAGCTGTCACTTTCTTGAAAGTTGCCTGCTGTGGGTCACCGGAAGAGAGGACTCTGGAAAGTCTTGCATTAGCAATTACCATTTGGCCAGGAAGTGACAAATCAATTTCATTCATGACTTGTAAAGCAGAACAATTATATGGCCTCATCCCACCCAGAAGAGGGTCAGAAGTACAATCCTACCAAGAGACCTAAAAGTAAATACACACAGTTCCAATTCCCTTTCCTTCTCCCTCTCCCTCCCCTGTCCCAACTGAAACTAGGGCACCTGTTACCATGACTGTAGACCAGCGGTGGTGAACCTGTGGCACATGTGCTGCAGCCAGCTGTTTGTTACTGCTAAAAATTCTAAAAGGTTCCCCATCCTTGGTATAGACAATATAGAATATATTTTCTTCACTACTTCAGGAAAGACAGTAAATATCTGCTGATAATGTAGACTACTAAGGGCCTCGAAGTCACTTATATGAGGAACAAGACATTTGCATTATCAGTTGGATGTGAGCTATGATGTGAGAATGCTAACATTTTTATGCTTCAATAGTTTTCTTTTTAAAGATCTATAAGAAAGCCTTATAGTTCTAAGGGTAAGAACCATTTTGGCTTTCACTGATTTAGTAAAATCCCTTGATTCCTTTTTTAGTGCTGAGACAACATGCCAAGAAGCAATAATTAAATGCACCACGAGATACAAAGGGAAAGAATAGGCATTTGTTTTAATCAAGTGTTGCACAAATCTAAACTGCGTGATGTCCACCAGGCAGGCATGATGGGGCTTGTTGAGTTGAGTATGAAGATCAAGTTATAGGTTCATTTGAGAATGCTGCAGCGTCCTTATCCTGAAAAGCTTCACATATTGTACAGATTTCACCCTATGACTGGTGACAGTGTTGTTAAACTTGAAATAGGGGGGAAAAAACTGTAATTGCACTGAGTAGGAGTTATTGAAGTATAAATGTATATATTTTTAAATTGACCATTAATTGAAAAATAATAATTGCCTATATTTGTGGGGTACAACATGATGCTTTGATGCATGTACATACTTATAGAGGAACAGCTCAGGACAATTAATATATCCCTCACTTCACATATAATCATCCTTTAGCATCTACTTGGACTGGATTCAAGACTCCCCTTAGAATAGCAAAACACCCAAAAGCTCAAGTTTCTTATAAAAAATGACATTTGTATATAACATATATATCTTCTTGTATATTTTAAATCAAATCTAGGTTATTTATAATACTTAATACAAGGTAAATATTGTACTGTATTGTTTAGGGAGTAATTGAGGTGTGAATATATTTTTGTGTTTAGGTAGTGTTAAATCAGTGTTTGTGTACACACATGATCTGTGTTTCTGTCTGTAATATTCCACCTTCGCTGGGAGGGCTTTCATCCTATGCATTCTCTTAGAATGATGTCGGACAAGACTTCCACCATGACTCTTGCTCTGAAAACAACTTTCTTCATTTGGTTCATGAAGTGATCAGTAGCCACTTTAGTTCCTGCAGCTGGAAATCTGTGAGAGGTTTAATTTTTCTCTTTCTTTTTCTTTTTCTTTTATAACCTTCCTCAGAGAACTGCTGGTACACAGCCTAAAACTGGTGTCTCCATTACTTGGTTTAACTTTCCCTCTTTGCTTCAGATTGTAGAGGGAACATAGACTCCTCTGTTACTTCAGTAAGTGAGCATTTTTGGATATGTCAACTGTAGGCCCTGTATCCACTGTGAAAGAGAGTAAAAGTTACAGTTCTTGTCCGTAAAGAGCATAGTATATCTTGAGCGAGGCTAGATTTTTATGTAACTGTTTAAGAAAACCTGAAAAGTATTTAACTTAATGTTAAAATAAGCATTGATTCTTCACAAATAAAGAATATGATCTGGAAGAGGCTGGATTGATTGATAAAATTCCAGAGCCAAACAAATATATGTAAGGTAATCTTTTGGGCATTTGAAATTTATTTCCAATCTTTATGTAGGACAAATAGACTAGCCATAAAAATGAGAAATTAGAGACATTTATAGCTAAGTGGATGCACATTGAGGCAATACTCTTAAGTGAAATAAATAGGACACACATGAATAAATTCCAAATAGTTTCTCTGCTGTGAGAAACTGAAAGTGTAAATAAGGACTAAATGTATAATAGGTAATGTGAAATAGGAAGAAAAGGGGCAAAGGGGAAGGAAGTGGGAGGGCTAGGGGAAAGGATAGAAGGGAATGAGATTAATATGAGAAAATGGAAAAATAGGAACAAAATCTTTGTAAATAGGGAGGAATGGAGGGGTTGAAGGGAGGGCTGGGCAAGGGTGAAAAATAAGAACCAAGAGAGATTATGTAAAGGTGCAGATTTCCAATGATGAATGTCATTATACTGTATACCTAAAATGTACCAATGATTAGAATGAATAATGGATAATGCGAAATAGGAAGAAAAGGTCCGAAGGGGTAGGGATAGTGGGAGAGGCAGGGGAAAGGAAAGAAGGGAAAGGAAAAATGCTGAGAAATGGAAAAAATGGAAATAAAGTCTTTGTAAATAGGGAAGGGTGGAGGGCGTGAAGGGAGGGCTAGGAATGGGGAAAAAATAAGAACCAAGATGCATTATATAAAGGTACAATTCCCAATGAGAAATGTAATTGTGTTGTATACCTACAATGTACCAATAAAAGAATTTAATATTAAAAAAATAAAAAACAAAGGTGAAAGAACCAAAAAAAAAAAAAAAAAAAGTGCCTTGAACGGCATTGTTACACTGTTACACCCACCTTGGTCTTAGGATTGAATTGTCATGACAATTTCAGGCTATACAGATAAGTTTTTTGAATTTTCACTTGTACTATAGACTTCTTATTCCATCTAATTATGTGTTCTCTCAAAGTGATGCTTTTATATCAATTGCACTAACTAACTCAAAATTTGCAGTAACTAAAGCAAGGTTTGGTAGGCTGATAGGTAGAGCCTAAGATGGTTTCAGTGAACAAATTCTATCTTATAAAAAGTTAGTCTAGATTTTCCTTCTTGAGAATTTATAAAATATGCACCTTAATATTCATATTTCTTCCATAGAATGAAGCTTCCTAACATAGGACCCAAGGAGTACAAAGGGTGCCCTTTGCCACCCTTAGAGACAGACTGAGAGACGATCTTGGCTGTCTGCCTGGCATTGGAGGAACCCATGATACCTTGACAAGATATTCTGAGCAGCCCCTCAAATTCTGTGCCATAGCTGATTATACAGTGTTTGTTTCGGGAAACTGCTTTTTTACTAACAATCCCTTTCCAAAATATCTTTTAGTGTTTGGCTTGCAGTTATTATTGACTTAGGGATCTAATGGGAAAGTTGTCACTGGCCCAGGTTGTCTCAAATTGAACTGATGTGCATTATAGCATTGTCGTCAAAGAAGCTGGAAGGTGAAACACCATGTATGTGGACAGAAGCATCCAAGCCAAGGCCAGCAGATGCCTTCCAAATGGCTCTTGGCAATGCAGAAGATCTGGACTAACCAAGCTGGAGAGGGAACAATTCCTGATCTCAACCTGTGTCTACTATTGTAACACTAACAGGACTTTTTTCTGGAAAAGACTGCATTTCAAGTCCTCACCATACAACTCAACATTTCAGTTGCTAGACATAGAAACATTTCCCCTCCATTAAGCATGGAGCTTTTTAAAATAAGTTACTTAATCATATTTATGCATCAGTGTCTTTCTCATGAAAGGGGTACAATAAGAACATCCAGCTGATAGGAAGGAAATTGTAGTATGATACTCAGTAAGTGCTAGTTATTTATATTGTATTTATTTGTATGATTATTTATAGTGTTATTCATATTATTATCCTAGGAAAATATTTCTTACTCATAATTTATTCTGGATTGCAAGTTCTGTCAGTAAAATTATGTTAATGTGATTAGGTGTTGTCATCTCCAGTATCCGATCTGTGCTCTCCACCTTTGGGTCCTGTAATAGACAGAACTAAAATTTAAACTTGCGTTTGTATTTTTGAAATATTTCATATTGCCTGGGAAGACTAAAATAACTTGCACACTGTTAGTTTTAATAATCTGATTTAATAATAAATTAATCATAATCAGATTTTCAAGGTGTACATACAGTTCTTCTGTCACTTTGAAATGCTCAAACTTAATCATAGATAATTCAGAGGAATTTGCATATTAACTAATCTAAAATTTGATTGAGCTAAAAGATTAGGTAATCTACTTGGAACTAATACTGACTATACATATGTATACTTAGTACCATTGTGCAAGCTTATTGGCATTAAAAGACAACATAAAAATGAACATGTATACTGTGCAATTATTTTTTGTTTTGTTTTCTCCCTCTGAATCTTGAAAGATCTACATCAGGATCTCTTGATATACAAACAATCTCAAGTCCTAGAGGTAATGGAGATTATAAAACAAAAGAGAGAAGCAAAAGATAAGTGAGTGTGGTTTCAAATGGTAACCTTGGCACCTGGTCCTACTTCCAGCTCCTCTGAAGCTCCAGCAAACCAACAGCAGAGAAGAGCTACTGGCATCCATTCAGGGTGGCTAAGATCGAGCAGCTAGGTAAAAGGGCCACAAGCTCACCTGTGAGCAGGTGGTCTCCGTATGTTTCCAGGTGGAAAGTGAGGCAGAATGGGAAAGCAGAATAGCTTCAGAATACCTTCCCAGGGCTGGGAGGTAAGCTTCCCAGAGCTCCAAGTCCGCAGAGCATTAGGACCCAACTGACGGAAGAGGAAACTAAGCAAACTGAGATTCCAGCGCCTGTGAACACTGCCTTGCTCATATAACAGAAAATACTGCTCTAGAACCACTGCCATTGCCATCTGTGTATATATGTGTGTATGGATATGAATACATGTGTACATTTATATGTGAATATATGTACATGTTTATATTCATAGTATATGGAAAGAAAAAGTCAAATTTTTGCGTTGAGGTTTCAAATAGATATAAAACCAAAGCCAAGAATTTCACTCTTCTTCTTTTTCCCTAATGCATTCTTTTTAATATCATTCCTTCTCAAGGATAATAAACTTTAGCCAGAATGTCTTGTTTTAGTAGAATAAAGACTTCAGGGAAAATGGAACTATGGAGAGAAAAATATGCATAGGATGTTGTTTAACAGTGGTCTCACATTGAAGCAGGAATCATATATCAGGGCAGAATAATATTCAATGCACAGGTACTTAGAAAGTTTACACTATATGTCACATGCATTCTCTTTTTAGAAGCTAGTTGAAGATGAATTTCCCCCAAATAAAAAATTAATAAATAAAAGGAAAGAAAATAAAAATACCCAGGAAGTAGCAGATCCAGCCCAGAATACAGTGGCAGGAAGTGTCTGGAAGATAGTGATCTTCAAGCATTGATTGCATCATGTTGCAAGATGAATTTAGGAAGGAGATACCTTCAGGAGGGGAATCTCCAGGAAGGAAAGAAACTTGCTAAAATAGAAAGTATGCTTTAAGCTTAGAAAATAAAGCTTAGTTGTAATAAAGACAAATAATGCAAGACAAAAAGAAAGCAATTAGAACTTTGGATGAAGAAAATCTATATGAGAAACTTATGCTCTCATATGGTGCAAACAAAAAATGTGGAAGTTGCAGAAGACAAGGTTCTTTTAGAAGAGACAATCCATTTGATCTCAGGGACAAAAACAGTGTAATATGAGTGGCCCAATGTTGAGACACTAGATCCAGAGAAAGAACAAATTTCTGGCCCACTAATGGGTTCTGTGAGCAGTATTTATAAGATTGTACTAATATTGTCAATGCTGTTTATTGGTTTGCAAAAGAGGAACAACCCAGTAAATATCAGATTGTGTACAAAACTAAAAGTAAAGGAAATTTTATTATGGGGACGGAAGTAGGGTGGGGGTGGGTGGGTAAACGGTAGGAACATTGACACATTTTTTCGCGTGTGAGAGAAAAGTTGAGATATATGATCTGTAGTTGATGAGAAAAGGAAAAGGTATTTAAATACAGGTAATCAGAACTAACATATACATTTCAAAATTGAAGAGGTGAGACTGTAAGTGAGCTTAATTTTCATGTCATATAGGAAAACCAATGAACATTGCCTAGAGCTATAAATCAAGAAACATGGGAATGTGTACATTATCTAGATTCATGGAGATGACTATCAAGATAAATAAGAAAAAATAAAAAGAACAGGAAACATTTGAAATAATTAGCCTCAACAATGGGGCTGGCCTTAGGAGAGCAGGATGTGTTCTTTTGTAAGCTGTTTGCACCACTTGACATGTTGCATGTGTATGTACGAGTTTTGTAATAATTTAAAAGTAAAATTTGGCATTTTTCAGAAGAGTACTTACAAGTGGTCAATAGGTTATATGAAAAAGTTTCAGCATCACTAATCATCAGGGTAATGCAAATCAAAATCACAATGAGATATCACAGTCCTTTAATAAGAATGGCTACTATCAAAGACACCAAGTGTTGGCAAGGATGTTAAGAAAGGGAATGTTATGGAGTAACTAGAGTTAAGTTGTTATGGCTAGATGTCCCCCTAAAGCTTCATGAGCTCATAGGTGAGGCTTTTTGGAGGTAGGTGGATCATGAGTGTGTGATACTGGATTAAGGGTGTCGTAACTGGCCTAGTTTACTGCTTGGTATAGAGTAGTTCTGGGTATGGGTGGCAGGAAGGCCCATGGTGGGTGTGGGTGGCACCAACTAATAGGCTTGTAGTCTCTATGGGATAAAAAGAGAAAGGGAGGCTTGTTGCTGGGTGCTTTCTGCCTCCCGTGGCATGAACTGTTTCTCTTCTGCCGTGCCCCTCTGCTGTGCTCCCCCTGCTGTGCTGCCTCTTCTGTCAGCCCCCACTATGGACTGAAACCCATACAAACTGTGAGCCAAAATAAACCTTTCCTCCTTTAACTTGTGGGTGTTTGTAGTTGAGCCCTGGTCTTGAGCTCTACGTTGAGATGCCACCTGTAGCTGACCCACCCCACCAGCCTTGTTCTGGTCCAGAGTCCTGCGACTTTGTTCTCCCTGATTGGGGGCGGGGGGGTGAATGAAAATAAATGACAAAGACATAATCAGTTTAATGTGCTGGCAGCCAAGGAGCTCTTGCCTCCTGGTGGACGGAAAAGCACCCCCGTGTCTGGCTCATCTTTATTCACCCAAACATGCGTACGAGCAATCCGAGTAACACAAGATTCATCTGCTTTCCAATATCCACTAGTACATGCTAGGGTAAACAACTTAAACTCAGCTGTCTTAAGTTTGTCCTAGAGCCTGCCATATGCAATCACCTCTGAGTACAGCCTTTATCCTTTGTGTTCACAGAGGGGGCCAGTTGGGCCTCAATTCTCTGGTCTCCAAAAGGTACTGGTTATTTTGTCCCAGTGACATGCAAGTGATTAAGACAGGGAACATTTTCTTTGGTGAAGATGCAAATTGGGATGGAAACTATGGAAAAGAGAGAAATCAAGAATAGCAAAATAGAATAAAAACATAAACCAGCACTTACTTCAGGGTATACAGAATACAATGGAAATAAAATCTGCATGTTGAAGAGACACCTGCACTTCCATTTTCACTGGTACACTGTTCACACAGCCAAGATGTGGACTCAGCCTAAGTGTCTGCAGATGTGTGAAAAGATAAGGAAACATGCTGTATGCATGATGAAATACTATTCAGCCACAGAAAGGACATCTCACCTTTGCAACAACATGAATGAACCTGGAGGAAATTGTCCCATGTGCATGTCACGTATGTGTAGAATGTAGGAAACCCAGGCTGGAGGAGACAGAAAATAGAGTGGTGGCTGCCAGAGACTGGTGAAGGATAAATGTTGGTCAAAGGGTACAAAGATTCAGTTCAGTGAGATAAATAAGTTCTATAGAATAAATGTGCAGCATGGTGAACTATAGTTAATAATACTAAGTGTACACTTGAATTTTGCTAAGAGGATAGAATTTAAGTGTTCTTATCGAGTACACACAAAGATAACTATGTGAGTTGAAGTGATGGATGTATTAATTAGCTTGGTTGTGGTAATAGTTTCATAACATACATATATCAAAACTTCACATTGGGTACCTTGAATATACACAGTTTTACTTGTCAAGTCTACACCTCAATAAAAGCAGAAGAAAAAATATGTATCTAACTGATGAGAAGATGTTGTCTCTACCCCTTAAATAACTATCACCTCAGAAAAGTGACTTAAATTCTGTGTATCTCTATTTTCCCATCTATAATAAATGACTGATAATTCATATTTTATAGGATTGTTGTGTACCTAAAATAAGACACATATAGCGTTGCTCTGAGCAATTCTTAACCCAAAGCACTGCTTAACCCAGTGCTTAATCCACTAACTGTTTGATTTTCAATTATTATTTTCTGAGGCCCCAGTCATATGAGGACAATTGTCCCTTCTTATCCCTGAAGAGGGAAGGAGGAGAGAATTAAATTGACCATGCACGAATATGTGGGGATTTATGATAGGGAGCTTGTGAAATGCATGTGGGAAAATGAATGTGAATCAGCAAAGAGATTGTACATGATGGTTAGGAGTGTGTGTGTGTGTGTGTGTGTGTGTGTGTGTGTGCACGCAGAGGGGAAAGGGTATTAAAAGGGTATCAGAGGGTGACCTGGGTGGGAATGTGACATACTTGTGTCCATGTAAGGGCGGGGTGGGAATGAACAGCTTTTCTGGACTAGGATGATGGACGTCCCTGGATGCCAGTGTGGCAGGATATGTGAGGGATGGAAGAGGCAAGGATGTGGGTAGAAGGTGTGTGAAGAGTGTGTGTACCACGTGAGGGCTGTATGTGAGTGATGACACTCCCCGCCATATCCCCAGCACACTTATCTTGGAGAGGGAGTCATGATTTGACTGTCTCCACCAACATAAGCATTGAAATATAATCTCTGAAGAGGAACTAAGAAGTAGGGCCAGGTGTGATCACTAAGATGTTAGGAGGTCTCTGCCCTTGTGAACAGATTAATCTGGTGATGCCCCCTTTCCTGGCTCCCTATGTTAAACCATTCATTTACTCATGGACTAATGAATTAATGGGTTTTTAAGAGAGTGAGATTGTTTAAAAGAAAATGAGTTCTCTCTGCCAACCTTATTCTCTCACTCTGTGTTGCCTCAGGATATGCAGAATCCCCACTAGCAAGGTCCACTCCCCTTGATTTTGGACTTTCCAGTCTTAGGAACTGTAAGAAAGAAATTTCTTTATAAAGTGCCTGGTCTATGGTATTTTATGGTAACAGAAAACAGACTAAGACAAGGAGCTTCACTAGAGACAAAACCTCCAAAGCTCAGGCATAGTGTCCCTGATCGTGGAACAGAATTGATGTTTTTCTGTCTTCAAAGCTATTGAGTTTCCTGCAGAGAAGCTGCTAGTTCAACCCAGACCCACCTACACCACCCCTGTGTGAAAATAAAATAAAATAAAATAAAATAAAATGAAAGAACTGATAATAAAATAAGAAACCTGTTCCATCACATAGTATCTGTCGGGAGCAATGCTACATAATTGTAGGGAAAAACCCTTTGATTAGGCCTAGTTCTCCTGCCTACAGGCCAGCTATGGC
>NW_004624735.1:6643667-6665757 GCF_000247695.1 Heterocephalus glaber | reverse complement strand
CAGGCCCAAAGCTCAGCTTCTTCTCCAAGTCTCATTTTTTCTACCTTTCCTCCTGTATAATAAGTTAATTCTCCTTGTGCTGCCGTGGCTTGCAGGAGACAGGGGACTAGGACTTACTGCAGAGGTTCTAGTAACGTCCCCTTTCCCTGTTCCCTACAAGCATCCTGTGGTTTTGACAAAATTACTTAACCTCCTGGGCCTCAAGTTTCCATTCTGTAATCTGGAGATAAGAAGATTACCTGCCTAGAGGGTTATTATGAATGGAACAGGGCGTAGTACATAAGGACTGGATAGTCATTAGCTATTATTATTGTCAGCTCAGCTCCATCTTAGTTGACTAATAGGACACTTTATTGCATTTCTGAGAGCATGTTTTCTTCTGTAAGAGCAGTTTTAGGTTGACAGCAGAATTGAGCAGTGGGTAGTCTTTTCCCAGGTACTCCCTGTCCTATGCATGCACAGCCTCCCTTACTATCAACATCCTTCAGCAGCTGGTGCATTTGCTACAACTGATGGAATGACACTGATGCGTCATGACTACTGAGTCTATAATTTAAATCAGGGTTTGCCCTTGGTATCTGTTCTATGGGCTTGGACAAACATACATGATCTCTATTATAGTACCATATGGAGTATTTTCATCCTCCTTTAAATATCCTCAGTGTTCCACCTGTTCATCCCTTTATCATCTTAACTCTGGATAAGTACTGAACTTTTTGCTTTCTCTATAATTCTGTTTTTCTAAAATGTCTTATTTTAGAATCCTATAGTGTGAGCCTTTTCAGTTGATGTCTTTCACTTAGCAATACGCTGTTAAACTTTCTGCATGTCTCCTTATGGCTGGATGCTGTAGTACATGGGGTACAAGATGAGGGATGGGGTGCACTGTGGGTCCCTGAGATGTGGATGCTGCAGTATATATAGGACATTATGACAAGGGTGGGTACCCTATGGGGGGGGTCTCATGGCTTTGGATGCTACAGCAAGCCTATGGGCACACTGTGATGAGAAGGTGCGGTTTAGAGGTGTGTACCCACAGATGTTGACATTGCCTATAAAAAAAATGAGTGTTGTGAGGAATTGAGATGCACTTAAAAGGGTTGGAATTCTACCATGACTACATGTGATTCAATCCCCTGGATCACATTGTGAGTTTCTGGCTGAATAGCATAAAGTATTGAAGCTGTCCCACACCTGGTATGCTGTTCCTTGGACTACATGTAATGACTGCTGGTGGAGTGCACAGTTCAAGGTGCCTTAGGTGACTCTGATGCTGTTTATTTCCACCTACTTACCCCAGTGTCTATGCCGGAGAACCAGCAAGGTGTGTGTGTGTGTGTGTGTGTGTGTGTGTGTGTGTGTGTGTGTGGAGGAGAAGATGGTAAATTCTGAAGTGCTTATTGCAGAATGGGTGTTTGTAATCTTGATTTCTGTCAATGTCGGTTCTATATGTGCTCTTAGGAAACTCAGCAGACCCCTGTTCAGTAAAGAGGGTCCCATTGTCCTCTTTGCCCCTTTTGTAAGTGTTTACAGTGCCTGTAAGAGAAAAAAGACCCCTGGTCCCCTGAAACAGATGCCGTTCAAGAGAAACCTGCCTCCCCAGGGGCCATTTCATTCAGTCACTTCAAGTGCTATTTGTTAGCATCGCACTCACAGCTATGCATTTTGAGAAGTGCATTGCAGCATTTTTTTCTGGGGATTTCATGGGTCTTTGTGAAACCTGTTCTTTGCTATGATGGTCTCAATTTTTCCAACCATGCAGGTGAATGAGCTGAGGTCACATTCAGTGCCCTGCAATCTTATGAACATCTAGTAAAGTTGATGTAAATCCCTGGCCACCTGCTGCTCCTGTGACTGGTGGTGACAGAGAAGTGGTGTTGTGAAGGGTTCTCCTGGTGAATCCTTTGGGCTGTTGGTGTAAAGAACTGGACAAAGCCTTGTACTCAGGTCCCTTCAACCCCTTCCCAAGGAATACCTGAAGACTGCCAGAAAGTTTTCTGTAGAGGCAGAGTGGTGTACTGTCAACAGTGACACAACTGTGCATAAAAGTTTTCATTCATATTCAGTGGCAGACTTTGTACTTGAATTATTAAAGAGGGCATGAAAGGGTTTCCCTTTGAGATTTCTGAGACATCTGAGTTTTCCAGGTAGGAGTACTTAGCAAGTGCAAATTCCAATGGCAAGCATTCAGGCAAGAGGATAGAGGAACAAGAGGTTACTGCAATTCCTTAGGCAGAGGTAACAAAGCCTGTGGTAAGCGAGACATGAGCCTGCACTGAGCACTCAGACAATGCCTTTATTTCTTCCACATGCAGCAAATTCCCAGAAAAATTCACATTACCCCAGGGCAGGACATAAAGGTAAGAGGTTCTAGGGCCAATTACAACAGGGCTGGAGTCCCACCTCCTCTCATCCACTTTCAAGCCTGCTTTCCATTTTGGCTCCCAGTTATTAAGAAGTTTTTAAGTCTAAATGGCCTAGGCGAATGCTGGATGATCTACATAGGGTCAGAGGTTCCTTGGGGCGTTGTGTTGCAATGCAGGAAGGAAGCAGGCCCTGGCTGTCCTGAGTGACAGTGAAACGTGCCTGTTGGGGCTGACAGGCAGCTCTCAGGATCCCTGCTAAGGGATTGTCTCTTTTAATGTCCCAGTTATTCTCTGCAATGTTTAAAAAGGTGGCAGGAATGTTTCTTTCTCCCCTATCCCCAGGCTTTGTGTCTGCCAGGGAAAACAGCATTTGAGATTTTACAACAATTTATTCAAGAAATCACTGAGAAAAAATGAAAAGCAAAGGCAACACTGAGTTCACACAAAAGTTGTGCTGCCAGCCAGGGCCAGGGGAGAACCCAGAGTCCACATGTTCCTAGTGGGCTTGCAAGTGGCCTGGAAGGTGGCAGGTGATGTGGCATCCCTGGCCCCATCATAATACTGCAAGAGGAGTCTCAGCTCTACCCCTTTGGACTGAACAGAGAACTAGTGAAGCAAGTGAACCATGCCCACAGTTCAGCTCTGGGGTCTGGGAGTTGCTGCCAATAAGCCAGAAAGCCCTGTTACATGTGCTGGGGAGGTGAGTGGGGAAGAAAGCCTACTCTGCTTGCCCCTCTCCATCTTGCTTTTAGAGGAACATCTCCATCCAGTGCTCCCCTGAGAGGTCCTGCTACCTTTTTCCCTAGAAGTGATGCCATTATGCATTTGCATGTGCAGTATGTTCGTGAGTGGTTGGTGAGTTTCTGTACGTGTATGTGTGCCTTACTTTTCTCCTTGTTGGGACAAAAGTTGGGACACCCAAATTTAAAGGAGGAAAGGTTTATTTTGGCTCACAGTTTATAGAGGTTTCAGTCCATAGTCTGCTGGCTCCAAAGCAAGGCAGATGCCAGAGGGACATCAGAGAGGAGAAACAGTTCACGGCAGGCAGAAGACAGCAAAATCAAGCCAGAGACACAATGAGAGGAAAGACCACAGCTCTTTCTCTCCTTTACATCTGATCCAGGACACCTGCCCTTAGGGCTAGTGGCACTCACATCTTTAATCCTAGCATTGCACCATCAGTGAGTTCCAGTGTCACAAATTCTAGATCCAGCCACCTCTGAAAAGCCTCACCTATCACATGGGGCTTTACTATTTGCATGAAGCATAATAATATGCTTGTGTATATGTAAGTGTACACATGTAGGCATACATCTGGGTATTCTTGCATATGGTTATGTATGTATATGTGCATAAGTGTGTGTGTATATATGTGTGTTGTGTGTTTATGTGTGTGTAGTGAGCACATGTGTATGCATACAGGTGTATTTGTACACGTGTGTATATGTATATATGTCTGTATGCATATGTATGTATATATGTACCTGTGTACATTTGTCAAGTGTGTGTGTGTGTGTGTGTGTGTGTGTGTGTGTACGTGTATCTTTTCCCTTTTGGCCTATTTTTACCCAAGGAAGAATTTTGATGTGATGTGCTGGAGCTGTGAGGTTAATGGTAGAGCAGTAAATCTGCACTCCACCCTGCTAGATTAGCTCAGTTATCACCACTTATTGACTTGATGATGATAAAGCCCTCAAGCCTCAAACTCCTTGGGAATAAGACAGCAGTGGCTAAATGGGCATGATGGCAGCACACAACAGAGATCATCCTCATGGGCCACAGCAGTGGCCATGACCAGGAGGATCACAGAAGAGGAGCCACTCTCCTCCCTTCTGGTGCATGGAGCCAGCTTGGGCAACACAATTCACTCCTGCAGGTGCTGGCTTCCCGTTCCTACAACTCTGAGTCCTGAGGAACATTTCTCCCACCTGGATGGAACAGGTGGGACAGGTGACTGGCTTTTCTGTTCCCGCTCTTACAGATGTTGACATTCCTCGGCACTTCCTCCCCTACTTTGTGGGGGGAAGGGCACAGTGTTCTCCAGCTCTGAATTACAGCTCCACAATAAAAAGCCAGTTTTGCTGTCCTGAGCTCAGGAAAGGGAGGATGTGAGGTGCTGGCTGAGTTTTACATTCTTTTTGCCTAGGACTATACAAAAAAGCAGCAATTCAGAAGCTTTTCATTGAAAAGCACCAAGGTTTATTCTACAAAACTTAAAAAAACCCAGATGATATTAAATGAGAAACAAATTAGCTTTCAGGAAAATCTGCAATAAACACTGTGTTTACTTTCTACCAGAGAAGCCACAGTCCCTGACAGAGCCTCTAGATAGCACTGGTACTGATGATCCTTCCAGTCCCCTTCTTTTGTGGCATGTGAGCCATAAGTGTGTTAACACCAGCATGTCTGGGTTTATGTTGCACTTACCCAAAAGTGAACTGTAGTGGAGGTTAAACCCTCTGCAGAAGTTTACATAGCAGTGGAATCTTCCAGATTTATTTGAGTTCTAGTTCCCAAGAACTTTGCCACTAATAAGCTCTGTGTCCTTGGACAAGCTATTCATTTTTGTTGTTGTTTTACTAGAGGAGGGTATTTTCTTCAAGTTGCTCATGTCAGTGATACTGTGCTCACATGCACCATATTGGGCATAGCATCTGCTGCAGGATGGGAACTTGACACATGGTGATGCCCCTCCTTCTGTCATCCAAAGAGCATCTATCTATAAGAAGCTTTTTCCCACATCATCCAAGCCTAATAACAAAATTGTAGTCATCATTACTGCATTAGGCAGCTTTCTTGTTGAGACACAATGCTTGACATCTACAAGCTAAAGGAGGAGAAGTTTAATTCAGCTCATGATTTCTGAGGATTCAGTCCATGGTCATCTGGTGGGAAGGCAGGAACATCATGGTGGAAGGGCGTGGTGGAGCAAAGGTCTGGGAAGCAGAGCAAGGGAACAACGACAGAGAGAAAGGGCTGGTGACCATATATAATAACCAAGACCACACCTCTCTGACCCACTCAGGCACACCCAGAAATGTGTTTTACCAATCCCTTGGGCATTTTAAGCCAATCAAGTTGAGTCAATTAAGGCAACCCATCACAATTGAATTCCAAACATTTTTAAAACAGGACCTCAATTATGCAGGTGGAGAAAGTAGTAAATGGCAGTGTGTAAAAGAAAGAAGACTATGGAGGAAAGATGAGAGCATCTTTATAGGAATCACAAACGCACTGAAAGACAGGCACTGATTTTTTAATACCCTTTAATCAGGGGTACTGTGCCATTTATAATTTACCAAATGAAGACACTAGCAAGCTAGCTTCTCAGAGAGTCTGCCATGAAAAATATACTGTTACTTTTCTATTAATCTACCAGCAACCATAATATTAGATACACATCTCTCCAAAGACAGACCAATGGCTATAGAAGAAATGTTCAATTGCTGCACTTGTCACCCCAGGCCCTTCACAGCCTGCTCACCTCTCCCTTCAAAAGCCCTCTCCCCAACCTTCTCTTCTGCTTTAGGAATCACCTGACTTTTTCCCACTTGCCTGCAACCCTGTACCATTGCACCTGCAGGGGTCTAACCTCCCTAATTCTTCTGGGAGTACATAACTCAAAGTCTGCTGACCTCCTTTTTGTCTAATGACTGGTGAATTACACAGTGCTTCCTTGTGCTATAGTTTGGATCTTAATGTCCCCTAATGGCCCAACTGTCAAATGCTTGGTGGCCAGCCTGTTGTGCTTTAGGAGGTGGGGCCTCTTGGTAGGGAGTTGGTTACTGGGAAGTCCCCGTAAAGGGGATATTGGAGGGCTGGCCTTCCCTCTCATTGTTTCCTGCCATGAGGTAACACACTTCCTTTGCCATGTGCTTCTGCTATCATGTACTGCTTACCACAGGCCCAAAAGAACAGGCAAACTGGCCAAGGACTGAAACCTCTGAAAGCATGAGCTGAAATAAGCCTCTCCTTATAAGGTGATTATCTCCAGTACTTTGTCACAGTGAAGGAAAGCTAAGTAGCACACCTAGTGACTGCCTCTCCTTCTCTTTTGCTTCTTAAATAAGCTGCGCGGTGAAAGATGTCATCTCTTGCTTGTGCTTCAGGGAAGGGTCTGTCCTCATGTAAAGGGAATGCTCCAGAAATGCTTGTTAGTTTGGTTTTACTCTGTCCACGCCCTGCCTCCACCACACACCTCCAGTCTTTATTTCTTGCATACAGGATTTTGTTACACTTGGAGTAATCATGTTTGAATCCTTTTTCTTACCCCATTTTGCTATACCGAAGATCTTTCCAACATGGCACCAATAAGCCATTTGTAGTTCTTTAATTTTAAATAAATTAAAATGGAATGAAATTAAGTTTAGTCCCTCAGCTGGCCTAGCCACTTTCCATACACTCAATATCCTCATGTGCCGAACTTTAACAGATAGTGCAGATTAGAGTTTTCACAATTGCCAGGACTATTGGACTGCGCTGCCTCACATTTGAAGGCCAGTACATATAATGATCTTTAAAAGGCGGGAAACAGACAATGCATATTCACTTATTCATTTTCCTTCCTATTGTTACACAGGCAGCTGATTGTCTCTAGCAACTTATTTCTGGCCATAGATTAAGCTATTCAAATTTGAGGAGCATTGTACTTTTTTTCTTTTTTTGTTTATCAAACTAAATGGAAAGAGTGGCAATCCAAAAGGTGTTTATGCATTAACTTCATACTTGGGAACAGATGAACGCTGTCTCCTAAATAAAATGGAAAGACCAAATAAGAAGAAAGGTCAGGGACAGCTTCTCCTGTTTTTCAAGTTGGAGAAGAAAGCTCTAGACATGTTTATTATCAATTTGTAATTATTTGACTTCTGCATTAACAGAGCAACAGAAAATTGCCTCCTTTAAAGGAAAATGTAATTCGCTTCAAGTTCAAAACTACACCAAATGCAAACAGCTGTGTCCATATGTTGCTAAAAAATTATTTTCTAAATAGTAACACTAAGCTCAAACTACATCAAAAAGAAAACCACAGATGACTGAGGACCCAGGGGGACCCTCCATGCTGAACCGCCATCGGTTTGAGTCTGTAGGAGTCCACCAAGGTGGGGAGTGGGAGCTTATTGGTCAAGATGCCATTGGAGTTCCTAATGAGCATAGATTACAGTTATGACGAAGCAATACATCAGCATGAATAACATCAGTGTCAGCTAGACATGATTTCCCTTATTATAGTGGTGAGGGACAAACAAAACTCTCAGTGAATTTCTAAAAACTTCCTGGCATTCTCTTTACATCTGACATCTTAAGAGGTGGAAGAATGTGCCATTTTTATTTATATTTTTTCTTAAATAAAACCACAGTTAGTTTCCTTAGGCTTCACACTGGATTCACAGCCTGTAAGAATGTGGCTTTAGGAAGCTCCACAATAATTTTTCAAAGAGAATGAATCCTTGGTCTTCATCAGCTCAGCCCGATGCCCTCTTGCCCTGGCCCTTTAGGAATGGTGGGCTTTGGCTTAGTAGGAGAATGCACGCAGCACTCTGTCATCTGCCTGGGATGCCTCAGGTCAGTGGTTCCACACAACTGCCGTTTTCTGCAGTTGAGCAGAAGCCACAAGATGATCAAGAGACCCCCTGGGTCACATCACATGTGTGGTTACCGAGCAGATGTGACTTTGTAGGATTTCAGGGCAAGACCTTCACGTGAATAGTCAAGCTCGGCTCTTTTATTTTTTAATTTACTAGCTGTGGACTTCCTATTTCCAGACATTTAAACCTATCTTGTCTGCTTCTGATTAAGAAAAAATATTTTTAAGTCCAACCTATATAATATTCAAGTTGGCTCCTTATCAGCTTTCAAATAAACACCAAGGAATTTTCAGTGCAAGAGCCCAAGGTAAACAGAGTCATAGATATCTGACTTTATAGTAAAATAGACAGCATAAATATGAAGTAGCAAACATGTAGCACCATTATCTGTTTCTTCAGGACAGATCTTTCCTTAAAAGGAATCAACTTCACTGAGATACAATACTTACTCTGTTTTTGTCACAAGGATTCTTTGATTTATGAACACAACCCAATCCTAAAATTAATTTATAATTTGGCTCTTGGAAGCAGAATTCATTTTCTCATAGAAACAGTATTACTGACAATGGCTATGCTCCCAGCTTATCCCTCACAGTCTATAGTGTGGTGAGACTATTTCCAGTTGTAGTCCATAGCCCTCAGATGAATGTGATCTCACTGTTTTACGATCCCAAACATGGGCAGGAGGGGTGGACGGGGCTGGGTGGTCACTGTAGAAGCTTCTAGAGGCTGGTCAGTTCTCCAACATTGCTCGCATGAGAAGGCGGAATGATGTAGGGTAGTGTAACAGGGCCGTCTCTGGCTGCAGTGACAGGGAGAGGCAGTGTGAGGGCATGGGTAGTTCTGTGGTACAAGGGGAAGCTGTTGTCAGACTCTGGAAGGTGGCTGGGCAAACCAGGTCGGGAAGAGCTGAGAGAGGAACCGAGTGTTGCCCTCATTCCTAGTTCAGCATGTCTTTCTCCACCCAACCGTGGTGACCTGAGGTCGACTTCCTGCTTTGCTCAGATTCTGAGGTCCCCAAAGATAAAGATGTTTCATTTCCACATTTATTTCTCATGTAGGAAATGCTGGACAAATCCATAGCCTCTTGGAGTCTTCGTCCCTCCATCCATCACAGCACCTGCTCCTGGCCTGCATGTCTCATAGCAATCTTGTGAAGACCTAAACAAACCAGTCGATTTTTCTAAGAATATATGTGCCTTATGCTTAGAGAGATATCATTTAGACCTACATAAATGCGGAGTAATAATACTGTTTCTATCCATTCGTTCCAAATTACCAAAAAAAAAAAAAAATTGAAATACACAGGATTTGGTAGTCTGCATATTTACCAGAATGTGCTTTGTCAACCCCCAGGTGCGGATCTGCTGTGTACAGGAATAAGTGTGGAGAAGCGCGGAGACCGGGGAGCTGGTGCCAGCTGCAGCGGCGACCTGGACATGAACGTGAGGTTCGGACCGCGCACGGCCTGTTCTCAGGAAGAAGGCGCACACCTGCTGTGAACACAAGGCCAGGCTTCTTGGAGCTAACCCATTCAGAGCCCAGAGTGAATGCACCCCTCGCGGCCTGCCCTGCTCGCCGCCGCCGCGTGGCATCCACGGGCCCTTTGTGGGCGCTGCGCGGGGCGCACAGGACGCGGCTGCTCGCGCCTGGCCATGTGACGGGCCGCAGGGCAGCGGGTCACTGCGAGGTCTCCGCGGGGCTGGGCCCGTCAGCTGAGGATCGGATCGTCAGGCAGTGCCGGGACTTGTCCGGCGGCTGGCCCCGCGGCTGGGCTGCTCCTCTCAGAGCGGGCTTTGTTTCCTCGCGCTCGTCCAATGGGCACCCTGCCTCCCCGAGCATCCACCCGGACCGGCGTGCGCGCGGGTGGGGCGGCCGGGGGGCGCGCAAGTACGCGCGAAGGGAAAACAGGTCTGAGGCTTCAAGTCCGGGCAGGACGCCTGTGAGTCATCTTATCGTAAAGTGGGCAGCACCTCGCCTCTGGTTAGTCAGAGCCACAGGTAAATAAAGGGCTCAGTGTCTGAGGGGCGCTCGCCTGGAGTGCTTAGCTGTGTCATTCTGTTTCCAAAACAAATGCTCGGGCAGGTCTTCCTTTAATGATTTCCTTGCGTGAAGTGAACACTTGAATTAGAGCCCTCGCACAGGATGGCTGGCCAGGGCGTTTACTGCATGCCAACCGCGGCAGAGACTCACCGACTCCAGGACACCCCAGAAGGGCTTTCCAGAACCCCTCTCCTGGGCCTTTCTCCTCTGCCTCCGCTCTTGCTCTTCTCTGCATCCAGCATGGGCAGAGGTGAGGGATGGTGGTAGGAACCCATCTCCCCACATTCTGAAGGAAACTGAGAAAAGAGAAAAAATTAGATTGTTAGAAAATTAGAATCCTTGACAAATATAAATGGCCAAGCATCAAACATTAACCCGTTAAAGGAGCTCTATAGTAACGATTATTCCTGGTTCCTCTCTGATTTATAAAATACTTACGTGATAACCAGAGGCTTAGGCTTGGATATGTGGAGAAACGACACCCATCCTGTTTGTGACTCTTTACAATCTGAGTGTTAGCAATGCAGATACCACATCTGAACATTTCCCTACAGCGCCGCGCGCGCCGATAAGGTGGGGATTGAGGGAGAGCTGGTGAAGTGGCTTCCGGAGGCTCATTGTGCCTGGTCTTTTTGTCAGGCACTCCTGCCCTGCCTTGGGCTGGGACGGACTGGAATGCAGGCTGTTCAGATAAGGGGGTCCCAAGGCTCAGATTGTCCCAATGAAGCACTGGTCTTGTTAGGGACCAGACCCCAGTCTTAGCTCATAAATGTCTAGATTCTCGGGGGCAAAAGAGAAGAGGGTGTTGCAAATGTCAGCTGACACTGCAGCCACTTCTCCAAGCCGGTTTGAGGTCATGCCACACGGGTAAGACAGTGGACAGGAGATGAGAGCTAGATACGCTTCCAAATGTGCTTACTTTTTATTGGTTACTTTATAACTATTGCTCTCTGCATGAAATCCTCTTACACCTAACAAAGAAGGAATTAGTAAATCCCTAGAAAGAGAGACACACAGGATTGACTTCAATTTGACTTTGCTTCCTCTGGTAGACCTGATTTGTTTCTCTCCTTGTGCAACTAACTCAAAGTCTAGGTTAATCAGAGAACTTCACTTCAGGGGCGAGGAAGCAACTTTTGTCTACTCTGATATGTGTTTAGTAAGGATGACATGCATAGGAAAACATGCTCAGTTTCCACATGCTCTTCGTAAAAATGGTGTGAACTATGATGTACTGTGTATAACAAATGTGCTTTGAAATGAAGGCCCTGCCTAACACTTTTGCCAGCTTATTCTCACTGTTTGATACTATTTCTTTCTGTGCCTGTCTTTTCATTAGTAACAGTTCTTTCATATTCCTGTGGCTTCAGCACCACTCTAGGCAAACAATTCCTGAAGTTTTACAGGGGATCCCTGATATGATTTCCTGTGTTCTTATCAGTGTTGCTATCTCTGTTGATGTGGCTGTGTTCAAGTCAAATCCCTAAATACTGTACTCAGCTATGAATTCCCAGAACTCCAGTTCAGACAAGAGGCCCTTGAGTCATCTCTGCTCATCTCCACGGACACGACTTTCAGCTCAGGAAGTTACATGGAGGTACTCCCAGGAGGGGAGGAGCTGTCTGGAAGAAGGCCTTACAGTCCCACCCAAGAGGAAACACTGACCCACGACTGGTATCTCCCACCCTTGACCCAACAACAGAAGGTAGCCAAGTTGGGCACATTTCTCCCTGGATGACACCAGGTCAGTCAACATTACCTGCAGGGATGCCCTTAGGGATCCAACAGAGAGCTAAAGTCAGAGGAAAGGCTGTCTTTTGCTCTGAGCCAGAGACTGCCCTGCCAGAGGCATCCACATATATTTTGTCCCCAGAAGACATAGAGTTCCTCCCACTCCTACAGCACCCTTTGGGAGGAAAACAGCACAGGGAGGAGGCACTACAACCAGGCCTGGGTTGAGAGAGTTCTTCAAGCCCAAGGGCTGGAATTCCACCAGACAGTGTGGCAGCCAGTAAAAGTCGACCCAGCCCCCACAAGCAGCTACCCAGGAAATGTGTTTTCTGCCACACTAAATCTGAGACTTCCTTCCCCTCCTCAGGGACATCCAGGAGACAGATTGGGTTTTCCTGGCCAAATAATCTGGCGTGGACGTGTTTCTTTGTCCCATACTTCCAATCTTTTCTTCCTCTATCCAGAGACCTTGATTCCCAGCATAAAGATAGGCTTGCATGCCAGCCAGCACCCCAAAGAATCTGTGGGGCACAAATGTCACCAGACAAACCAAATAAATAAAAGTAATGTAGGAAAGAGACTAATTTTCAATTTCCATTGGCTTTACCGCTCACAAAATTGCCCAGGGCCTTCACGCTAAATTTATACAGGATATCTGCTTGAAAAGATGTAGATTTTGAATGAGACTTAGTTGCCCCTAGTGTAATAGACGAAGTGTTCGAGTAAGAACCATAATTCACCTGTAAAACAAAGAACAAGAAAAAACAAAAACTGAATGAGAAAAAAAGATTAACAGATGCCAACACTGAGCACAGCCTACTGGATGGACTTAATTGCAGAATGAAAAATGACAGAGATTAGAATCAGTGAACTTAATGACAGAGCAATAGCATTTGCTCAATATGAAGAAACAAGAGAAATACATAGAAAATAAAAATGGAGAGAATCTCAGGAACCATATAGAAAACAGGAAAAGGTCTGTCATAATATGGGTTGCAGAAGATGACAACAGAGGGAATAAAGCTAAAAAAGTATTTAAAGAAATAACAGATGCAAATTTCCTGAGTTGGAAGATGACAGACATAAACCTACATTTTCAAAAAGGTAAGCAAGCCCCAAATGGGGAAAACCCATGGAATCTATGCCAGTACACATCATAATTAAATGTCTGAAATCTAAAGTCAAAGAAAAAAATCTTGAAAACAGCCAGAGTACGATGACTCATAGACTATAGGGGAACATCAGTGTGAATGATAGCAAACTCCTTACCTGAATCATGAGGGCCAGAAAGAGGTGGTAGAGTCTTTTACAAGAGCTGAAGGAAAAGAATTGGATCTATAAGTTCTGTAGCCATCAAAATGAATTGTCACAAATTAAGAGGAAGTAAAGAAAGCTAATTCCTAGCAAACCTGTCTTCAGAGAATGGATATGGGAGATTCTCTAAGCAGAAAGAAAATGATATTGAGTGGTATAGTTTGGCTCTTTAATATCTTCCAAAGACCCATGAATTGAAGGATTACTCTCCAGGTTGGTGCTATGGGGAGCTGATGGAAATTTTAGGAGGTGGGGTCTGCTGTGAGGTCTCCTGGTCATTGGAGGTGTGATCTAAAAGGGCACATTGGGACTTCAGCTTCTACGATGTGAGAAGCTTTGTTCTACCATGTGCTCCCTACCACAATGTGTTTCCCTGTCACAAGCCCCAAAGTGTTGGAGGCCATTGATTATGGGCTGAAATTTCCTAAATTGTGGGCAAAAATAAGCATATCCACTTTATAAGTTGATTATCTCAGGAAATTTGTAATAGTAATAAAAAGCTAACATGTTGTGTAATACTCAGAGCTTTTGAAAGAGAAGAACCTTCAAATTGGTAAAAGTAGAATCACACTGGGTGATTAAGGCATGAATTATGAAACCACCTGATGTGGCACTCACTATGTGTTGGAGAAATATCTAAGAAAATTATATTGAAATTATATTGAAAAAGTAGGTGAGTAAAAAGACCTAAATGGTAATATAGTTACCACGCTTCACTAGAATTGGTAGCATATCAATATCAGCAGACCGTGGTTACATATTTCATATTATATGTACTTAAAACAATCACTAAGAAAAATATACACAAAGCACTATAAAGAAATCAAGATAGAGTTGATAAATTAAACTTTATCAAAATTAAAAGTTTCCTCTGTGAAAGACTGAGAAACATGAAAAGGTGGGCTATAAATTTGGAAAAAATTTTGACAAATTATATACTCAACAAAGGATTACTACTAAGAACATACAAAGTACCTTCAAAGCTCAACAATAAGAACACCAAACAATCTAGTTTGACAATTGATAAAAGACATAAACAGACCATTTCAATAGAAAGAATATAAAGATGGAGAAGTAAGTCCCGGACAAGATATTCAGCACCATTAGCGCTTATGGAAATCGGATACTTCTATAAACATTTTGGAATGGCCAGAATACAAACATGGCAACATTAAATGCTGACCAATGAAGTGGATAAACTGGATCACTCATACATTACTGGTGGGAATGTAAAATGATGCAGCCACTTTGGACAATAGTTTGGCATTTGTTTATGAAACTGAACATGCAACTACCCATACAACCCCAAAATTTTCCCTTTGGTCATTTATCCCAGAGAGATTAACACTTAAATTCACACAAAATATGTACCTGAATGATCATGATAACTTTATTTACAATAGCCAAAGGCAAACAGCCCATATTTTATTCAATGGGTGAATGATTCAACAAACTGTGATGTAGGCACACCGCGGACTACTACTACTCAGTAATGAAAGGAAATGAGCTGTTGACACATACAACCACTATGATTAGTCTCCAAGCAATTATTTGGAGTGACAATAGACAGTCCCAACAGATTACATACTGTATGCTTCTATTTCTGTACTATTCTTGAAATGACAAATTGGTAGAGCTACAAAACATTAATAGTTTCAGTGAGCCAAGGATAAAGGCAGAGGGAGACAGAGCAGGCATGTACAGATAAAGTAGCAAGAGGAGAATTCCTTGTGGTGGTGGAATGGTTCTACATCTTGATATAATCAGCATCAATATCCTCTTTGTATTTTGAACTATACTTTTATAAGATGTTACCATTGGATAAAACTAGGTAAAATGTACACCAGCTTATTTGGCATTATTTTTATAAATGCATGTCTATCCATAGTTACAACAAATATCTTTTAAAAGCCAGACCTAATGTAATTCCAATTAAATGATATTAAAGAATTGAAAAGCTCTATCTGGCTAATATCTTCTGTTTTATTTGACTGCCTATTAATTTTCAAGACGGTAGTACGTAGCAGTGAATTAAGACTCAATTGCAATTTAGAAAACTTCATTCAAATAGTTTTTTATAGTAACACCTCATCCCTTTGGGAAATATGTCACAAGAAATTATATCTACAACACAATGTATAGAACAAGAATAGAAACAGCTAGTTATATCAAGAAAATATGAAATTATGCTATTTTTAAGGTTTGAATTTTCACTTGTTGAGAAACATTTTTCATTTTCACTTTTTGAGAAACATTAATAGAAAATAGAAGATGATATGACTAGGGAAATATGTAACTTTTCAGTAAAATCTGAGCTGATTAAAGCAAGAGTAAGGTTTTTTTTGAAAGTCTTCTATGATATTTCATTAAAAGCAAAATAAACAGTATTCAACAACCACATCCTATGTGCAATTTCACCAAGTGATGTATGAAAGAAGAATTTGGCTAGCTGATAATAAAGAGTATGCTTTTGCTTACAATAAGAAACATGCTCATAGTAAACTTATAGAATGTGATCTGCATTTGAAGTTGAAGCTTAGCCATGTTCATTCTCTCAACATTATCACATATGCTTTGTTAATGGAGAAGGAGTGGGATTAAGTACAGTATAGAATGACAGCTCCCTCAAATCAGAGCCTATTTTGGGTTAGCATAGGCAGTTGGTCCACAATATCAAATTCTACAGTTTTCAGGCCTGCTGTTGAGTAAACAGGCATACCACTATCACTTGAACACTTAGCATTTCAAGGTTAATTTGAGTAATACGTACGATGCACATCGTAACATCTTTCTTCCAGCCTGCTCAACAATAATTTTGAAGGCCATTGCTATACAGTTTTAAAAGAATAAGCTGACATATCATCTAGATGGAATTTTATTCTAAACTGAACAGTTAACATATTAATCAAGCTTTTTGTAGGTGAAAATATTTCAGCATAGCCATTCTTTTTTTCTGTTTGACTCTCATTCTTAGTGTAGAAATCTAAGATTACTCAAATGCGTAAGGAGAAAAATTCATAATGAAATGCTTATGTATTCACTTGGCAAGTCCTACTACCTTAACTAAGATGGCACCAAAAGAAGTTTCTTAAACTCACCAGCCAAGATTTAAAAATTAAAGAAGAAAAGTTAAGATATACAGCTCAAATTCTGGTTGTGTAGTGTAATGATAAGTAATTTAAGATTTATTTTTACCTCTTTTCCTAAATGCATGATCTTTGTACCAAAATCATTAAATTACTGTAAATGATAAATAGGCTAATATGATAGATATTGAGGAGATCTATAATTATATACATCAAAAGAATTTGTTCTTGAGATTTCAGTACATACTGACCTCGAAAAAAAGGAGAATCACCTGAAAAGTCACTTTCAAGTTTAGATTTAACTTGCCTACCAGCATGTCTATTAGAGATTACCTGTTCATATATTTTAGAAGTAAAGGAGTTAACTTTTTAAGATAAAGAATGCTTTGCTACTCAAGGGCTTTCTATAAGTTTCATCACAGTGGCTCAAAAACCACTATTTCATGTTATTATACTGGGTAAAGTGACAGATGCAGGTCTTTGGGCCAAGGTGCTTTGTCAGTAAATCATGTGCTGCATTTGGAAGGCGGCCATGTGTTTTGAAACTGTCAATCAGTAATTAGAAAGAAGCATGATTCCCAGACCATCTTTCACTATTTGTCATAGGATGCACCACTATTTTGCACATTCGACTTGGCCCTGGCTTTGGCAGTCTGCAACAGTCCCCATGGGACCAGGCTGAACACCACATATTTTGCAGCACAGTGGACAGGGCATCCATTGTGGACATGTCTCCACACAACTAGATCTGAAGAGGATGGAAATATTGTTCAAACGCCCACCTGTGACAATGCAAGCTACTTTTCCTTTCTGTCTACCTACCTATCCTTCCAAAGTGAGATGGCTGGGTGATTAGACCAAAATGGATCTTGAAACTCCCAGTTTCAAGATCATCAGAAAGTAGACCCCTGTGGGCAAGGCTGAGATGTTTCTAGGCTCAGAGTCTAGGGACCTTGGCTGTGAATGGCTCGCTGGACGTGCTTTCAGAAACATTACAACATTGCAGAGGCTAAACAAATTGTTACTACTAACAGTATTTGACTCTCATGTTACCAAATCTTGATCTTTGTTTTAACTAATAATAGAGCAGAAAATAATAACTCCTATTTCTTTGCTCATTTGAGGCAACTCTATGTAAGCACTTAAATTATCTGATTTAATCTTAACAGGATCTTAGGAATTAAATACTATAATATCCATTTTACAGATGAGGAGACTAAGGTTCAGAGATGAGTTGCTGGCCTAAGGCTATAGAGTAGTAAATAAGAAAGATTTCTACCCAGCTTTGCTTCAATATTTAGAATGCTTAGTGTTCTGCTTTACTGATTCCAGTAAAGGACACCATGTCATGCAGAGGACCTGGGGAGAAGTGACCAAGGAGATGAGCCAAGTGCTATCATGCAGATGTTGACCTTTGTTCTGAGGAGGGCAGTTGTGGCAAAGAACAGGTCTGCAGGGTCACCGAGCCAGATTAGGATGGTGTAAAACTCCCATCTCTGGTAGGACTGCATGAAAGCCAGGCAAATAGTCATTCACTGGGATCTGGTTCACAGGTGAATCTAGCCAGGATCTCTCTTCCTTATGTAGCCCCCTAGGTCCACTCCTATATGGCCCTGATCACATATCTTTTAAAACATCCTGCTGCTCTTTGGACACTTACCAATTTTGACCTTGCATTATGGGTATTCTGTGCTTTTCTAGGATGTAGGTGTTTGAGTCCAACAGATCTAGGGCTCAGTATGAGCTCTGCCATTCATTCAAATACATTAAATCTTGCTGTTTCCACACAAAGGGAGCATAGCAATATAACCTACCTCCTTGGATTGTTGTAAGGACTTAATGAGATAATGCATATAAGTAATGAATATAGAATGTCAGCCATTAAGCTGTGAACAAGTTTACATACTCTTTACTGATCATAAGTATCCATACTACTGATTTTATTTTACAGGATTTTCTGACAAAAGCTATTCTAATTTTAAGACCTATCAGCAGATACTGCATTTAAAAAATAAAAAAATAAACTCAACACATATTAAGTACCTCATCAAAGAGTGGTATCGTTACCTTAGTTTCTTTAGATCTGTTATCATGAAGGGATGTTGAATTTTGAATTTTGTAGAAGGTTTCTTATGGATCAATTGAGAAGTTCATATGACTTTTTAAAAAAATTCTGAGTTCTATTTATAGGTGTATTATATTTATGTTGAACCACCCCTGTATCACTGGAATGAAACCAACTTGATCTTTCATTCGCTGTAGTTCTTATAATGTAAGTGAGAGCAATTAGTCAAGAGAAAATAAAGGGATACAAATAGGAAAGGAAGAAGTCAAATAATCCTTGTTTGTAGATGCTATTATTTAATTCTTAGAAGACCCTAATGACTTTACCAAAAGACTTTTAGGGCTGATAGATGAATTCAGTAACTTAGCAGGATATAAAATCAACATTAAAAATCAATAGCTTTAATGAATTATTTGAGTAAGAAATCAAGAAAATAATTTCATTTACCATCACTTTAAAAAATAAGTAAAATACCTAGGGTTTAATCTAACCAAGGAGGTGAAAGAACTTGATAATGAAAACTACAGAACACTGAAGAAAGAAACTAAAGGACACCAGAAGTTGGAAGGACCTTTCACATCATGGACTGACAGAATTAATATTGTCAAAATGGTCATATTATCAAAAGCTGCCTACAAATTCAATGCAATCCCCATCATAATTCCAATGACATTCTCTGCAAAACTAGAAAAAATCACGTGGAAATTTCCTAAAATTCACATAGAAGTACATAAAACCCAAAATAGCTAAAGCAATCATAAGCAAAAAGAACAAAGGTGAAGGAATCACAAAATCCAATTTCAAGTTATACTACAAAGCCATAGTAACAAAACTAGCATGGTACTGGCACAAGAATAGACCAAAGAAACAGAAACTAATGCAAGAACAGCCATTTGATTCTGGGCAAAGAAACCAAAAATACACATCGAAGAAAAAAACAGCCCCTTTAACAAATGGTCCTGGGAAAACTGGATGTCTACTTGTAGAAGATTGAAACTAGATCCCTATCACTCACCCCAAATAAAATCAATTCAAAATGTATCAAAACCTAGATATAAGACCCAAAACATTGAAATCACTAAAAGAAAACAAAGAGGAAACACCTGAAGCCATGGGCACAAGCAAAGACTTTTTGAATAGGATTCCAATAGCATAGGAAAAATTGGTGAGAATTAACAAATGATACTATATCAAATTAATGTTTCTGCACAACAAGGGAAACAATTAACAGAGTAAAGACACAACCTACAGAATGGGAGAAAATCTTTACCAGCTACCCTTTTCTGATAGAGAATTAATATCTAGAATACATGAAGAACTAAAAGCCAAAAACCCCCAAATCAAATAGCTCATTCAATAAATGAGCAAAAGAATTGAACAGACACTTCTCAAAAGAAGCACAAATAGGCAGTAAGTATGAGAGAAAATGTTTAACATCTTTAGCCATTAGGAAAATGCAAATCAAAACTACATTGAGATTCCATCTCACCCAAGTCAAAATGGCTATCACCAAGAATAGAGAAAATAATAAATGCTGGTGAGGATGTGGGAAAAAGGAACCTTTCTACACTGCTGGTGTGAATGTAAGTTAGTACAGCCTCTATGGAAATCAGTGTGAAGATTCCTCAAAAAAATAAAAATACAGCTATTGTTTGATCTCACTAAACCACTCCTTGTTATATACCTGAAGCATTTAAAATCAGCTAGTGTACTATAGGGATAGCTGTGGCACATGTTTATTGTGGCACAATTCACAACAGCCAAGATATGGGAACTGGCTAAGATGTTCATCAACAGATAAGTGAATAAAGACAATATGGGGCATATACATGATGGAATATTATTGAATCACAACAGAGAACAAAATTCTGTCATTTTCAACAAAATGGGTGGATCTGTATATCATCAAGCTGAGTGAAATAAGTCAGATTCAGAATGACAAACATTACATGCTTTCCTGAATATGTGGAATCTAAAAAATGACCAAAAACAGTAGAAAGAAGGGGGATACTTTTAGACAAGGGGAGAGGAATAAGAGAGGAGAAGGGGATATAAAGTATCTTAGGGGATATTGATATAAGCAAAATATATTATACACACTGAAACCCCCCTAGAATGTGAAACGGAGGGGTGCATGGTTGTGATGGAAAATGAAAATGATCAAAGTATGTTATATGCATATACAAATCTGCCAATATGAAACCCATTAATCTATATAACCAATTAAAAAGTGAAAAAATGGAAATAAAATTAAAAATCTAGAAAGGGGAAAAAGTGGTATCAGTCAAAAAACTATAAATATAGCTGATTCTCACTTTCATTTATTTATTTACCAAATATTAATTCACACACTAATGCGTTAGCTACCATTCTAATCTCTGTAGCAATGGCAAAGTCTTCTGAAATTTACATTGTTTCATTTAGGTAGGGATCTCAACAATTAAATAAACAATGTATATTTACTATATATTTTATATATTCTTCATTTGGTTATTAATTTCAGACAACATGCTTGAAAATGGGGTTTATAATAGTCTGCTAGCAGTGAAGGTGTCAAAGACTATTTGGATCCATAGAAAATTTGGTGAGTATTTACTTAGACTATTCTATATTTCCAGAGACTATTCCTGTCACTATTTGGTGTACTTGTGTCAGACCAGGAGCTTGAAAATGTGGGTTTTCAAAGGGGATGCTCCACAGGAGAATCCGTCATGTGCCTGGAGAGGACAGCATGGGAGCTGATGAAGAGCTCTGCTCTTGTTGCTTGGAAGGACCACATCATGCCAGGCCCCAGGTGGCTGGGGGATGTGTATGCTAAGTTGGCAAATGCAGGGGAAAGGATGCATACTGTTTATAACAATGCTTTCAACGTTCTTGAAATAAGAAAATTATAGAGATGGAGGACTCTGTGAATTTTGCTTCATGAATTTAGGGCTTTATCATTTGGTGCATGCATATTTAGGATGATTGTATGTCTAAAGTGAATAATCTTGTTTCCTAGGGTTGCATAACAAATTCCCACAAACTGGGTGGGAAAAATGAATAGACATATATTCTTTCACAGTTTTGGAAATCGGAAGAATGAAATCAAGGTGAAGGCTCTACAAAGGAGTCAGTCCTTTCCTCTTCCTAGCTTCTGATAGGTGTCAGCAATCCTTGGTTTGACCTTGGGTTGTTTATGCATCACTCCAGACTCTGCCTCCAGTTGTCACAAGTCGTTCTCCCTGTGTCTTTCTCTGTTCAAATATTCCTGTAAGGATCAGATATTGGGTTAGGGCATTGCAAACTCACTGGATTTATAACTCAGCCAGGAGAAAATAAAAGTGAGACATCCTGTGAATAAGAAAAAAAATTACATCATTCCTGGATTATATCTGCAAACATGTTATTTCCAAATAAGCTCATTCACTAGCACTAAGTGTAATAACTTGCATGGATCTTTTAGGGGAACATACTCTCACTCACAGTAACCAGGGATTCTTGCCAGTATTTCCTCTAGCAATTTTCCTTTTCTAAAGAATACTTTATTAGATTAAGAATATAAAATATAAATATAGTCACCTCTGCTTTTTTTTCTTTGCTTAAATTCTTTAATTGGTAGATTTTAGGTACACAATACATTTACATTTATCATTAGTACTTGTACCTGTACATGATGTATCTTGATTCTTATTTTTTCCCCATTTCCTATGCTCCTTTCACCCCCTCCACCTTTCCCTATTTAAAAAGACTTTGTGTCCATTTTTTCTTTTTCTCATAATTTTTCCTTTCCCGTGTTTCCTTTACCCTTCCCCTCCCACTTCCCCTAACCCTTTGGATCTTTTCTTCCTATTTCAAATTATCAATTATTCATTTTAATCATTTTAATCCTTATTTACACTTTCAGTTTCTCACACTAGA